>CANSZD010003951.1:0-110983 GCA_947648045.1 Beta corolliflora
TTTTGTCAAAATGCTAGCAATTAAACTAAATTTTGCATTCAATTACCTAAGCTAGTAAGTTTGGAGATAAATTTTTTTTTTCCCTAATCGAATAAGAGACATCTTCTATTTTTCTTTCTTAAGGATTTTTTCTTACTTAATTGAAAGAATGAATAGACGATCGGAGTTGGATGAATCATAAATGTGGGATAAAGGATGTGGCGAAAAACCTAGAGTATAAAGCAAAGGGGTCGATGAGTTTCTAGAGTTTGCTTTCAGCGAAAAAAGTGATGAAACATCATCAAATATCCTCAGGTGAAATGTAGATTGCTTTTTAAGCCCAAAATCGAAAAGCAATGCAAATTCACTTACTAGTACATGGTATCGATAATGGTTACAATCCATAGTGAGTCAATGCGGAGAATTAGTTTGAGCTTGAAGGCTAAACGAGGTTTCAAGATAACGAGGAAATGAAACAAATGCCCTTTCGACGACATGGCTCCATTAATTTTTGAAGCGACAAATGGCTAATTCAACTACTTCGGTGCTCGATGATAATGGAAACAATAAAGAGTCGTACAATCATGAATATCCTAAGGAGTTAGTGACATTAGTAGAAGACATGGAGGCCGAGTTGTATCCTGTGGGTGTACCACATTCAAAAGATTAGAGTTTATTATCTCATTGCTACACAATAAAGTTAGCAATAAATGGAGTGGGATAAATCTTTTTCAATGTTACTCAAGACCTCGCATGGTGGCTTTTCACTATGACAAGAATTTTCCCGCAAATGCTTATGAAGCAAAAAATACACAAAAGCACCGGGGTTAGATTATGTAAAGATCGATGTCAGGTTAACTATCGTATTTTGTTTCAAAGGAATTTGCGAATGAAGAAAAATGTCCTAAATGGCTCCTAGATGAACAGAAAGTCGTGTGTAAGGGGGTGATGAGTATTCGCATGGCGAGATGTCCAAAAGACAACTCGAGTTCCTCAACCGATCTTACGTCATTTCCCCTTAATTCCACGACTACAAAGGATGTTTATATCTTCCAAGTTATCAAGGCATAACAATAATATAAAGATGATAAGAAAGATGATGGGATAATGAGACACCCCGCAGATTCAAGCATGGAAGTCTTTGGACACAACATTTTCTCGTGTAGACTTTGCTGAAAGACGCACGTAATGTACGATCACTTAAATTTAGTGACGGCTTTAATCCCTGGGCACACATGAGTAGTAGATATAGTATTCGCCAAAGATGTTGGTGCCGTACAATCTACCCCCCCTTGATGTGCATGAAATTTGATAATATGATATATTATCTTTATTAATTCCTGGTCCTAAATCTCCGTGAGATGATAAATGTATATTTGCAACCTCTAGTAGACGAACTTAATGAACTCGCGGGAGCTCGGGGTAAAAACGCTTCGATGCCTGTTAAAGAGACTTTTAATATGCTAGCTGTTGTTATGGACCATTAATGACTTTCCAAATTTTATGCTAATTTGTCCGGGTTGGAGTACTCAAAGGGGCCCTTGCATGCCCTAATTGTCATTTAGACACAAAAATCTCATTATTTGAAGCATGGACAAAATATTGCTATATAGAACATCGAAGGGGTGGCTACCAATCGATCACAAATGGAGACTTCATTAGAGCCCTTTGCGGTAAGGCATGTGCAACCTCCTCCGGCTTCCCACCGGGTTCGATGTTTTGGAGCAACTAAATGATTACTCAAATGTCCAGTTTGGAAAAGCTTCTAAGGGAAAACGAAAGAGAGGTGAAAGATATATCGTGGATCAATGGAAAAAAACATGTTGTCTTCTTCCAATTACCTTACCGAGACATCTCTTGGTCCGACACACAACTTCGATGTGATGCATGTGGAAAAGAATGTACCTCGTGAGAAGTATATTAGGCATAATGCTCGATGCACGGGAAAGAATAAGGGACTCCCTTAAATGCCCCACTAGACTTAAAAGATATGAAAATGCATGACAAGCTAGGCCCCAAAGTTACTGGGAATGATAAATGGCAAGTCCTACCAAAGACCTTACAACTTCGACTTTCAATGAAAGGGAGAAAAATTGTTACATTTCTATCCAAATTAGCTTTTCCGCACGCTTATTCATCAAACATTTCATGGCGTGCCTCCCCTTCCAAGAAGGGATGAAGGTAACGGGAATGAAAACTCATGATTTTCACGCTTTGTGTAAGACTTACTAACACCCGCCTTCCAAGGTGTTCTGTGATGAGAATGTTCTAACGCCTATACAAGAGCTCACCATTTTTTTCAAGCAATTTGTGTTCTCTAAAACCCTTAAAGGTAGAAGAATTCTGAGAAGATGGAAATGAATATAGCAATCACCTTAATGTAAGGCGGGAGCGCGTATTCATTCCTTCCTTCTTTCGATGTGATGATACATCTCTCTATTCTCTAGCTACCGGGGTTAGAATGGCCTGTTCCGTACATTATCGTTGGATGTATCGCTTTGAAAGGTCAGCTTGTTAGTAGTTACGGTTATCATAGGATCGTATACATGTAAAAAGGTGTGTTTTACTAATATTTCTTTTGTGTGGCAATGCAGACGCTCAAATCATTCCTCGGACGAGCAAAAGCTCACCCGAAGTTTCCATTGCTAACGGTACATTGAGATGGAATGTCCGACATTTTTCTCGGAGATATATGTCTAAGATCGAGACGTTACACAATCGTCCGCATCGAAATGATGACATTAACCATCCTCAATCCTCGTAATCCTTGTCCGTCTTCTCTAAAATAGGCAAGCCTTTGGGAAAGCAAGTCTAAATGCAAATGACCGCTTTAGGAGAGACGAGAAGCCCAACTTCTTTATGTCATGTTTAATTGTGATGAAGCAAAAAACCTTTCTCTTAACGTAAGTGTGACTCTATTTGTCATGCATAAGGATTTTTTTTTCATTAATAGAACTAATTAGTTGCTTACATTCTTATGTCTAGTGAATACGAGCATGTACCAATCTCTCAAAGGATCGACCTCGCAAGTGGTTTCAAGATGCGGTAAGTGAACACATTAGTTTTATTTTTTATGTATCTTTTTTTTTGTTTCCGTGGATTAACCAAGAATGATATGTAGATTAACAAAGTTATTGAAAGAAGGGCATCCAAGAGTTATCAAGAATTGTTGTGTTTAGCACCAGGACCGATGAAAAGTGTTGTCACTTTTGATGGATACGCCATTAATCAGGTTTAGATTTCACACCAAAAAGCTGCAAAGAAATCGAAAAACTCAAAATAGTGGCGTAGTCCTGAAAGGACGAGGAAAGTGGGCAAAAGCATTTCTATGGGTTTCTAGTGAAGGTCATTGTGCTAGAGTATTATGCTCTTAAGAATCGAACTAGTCCCAATATCGTGTTGTTTAAGTGTAAGTGGTTTAATGTGTTCGATCTAGGGAAAAGGGATTAAAAAGGGTAATTTAGGAGCAAAGTGCTTTTTACATGTTACTCGTGAGGTTAAAATCCAATGAGTCATTTGCATTACCTTCTCAAATTGAGCAAGTCTTCTATGTACCATGTCATAATGAGCCTCAAAGGAGATTTGTTATTAAGGCAAATCCAAGGAACTTTTTCTACTTTCCCTAATGACGAAGAACCTCAAGAAATTTGAATCATTATGGGAACAAGTGCCACCATTCGTAACCAATTACGAAGATGTTCAAGACGAGGATATTCCAACAAGGAGAAATGATGTTGAATATAACTTCGTTGAAGCTCATATCTAAGAAGATATGTTGAATGTAGTGGATAATGAATAATACGAGGAGGATGAAGATGATGAAGAGATCAAGAAAGTGAGGATGATTTTTCTGACACTCAAGATGAACTTATCTCGCATGATTTTTACAATTCTTTTGAAGACGAATGGGGTCTCAAAGTGATAGTTCTAGTGAATTCATCTACTAGCAATTGAGTAATGGTATATTTTATCGAGAGAAACACTCTAAAAATTATGTTTTAACCTTTAATTTTAAATTTTTTTAAGTAACCTTTAAGTTTACTTTATTATTACCAATTTACTATTTTACTTAATAGCAAATTTTTTTCTTGCTTTTACGGTTTTTGAAGAGTCGCTGATAGTAAGAGTTACCGGCCAATTCTAGGAGGTGTGCGCATTCCTGGAATTATATTAAAACTATATTTCTTTTTGTTTGAATTTACATTTTAGCTAAATATCGAGATACCATATTTTTTTTTACCATTTGTGTTTTTTTTTCCGAGTGACTATTTTTGCTCGTCTCGAGACATAAAAGTGCACTCGGCTGCTCATTGCCGATTATGGTTCGAGCTCGAGAATTTATGTTTCGTGTCTCCTATTTGTTTCAACTATAAGAAAAGATATAACTTGGATTTGTGTACCGCTTGTACTTTGATATCTATATGTAATTCTATTATTTATATTTCAATAATAATACTTCAAAGTGGTGTTAGTATCGGCTTCATCTCCCCTTTCTCTTACAAATGTGATATGTTATATATCTTCTCTATCTTTTCATCTAAAGTCAACTAACTTTGTTTTTTTTTAGAAAATGTCAATCGCCCCAACATCATCCGAACAAAATCAACCTAATGATGAACTACCAAAGCTTACTTACCGTGAGCAACAAAGACTCGATCAAGACGAGCTTCTCATTGGCCAAAATTTCCCGGGATCGTAGAGACGTCGGCCTACTAGGGGCATGAAATATTACACTAAAAGGCCAAGATATTCTCCAAGAAAAAGTCACGCCGGGCTTCTTGGATGAGGCTTCGACGTAAGTGATCTGAGTGAAATAGGCGTGTGATGAATTTCTATGTGATTGTAGCAAGTGGGTACAGGAGTTTCTCATTCCCCTAAATACTAAGTATGTCTATGTTTTACTCTATTTTATTATTTATAGTGTTTCTTATGCGTAAAACACATCTCTAAGCTCAGTAATGAATGAAATTTTTTGATAAGAATTGGGCTCAAATGGACCTAGCTATAGAGAAGCAAAGCGTTATATGACAAGATCTTCGTAAGTCATTGATGAATTATGTACACTTCTAACAAGATTCCTCTTGTAACATGGAACGATGCTTACCGGAATTTTATTTCCTTTTATCATTTACGTGTGTTAGGGAAAGTATTAATTTACCCGAAAAGGTCAGGGTGGAGAGGATATTGTCGACCCATCGAGCTTTCAATGTTCATATTTATATTACATCGAGATTTAGGCCCAAGAAGATTCTATGTAGCTACACAAAGCTATCAAGCAAGACGCAATGCACTCGATTACTGATGAAGACCAATGGGATCGGGTTGATTGACAATCATTGGAGTACTAAAAACAAGAGGTTAATTCCTTTCTCATGTTATCCGTTTACCCATTAAATTTGCTATACGATTACATCCATAACATGTGAGGCCTTAAAAAGCAAACCATTGGTTTGACGCGTTCCCCCTTTTAAAACAATTTACGAGATTTGTGTAATAAGTTGTGTGTTTGATACATGGACATTTGCTACGGTGTGTTGTAAGTTCTTCATAATTGAGGTTTTTTTAGCCTTTTACTTTCTCGTTTAGTGTTGTTCTCAAGCTTAATATGGAGAACCTATGATGCGGGCGTTTTGGGTGACAATTGCCATGTCGCATTATCTTTGAGTGCTTATTATCTGTTGGTATTTTTAACATCTTCTGTGCCAAGATATATTCGATATGGTTTTGGAGTTCGTAAAATAGATAACCAAGTATTTTTGCTGCATTGTTTGTAGTTATCAACTATTCGCATTTTCACACTTGTGTTTTCATGTACAACTTAAATGTAATTATTATCCCCGTGCACTTGTACAACTTGTGTTTTTCATGTACACTTGTGTTAGCAAGATTAATACGGAGAACAAGCTAAAGCCGATCGAAACAACGCAACCAATGGTTCAAGATCTACAAAGAAGAATAATGTACGACATGGTCGGTAATTTTCGTTGTTCTGTAACTTTTCGCTTTTATTATATGATGCACCATATGTTTCTTTTGGTATATATGTAATCATTTGTTATATTATATGTAGATGAATGAGCCACCCGTTGTTCGACACAAAATCTTGAAGGATCATCCGAACCCGTTGGAAGTGGAGCAAGAACCCATCTACGTTAGATTATTCGAGAAGACCAAAAAGTAAGGTTATTCAACCGTTTTTGTGTTAGTTTTCCGCATTGACTAACATTGCCGCCACCAACCCCCGGAGACCCCCCCTGGTCGGCCCCCGCCTCGCCACACACCCCCGGGACTCCCCTTGCCCCCCCTGCACCCCTCGCGCCCGCCGCCACACCCCCCCCTCGGACCCCCTGCGCCCCCTCGCGTAGGCCCCGCTTTGCCCAGCGCTTCCCACGGCCCCCCTGCTTACACCCCCCCGGCCCCTCACGCCACCAACCCCCGGCAGACCCCCATGATGCCCCCCCCGCTTGCCACACCCCCGTTATCCCCCTTGATGCACCCCTGCCCGTACCCCCCGCACCGCCCCCGCGCACTCCCTCCCCGCGCACCCCCTGCCTACCCCTCGCCGTCCCCCTTCCCTGTCCCCCCCTTCCCCTGGCCCACTTCTACCGCCATGTTAGGGGAAGCTAATTCTAAAAAATTGCAAATTTCATGTGCTGGGCATAAAAATAAGGATTGGGACTACTTCCGGGAACCGAATCTTCAAAAATTATGAAGAACTCAAAAAAACTTCATGAAACTCGGATTGAGGAGCATGGTGAGGATACACTCAATGTCAAAGATGCTTACCTTAAAGCTTTAAAACGTAAATCGGGTATGTGAGTAGACTTGGTCCTCGGGAGCTCGACCACCAAAAAAGGTAGAACCGGAGAGAACAATGAACGATTGTCAATCCAAGTCGACACTCATGCCGCATCAAATGAGGAACTTAGAGTATCAAATGAACAAAACCTTAAAGCATCGAATGAAGAGCTTAAAGCATCTAATCTAAGAGTTCAAGGCATCCAATGAAGAGCTTTTGGGAATTTTCTAAAATGAACAAAGAAGCTATTCAACGGGAAAAGAAAATGAGAGAAGATATCTTGAAAATGTTTCAGGACATGAGGTATGAGTTTTTTAGCTTATTTATTATTTTTCCCGGTATGTGAATGGAAAATGTTTTGTAGTATTACTTTAGTAATGAGCTCATGTGTAGGTTCGTGTATTTTAGATTTAAATCGCCTTTGTTGTATTGCAGGTTTAGATTATAGCTTTATGTGCCGCACCTAAGGGTTAGACATGATGTTTCAAAACATAATCCACGACTTGATTAAAATTTATTTCTTTATCCTAAAGTACAACATGAATTCCCTGCATATTGTTCATAGTATTATAGTATATACATTAGATGTGTGTCTCTTGTTCATAGATATTCTCTTTTTAATGAGGAAAATAATCTTATAAGTGGATGGAAATAATTTCGAAATTTTTGACAAGGGGGCTCTTCAATTAGTTATTTGTTCTATCCTTTGATGATTTTTATCAGCAATGGACCCCCTTCCTTTTCTAGTCCCATGCTCGCGAGCCAATATATAGGTTGATAATTGGCGAACAACCTAATGATGGTGCTCTTTGATTTTCTTTTCTTTAGTAACGTTAACCAATAGCTTAATCGAATGAAATGATTCCCATAGGATACACTTGGTAGAGATAGATACTTTGCTTTTCAATACCATGTCTCTCTTCAAGAAATGAGGCATTTTTCCCAAGTACAAGTGTACAACCTTTATAGTTGGTCACCATGATTTTTTGTGTGGCCTACGTAGTGCCGCTAGGTGATATGCTTGTCAATAAGATAACATGAGGTGAAGGTCCAGCTTCAGTGACAATTAGAAGGTTAGGCCTCTTACATCACAAACAACATATACCAAACATATAGTGAAAGTATGTGTTTTCCCTCGTTTCCCGTAAAGAGAGTCTAATTTAATTTCAAATGGAGACTCTTCCGGAGGGGAAAAATCGGACCTTCTTAGTGAAGACGTGAAAAGAGAGTTTCAATTAGTTGCATGTTAGGCAAAAGAAGAACCACCTTCGAGGCATGAGATGAATGAAAGTGAAGAAGATGAAGTAAATAAAACTTATAACAGTAAAGTCGTCGAAGCCGCTTGAGAGGAAAAAAGAGAGAAATATGATAAGCCTGTCATTTTTACCATCCGTATCTCCAACTTGGGTGAGCTTTCTCTCTCTTGAGCCGTTATAATCACACGGGCATGTGGTCCCATCATCACTCCTCATTCCTTAATTTGTATGCTAACCCATATGAAGCAAAAATGAATTGGAGTAAGTATAAAAATCTAGTAGGAGTGTGTTACCTACTCGTCCCCTTATATGAAAGAATGTAAGCCCATGGAATGAATGAAATTTAAGAGTAGAAGTAATAGGGAAAGTTTTGGATAATGTTCGGATGCATATATGTTAACTTGGAATGGATACCGTTTGGGGACAACCTAAAGTAAGAAGATGGACAAAGACATTGCAATGGTGGGATTATATATCTTTGTTGTCTTTAATAAGTGTGTTTAAAATGCAATACTATTGGAGTAAGTATAGAGTCTTCGTGCTAAAATGTTTTTGTGACATTTCCAATTTAAGGGCGAGTGTGGCACTTTTACACGCCAACGTTCTTCCAAAAACGCGAGACAAAGAGGGATGGAGTAAATAAGAGGATTTATCAAGGTGTGGCCATCGATCTCTCATCTTTCACTATCCCACGGAAAAACCTTCACCGATGTAATAACAACGAAATCGGTTTCTCCTTCGGTGGCGAAGTTGGGGAAAGGAGAGAAAATCTTCCTTCTCTCTTAGCTAACACCGAACATTCCCTGTTCTAGCTCTGCGTTGCACAAACTGATCATCTCCAACTTAATGTGACCTCCGTAGCAGTGCAACGCAATGCTTGAAAAGTGAACCAGATGTAACTCTCCTTGAACCCTTGGTAATATCTTTGCAAAAATCACTTGCGTTTTCCCTTCTCCTTATCACACCTTTTCCCCTCTCACTTCACCATCTAGCTTAACAAAGAGGGGGATCTGCAGGGGGTGTGGCCAGGGGGGTTGCCGTGGAGGTGTGGCACCGGGGGCGCAAGGGGGTGCATGGGATGGTGGCGGCAAAGGGGGCAAACGAGGGGGTTTCCGCAAAGGTGAGGATCGTTTAAGTATTTCCTTGGAGTAAGTGTTAGAATTTGGACATCTTCCGTTGATTTTGTGAGCCCAATATAGTGTGTTACTATCGACTATTTGTAACTCGAGGAAAGTCTATTTTTGACGACAATTCCAAGACATACGCACCTTAGTCATACCATTTACTTCTATTTTAGCTTTCATTATACCATATACCTATATTTTATATGTCATTATACCATTTTGGCTCCTTTCCTTGAACCATCCGCATTTCTTTTTGGATGATTCTACTTGAAGTTTCGTTGCGATTGTAGTTAATACTTGTTATATTGGTGCACCTATATAGTTTTTTTTCGGGAGAAAGAGTAAAGATCATTAATCCTTCATTTTTTAATCACATGGGTATCTAATTATAACGTTTTTGATTTTATCAAAGAACAATGGGTCGTGATTATTTTTCCGAAATTAGCAGAGGAAAGCTATGATAAGGCTTGGATTATGTGAATTTCTTCAGAGATTATGGGTACCGCTTATTAATTGTTTTAGATTTACCTCGAATTATTCAAGTTAAATCGGATGTCAAATTTGAAGATTATTTTGTTTATACACTCGATTATATACAATTTGCTATTCCATTAATACTTCTTCTATTATGTCATACTTTTGTTTTTAATAGGTTCATAGAATATATATGAACAAGGGAAAAAGCTTATAGATTACACGATAACAATAATTCGTAGTCCATACCAATTTGGGCAACAAAATAGGGATCGCACATTGTCATTTCAATTTAGCACGAGATTGAAAATTATGTACAACAATTCGTAGCCTAAAGTATTTTGGGGACGAAATCGGTAAGTTGCCCAAGACATCATGCATGTAAGCCTACAAGACATAATGGGCGACAAAAACATGTATTGGTTGCACAAAGTTCGGTAATATTGGCGACGAAAGTTAAGGTGTTGTTGCCCAAAGTCGATGAAATATGGGCAACGATTAAAGAAACTCGTTGCCCAACTATCCCCATAAATGTGCAACGGATACGCGACTCGTAGCACAAAAGAGCATTATGGGTAATGCATATAACTCGACGCCCCAAGATGTGGTTTGTGCGACGATTACAAATTTCGACTCCCCAAATACAATGGGCGTCGAACCTAAAGCTTACTCTAAATGGGGGCGTGAAAATTTCGTCGCCCAAACTTTTGTGCAACAAAAATTGTCCCATTGGGCAACGAAAATATTCGTTGCCCAAAATCCTCTTTCCAGTAGTGTAAATCTCCAATTATAAAAGAGCATGGTCCGTAATGAAAACTCGAAAAGAACATATTGTAAATGAACATCTAGTTTAAGAGTGAAAGACACATGCCTTTTAAATTCAAATTTAAAAAAAGGAATCCCGCTAACAACCATTTTTTTAAAAGCGTAAAACAAGCCCACAAGATTTGGGGAACAAATAACAATATTTTTCTTGAAATCATGGACTCTTAAAATATTAAACTACTCAATCCGTTTAGCGATGGTAGGTTGCACCATCCTCTACATGTACGCACCTTGGGTGATGTTCCTATTTTACCATTAGATTAAAGAAACATTAGCAATGAATCTCAAATCCGTCCCATAAAAATCTAAAAATAAAAAAAAAGTTTTTGTTTCGACATTTTGCTTGTCTTTTGAAGGAAATTGCTTTGATTTTGCATGTGTTTCTTATTTTTATATTTTTAGTAGAAAAAGGAAAATTATCATTAATAAATCGACATACTGACATCTACAACAATTATAACTCTTACATAAAAGATAATCTAAAACATCAATTTGAAAGATTTTTCCATCCAATTTACTAATATAGACGCTTCGGAACAACTTCCTTTATATGGTAATATTCAAACCATAAACAAAATTTAATGACTCAATATTTTTTATGCCGATGTAATAGTAAATTGAAATCCGACCTTCATCTTGATATTCTTTGTACTACCCCGAACCTTAATCTCCGGCTTTTATTAGTTAGTAATTATGTTTATTAGTATATTACGCCCCACTTTTTTTCGAAATGATCATGATTAATCTTATTTTCTGAAATAAATTTATCTACTTTAGTTATTACTTAAAGTGATATTTATCATGATAAATGATTTTAGTTATAATATATTTATGGCTTTAATGTTTAGATAAGAAAATCCTATATATTTTCCTATATGATTTCTGAGTTAATCTAACTTTAGCTAAAAGTCCAATGATTTGAAGCCCAACTCAACAAAACTAACCACTTGAAAGTGGGTTAAATAATTGACTTTCTCTCAAACAAAAGAAAATAAGAAAAAAGAAAGAAGGAAAGAAAGAAAATAAAGAGGAATGAAGAAAGCTGATGTTCAGCTCCCCTCACATCCGACCACCCCTCTTTGTCTCTATTGATGCACCCCCGTCGGATCGCCACCGTCCACGCCGCCCAGACGTCGGCTTTCCCTACTACTGCACCCAACCTTGCTCCCACGCCTTTCCCCCTGCTTTCCTTATTTTTCTTCAAGACAGGTATAGCAAATTCATAACTCACTTATTATTTGTTTTGGGCTTATTGTTAATGGGTCAAAGAATGGTGTTTGGGCTAGTATTCCTAAATCACTAATTTAGTTGAGTTTAATCACAACTAAATCATGGACTTATTATGCTTAATAATCATTAATGTTGTATTAATCAGAATAAAACTATATGCAAACATATTACATATATTAGTTGATTCATGCTTATAATAACTTGGATAATGATTATGCCCATACTTTGTGAGTCTTACTAAAACATGTTTAAATGATAGTATTAACATGGAGAACTTGGTTTAATTTTATGGACTAAGTCGAGTGACCAAGGTTAATTAACGATATAACACGATAATCTTAACTAATTGTTATAAACATATGTGCTCATAAAACTTGTGTTCACTCACCGTATAATATTGATTATGATTCACTAACACTTATGTTCACTTATAATGTTTAATTAAGTTGCTTTATCAATCTAGTATGACTAAATAATATCACGGAAATCAATATCACTAAATATTATCAATAAGTTGGTTTAACAATGATTATTTTACGAGAAGTCACTAAGCTAATAAATGTAACTTAAGCGATAATAATGATTATGAATTGTGGACTTTCCTATGAATTAAAGCAACAAGTATGACTATAATAGGGACAATGACAATATGACTAACCTATTAGAACTAACTAATACTAAGACATTTAGCTAAGGTTAAGTAAATAAATATTTATTAATATCATTATTTTTTACTAGATTGGGAAAATGATAAAGGATTTTGCAAGCCTCCAGCTATTAAAGGCTTACTAGCGGAATTCCGGAGGGTAACATCTATTGCTAGCACTCTTTCGCTCTTCCGAGTATGTTTTATATATGTTCTCAATGATTTACGTTGATGTTTATCATGGATTACGGGATACCGAAACGTTTATTATGAAAACATGCTTTATGAAATCCTCATGATATGAAATGTATGTAACGTCTACTCGCTAGCACCCACAACCCTTTCCGAACATGTTTTATGATTTCTCGCATTATGTTATTATTGTATGAATTGTGGGATATGGAATGTTTTTATGGATATGGTGCATTTTCGATGTTATGAACAAATTTCATGAAATAACTTTTTGATGTTACGAACATATGATTTTGATTATGATTATGACTATGTTACGCATTACGTGTTATGATTATGATTACGATGATGTAATGTAAATTATGATACGTAAAAGAAACGAAACATGATAAAGTTAAGTGAAAGATGGTTAACCCATGTCATAGATATGTTGAAGAGCCTCCTCCTCTCTCTCTCTCCTCTTCCTCCAAAAAAACCCTAATTTTTTTTTTTCTAGTTTCAGGCTACCATCATCCTTTCAATGGTGGTAAGCCCCCCAATTCTTCTTTTTTCTTCTAGTTTTTATTGTTTTTGTTATTTATAATATTCCATTCTATTATCTTTTTGAGAGTTTTTCTACCCAATTTTTTGGGTTCTTTCTCTCCCTCTTATGGGAGTTTGGAGTTTAGTTTAGTCTCTTCCCATATGGAAGTTTAAAAATCGTACGGGAGATTTGTTTTTTATTGATTGTGAAGTTCAAGACCATCAACATCGAAGTATTGGAAATTCGGATGCGAGTCAACATGGTTAAATTTAAGGCAATTTTTCTTCCCCAATCTATGTCGAAGTGAAAGACTTCCCCATCAATAGTTTGACGTGATTCAAAGCAATACCATTCGGGGTTACGCGTATGTGCTCGATCGATTCATCGGAGTTTGTTCGAAGATGAATTTGGATTTGATCTTGTCCGATTATATCTTATTTTTCATTAATACTTATTGTAAAGATGTCATTTGGCCTTCATTTAATGAAATTTCTCTTTAAAAAAAGTGAAAGATGGTTCTTGTCTCATCCCGTGTGCACCGCATGTAATGCCTCGTATGTGTCCATAATTGTTACAACTCAAAGGTATTGTAGTTATTTCATATTATATTGTATGTTGTAATTGTATATGACTTTTACTTATTGGATTGAAGTATGAGTTTTGTGAAACTTTTATAGTTTGAATAAGTTAGAAAGAATTTCAAATGATCTTTGTATTTCAAATGATCAAATAGTTGGAATCCAGAGTATGTTATAATTGTAAGTTTTATTTATTAGAATGATGTTTTAGTTGTATAAACTTTTATGGTAAGAATATCTTAAAGATTTTTTTAAAGTGAGTTTTATTTCCAAATGAGATAGCTGGGGATCCAATGCCAACAAGTTTCTCCTTTTGTTCTCTTTTGCTCCTGATTTCGCAATGGAGTTGAAGTAGAGATACAAAAATATGATGGTAGAATGGAGGCTAGACACCTAAAAATTATAGGATGGTGAAATTTTGTTTCGTTTGCAAATTGGTGTATAGATGCAAAAGATTTATAGCTTCAATCGGTAACATATTTTCTTGAAATCCTTTGAATGTTGAATGTGTTAAGTCGTTTATCTCAAGTTCGAGGATGAACTTTCTTTTAAGGGGGATGTGATGTAACATCCCAGAATTTCAATACTATTTAGTAATTCAAAATGTAATTTATTATTGTTGTTATCGTTAGTTTTATATTTTGACTAAACTTTTGTAAATTTGAAATATACAAGTGTTCTAATATTATATTTTGTAACAAAAAATAACTACCTTAACTTTAAATGTGCTATTATTTGATGATATTAGTATTACTCTCTCCGTCCCAAAATACTCTTGACACTTATCATATGCACGTATGATAAGTTGTTGTTTGGTTATCAATTGTTATTTTATTGAAAAGTTAAGATGTAATGGGAGTTAATAGTTAGTAAAAGTAGTATTATTTTATTTTAAGGAGAGTAGAGTGTGGGTCATGGTTAGAGTTGATGGGTAGTAGGAGTGGGATTATTTTATTTAGAGGAGAGAGAGTGTGGGTGCCAATGTTTAAAAGGTAGAAGGATTAAAATAATAGTGGGTCATATCCAAAAATGTAAGTGTAAAGATTATGGTATAGCATGAAAAAGGAAAGTGAAAGAGTATGCTGGGACGGAGGAGTATTAGTCAGTTGATAATACAATATTGTTTTGATTATTTGGGTCATAACTTCTTAATTAGAGTAGATTAATATAGAAGGTTGAAAAGCTAAAAAAAAAAAAATAAAACAAAACAAGGGGATCAAAAAAACTCATTCCTCGCTCATCTCTCTCGGGTTACATTTTACCCTAAAAACCCCTAAACCCTTATTTCTCTTTCCTCCCTCCCATGACTCCACTCTCTCTGACCGCACCTCGCCCGGCCGATTCTCTCGCAATCGGAGCTATCTTGAAGCTGCCAATTCTTCTCGCCTCCTCTAATGCATTGTTGTTTTTCGTGGTTCGGTGGTGTTCGTGGTTTACCACCACCTGGCCTTGCACCGTTTCTCTATCTCTCGGTTCGGGGTGGTGGCGCCGCCCGGGAATCCCAAGCGAATGGCGATCATGATCCGGACAACGAACAACCAACGGCGAGCGTCACGCCTCGCCGCATGAGCAATCCCAAACAACCGATATTACTGGGATTCTCGGGCTCATGATACTTCAAGAGTCATGTTCCATTGTGACTCATTACTCTCACTCGAGAGTATTTCGCATTTCTCCATAAGGTAGGAGAAACACCGATGAGTGGGCGTCTGGAAAACCCCGTATGCAACCGGGGTGCGCCCTGCATTTAGTTGTCAAGGCAAGGACCATGAAGATCAATGCCAAGCTAAAAGAGAGAGCCAAATAAGTGGAGCTCTCAACCACACCTTTGGTTTGCAAAACCGAAAAACATACGTCCCAACCATGAAAACCTATCATCGCCTCGTCCATGCTCACTGAACTTCCATGAGCCACCTTGTCCTTCAAAGACATATTCCCAAAAATCGACATGTACTACTATAACAACCTTGAGCCACCAAACTCAACCTAACCGACAAACACATAGCCGATGGCCACAACTAACCACGGACAACTTCTTTGACAACTCGAAAACAACGCACCTCCTTTTATTCGGAGATTTAACACACATTTTAAGAAATTACTTGACTTAACTATTTGGAAAGTCCAAAACCACGGGGAGGGGGAGGGAAGCCCGACACTAACAGGGGAGGTGGGGAAAGGGAGCCCGACATGATCCGAGGGGAGGGATGTGGGAAGCCCGACTCTAAATGGGGAAGGGGAGGGGAAGCCCAAAACAACTACAATACTAACTACTGGACCGTGCTTACAAGGCAGTGGACGGGGGCAAGGGGAAACGGGGGGGACCGGGTGATAAAAGCCGACCGACAGAGCAAACGGGTGTACTTGACCAAAGCAAAACCCCAACGAAAAGGAGGTCACTCGAACCGAAACGGGGTATGAACTAGGGAGGGGGGGGGAGGGGAAACACACAAAAATGACACAAAGGGGAACGGGGGAAAACGCAGCCGACACAACCGAGGAACGACTACCAGGAACGTGGAAGGGACCGATTAAACACGCCAAGCCAGTGTGACCGGAGAAGGGAACCACGAAGGGTCACCACCAATGACCGGGGAGAAGAAACACCGACTGGACTCAACGCGGGGAGGGGGGGAAGCACGAGAAACACCAACAGACCAACGCAGGAAGGGGGAAAAGCACGACAACCTAAAAACTACTACGGGGATCGGGAGTGTGCTCGCCGGCGACAGTGTGCGGCCACCAGCGAGCTTCGCCAAAAGCTGCTGGGTAGTGAGGGTTTCGTCGGGTTTTCTAAGGAGAGAAGGTAGAGAAGCGCGAGAGAAAATTTGTTTAGGGTTTTATTTTTATATATTCCAATTATAGGGGTTTGATAATAAATATATGGTTGAGGGGTAATTAAAGACTATATAATATATTTTTCCAAATAGTATAGATGCTCTTATTTATCCGACTACTTATAAGGTATTATTGAATATGTATCTCTTTTGACATAACTCGTGTCCTAGAATGTTGTTTCCTTTTTATGAACTAATATGATATTCATTGGATACCTTGATGTACTTGGAATATATATTAAAATGTGAAATTAAGTTGTATATGTTTATGATTGTTGTTACAAATCAGTTTTGACTTCAAATTGTTGGGGTGGATATGGAATTGACTTGGATGGTAACTTGTGGTTCAACTAGTAATTGTGTCACGTTAATGATTAGTTTGTTTAATTGTTGTAAACTTGAGAATGTTGTTTGATATCATTGATATTTAGAAAGATTATTTCGTTATAGGATCTTTGTGAAAGAATGATTGCAAATCTTGCTCTTGCTTTTCTTAAAAGATATTAATAACGTAAATTGAAAAGATTGTATGGATTAACTATTGGAGCATTGGTGGGTTGGGAAGATATTATGATATGTGGCGACGTAAGCTCCCGGGCCTGTCATTATTAATCGGTGGATCGCGGGGGTCCCGGCATCCACCAAGTTTCATTCATTGATATTCGGCCGTATGTGGCAAGATTTTCAAACCGTCCTCAACTTTAGTGTGACTCGGCGGGCGCCCTGTCACCATAAAAAAGTTAAAGTTGGGGTGTGCACACTAGAGGTTATTTTATGGCTAGTGGATTAGTAAACCGTAGGGTCTCCCGGGTTTGCATTTGCTATGACTCGGTTGGGTCTCCCTGGTCTATCATTTATATAGTAGATTGGCGGAGGTCTCCCGAATCTACTTAGGTTTATAAATTGATGTTGGAGTTGGTGTATCGGAAATTGGTAACCGGCGGGTCTCCAGGTTTACCAATGTGATATGGGTGGTTGTTGAATGATTATGAAGAATAAAAGAACTTGACTCTTAATTCACAGAGTTAATAAAATATAAAAATTGATCGATGGATTTGATAATCATCGAGATTTATTCTTTGTTTTATACTTGATTATTGAAAGGTGAGTTACTCATGTGTATGGATTTAATGAATTTTTGTTCGTATCTAAATATGCTTCCTTGATTATTGTTGTTGTTTAACGTGGAGTATATGCACTCAGCTTTTTGTTGACGTGTACCGCATTTGTTTGTGTTTGTATTTGTTGTTCTTTCCCCGTGGGTTGAACTCGTGATGACCCATGTACTTTCGTACTATGGCAAGCAATTGTCACTAGAACAGTTTAATGTTGGGATTTGGGATATATGAGTCGAGGACGTCAATTTGAGGAGGAACTTGGTATTGAGAGGAATTTCAATTGTAAATCTTATTTGGGTTGATGTATGTATATATTTTATTACCTTTGTCCAAGTTTTCATTCAAGTTCCTAGATTTGTCTGTAATATTGAGTAAATGAATTGGGTTTGTGCTATTCCTTCTTAAGGTTGTTTCCCAAAAGCATCGACGATTTTGCCCTGGAGCTCGAGATTATGTCATATTATTGAGTTTGTAACAGGTTAAATTATTTTCATTTTTGGGTTGTCGAATTAAAGAGGAAACTCGCTGAAATTTTGAGTCAAATAATGAGATTATTGTATTAAGATATCTATTATCCGATTTTGAAGATCGGGGGCGTTAACGCAAGTGTCACCTTTGTTATGACCGCCTGCTTCGTAGGCACCGCAAATATCACCTTTGTTGTGACCGCCCTTCTAGTTAATGATTCGGGCACCGCAAGTGTCATCTTTGTCGCGGGATCGCCTTTATGCGGACCGCAAGTATCACCTTTGTTGTGACCACCCTTTCGTATAATGATGTTGCACCGCAAGTGTCACCTATGTTGTGGCACGCCTTTCCGTTTAATGTTTATGATGTTATGTTCTCGGGGAGACATCCCTTCCGTTGTACTACCCAAAATACCAAAGTAAAAAATATACGTTGATGAGCATGATAAAGAATGATGATAATGTTTTATGATTATGATTTAATGGTTATGTTTTACAAAATGGTTTTTCTATTTTCTCTCCTCCTCGTTTGCTAATGAAATGAATTGAAATGCTTTTACAATGTTAGGGTAATATGTTACTAAGCCTCGACTCACGACGTTTTTGTTTTATGTTTTAGGTATGGAAGAACAAATTGCGGTATGACTATTATAATGAGTTATGATGAGGAGACTATGTATGATTTTAGGAGGTTTATGATATTCTGTATGATGGATAAAAAAGTATTATTTTATGATGAGCAATCATGCATTCGAATTACCATTCTAGGCTATTATTTTACCTGTGGGCCATAACTCATAAGCTTAAGTTATGTTTCCATTGCCAGATTATGGTTATGTATTTACGGGACGTTACATTCTTGATCTTCAACTAATAAGTAATGTCCAACATTTTCAAACTTCCAATCTAAACAATAAACCGAGACTCTCACGGCGCGAGTAGACATAATGTAATAGCCCATAACTTTGAGTCGCTAGCTAATCACACTTAAAAATATACAAAAACTTTGGATTAACACTTCATAAAACCCCCCAAGTTTATATCTACTCTCTGCGAAAAACATAACCTTTACCTTTGGACAGTCGGATTATGACCCCACAAACCAAAGTCCGAGATAGATACATATCCATATTGATTTTTATATAATTAAATCTCCAAAATAATACAAGCAATAAATAACCAATTTTATTTTCTAATATCTATTATTACACAATCTCCTTGATTCGCTTGATCGACCTTCTCCCGTAAGCCTAGAACCTTGCTCCAATGCCGAGCTTCCACATTCTCTCGCAAATTCAGTAGTAACATTGAACTCTGTTGCCACCGGGGCAGGTTCCACGAACAAGATCGCCGAATCAACGAGTACCCAAGATCGTGAACCAGAATGTGCTTTTTGATGGCTTAAACATATTTAAGTAGTTGAAAGTAATTTCATGGTAAAATGAGGTGCTTATAATAATGAAACTATCTTAACAGTACAATTTGTATACCTTTCAAATCAATGTACTTATAATAAATTACAAGGTACATAGCCGCTTTAAAGGAAACCAAAGGTTTCGATGCATCTAGCATGATCTTTCCAAACAAAATATGAACATAATGTACTTCCAAAATAAAACTCATTCTAAGACGTAGTTCCCACTAAACAAATTTATAATATCAATCTTATAATCTTTTAATACATAAAAAAAAAAAAAAAAAAAAAAAAAACAAATTTATGATGTCAATCTTGTGCTCTTATATCACATCAAAATTTGGCGTAAGGCCCCGGATTGGATTTGACGGGGCTCCCTCTCCCGTCTCTATCAGAATCTGTTCACACCTATATTGACTCCTCTAGTTTGATTCACCTTCTTCGTACTCCCAAGCAAGGCATCATCTCTTTATATTGGACTATTCAGGCAAATTTTATACTTGGGGAGAAGGATTTCAACGTTGTCAATTGATCAAGGTTCCTCAATATCATGTTCACAACGCCCACCTACTTGCCTTTGTATATATAGGCTTCAACCCCCCACACACTTAAACTAATGTTTTGTTTTAAAGAAAATAACTAATAACTTTACCTTTAGTTTAGATGTAGTCAATGTCAAAAAAGAAAAACAATTACCTGAACTAGACATCACTCTCCGGCCAACCGTGATGAACCTCCTGTTTTTCCTTCTTCTCCTCTAAAAGTAAAGGGGAGACAATACGATATGAGGAGGATCTTTTCCATTAATCAAGGGAGTTCAAGCAATAATGTGTGGAGTTGTGGACCATGTGTATTAACAGAAAAAAGAAAGGTACTGTAGTCTATTGCAAAAAAATAATCTGAGTGCGGTTCCTATTTCTTTACATTGCAATTCTGTGGGAATCTTAAAGGGAAGTAATATGCAACACGAGAATAACACATTATTCATGTATACTTTCCTTTTCATCGCCTAGCTCATAAGCTATTATCAAATGATGTCATTATTCATTAAAGTTAGTAACTCAGCGCTTTTTCTAATGATTATATGAGTATGCCATATAGTAGCGGGTAGCAGTTTTGTGATAGAATGTGATATAAATATTACATGGCAATTATTTGGTTTAGAATTTTAAAATTATGTTACTAAGATACTTATATATATACCATATTATTTTGCCCCAAATGAATACGACTAATAATAATAATAATAATAATAATAATTAAACTTTATTATTATTATAATTATATTTTCAAGAAAAAAATCATAAGTATATCACTAATATGATATAATTAAATTATGAAATTTTAAGGCCTTATAGTTGTAAGAGCATGCACAGCGATATAGAAAATAGATCGAAGCTTGCAATTACAGGAATTCTTGGAGCAAATAGCTCCCTTTAGCCTGGACCAGAACAGGTACATGTGCTGACGAGAACCGGCCTTAGCATGAGCAAGGTGATGCGCCTTTCAGGGCCCCCAAATTAGGGCCTGACTGGAAAAATCCCGATCTTTGTTATTAAAAAAAAAAATCAGATTCCTTTTCTTCCAAAGTACAGTGGCATTTACCAGCGTTTGTTTCCGCTATAATTCCCCCAAAACTCTCCCCTCTCTCAATTCTCTCACCTCGATAACTTCCTTATTTTCTCATGTCCCATTCATCATAAATATGATGCTTAAGAATTCTCCATTTAACTTTCTTAATTTTTTTTCTTATTTGTCTTTGCATAGCCCACAACCAGTGTCTCACTCCTTTCTGCAAATACCAGTTTATGCGGTGGTCGGGAAAAAAACTCAGGCAATTCGAACTGCGTCCTACATTACTTGAAGTTTTGTTGCTCGGCCTGGCTGATTGATTTGGGCGAAGAGTTAGATTGGTTGATTTTTGGGCATAAAAGGGTTTCAATTGGTATTTGGAGCAAAATTATTACAAAATTTACAAATTCAATCACAAAATCGCTCAGGTTTTTATTGCTCCTACTCTTTTTTACAATTAAATGTCGAATTATACTTGTTTATCAATTTTGTGGGTCATAGTGTGATTAAATCGAATTATACTTGTTTGGCCAAAATTTGTGTGATTTGATTACTGCTCTTCTTTCCACTTGTGTTTATTAGTGTAATTGGAGTTTATTCCTATAAAATTTGTTTTTAATTATGAAGCATAAAAGAAGATATGAGTCGAGATTGTGAGAAGCCTACAAGAGAAAAAAGCGAGGAAGGGATTAGCCGTCTAACGGGGAAGCGATTGATGAATTATTTGCTATAAAAGTGGGATTTGCGCCGCTAATAATCAAAGTGTTGTTTGATCTTGATGGTGTTAATATAGTAATGATAAGTTGATCATATTGATGCTAGAATTGATGATAATGTGCACTTAGATGACGATTTTAGAAATAATGATGTGGATATTAATGGCAAAAATGATGAGTACGTGATAATGATGAGCTGGGTAATTGTGCTAACATAAGCAATTCAGTTGATACTCATGGATGTTAATAGTATTTGCTTAACTTTCGAGGGCTGTTTTTAAAGTTTCGCTCAGGACCCCAAAAATGTTCGGGGCCGGCGTTTCGCCCTGACTTTTTGAGAAAACTTGTTCCTTTATTACAATGTAACAAGAAAGCTTTGGTTTTACTTTTATGGGGGCCTCACTTGTACTTTTATTTGCTTACAAAATCTTGAGAGCAACATTTCCATACCCCGATACCAATGGTAAGTTTTATACTGTATATTGTAAAGCTACTTTTTTTTTTTTTATATAAATTTTAGTTTGAAAATAGAAGTAATAATATTGTTCAAAAAAATAATCCACCTGATTTCTATAATCTCTTTCTCTGCATATATTATTTCCTTCAAAAAAAATGGAGTTGGAATTCTAACGTATTCGGGTTTTTTTTCCCTACTGAAATTCATATTTTTCTTAACCACGGGTAAAAAAAGAATTCACTATGAATTACAATTTATTCCTCCCTCGTTTTTTTTAGATGTTACTATATCGAACCTTTGTGTAGTGTGTCGTCCAATACGCTTTAACCTAATAATTGTTATTTCCCTCGTAAGAGAAAAATATAGTCAAGTATGGGATGTTCATTTGATTCGTCACGTTATACCCTTTCAAATATATCTTTTTTTTATAATTTTTACTTTTCTACAATTAGAGATATTATGGAGTTGAAGATTGTGCATACGAACTCAAATTATGAAAAATCGAGTTCATTAATCAACACGGCAAGGTATATCATCTATAAAAGACAATTATAAATTGTGATTTTAACAGATTGTATCTCTTAGAATTTTTTGAAATGGTGATGACATCAGTGGGAGCTTCCATAATAGCGAAATCCTTTGTTGTGGGTCTTTTGGCTTTCTATTGAGAAAGGGTTGTAGTTAGTAAGAACTGAAAATGTTGTAGGTAGAAAGATGCGGTGTCGAAACAAAATTTCTCTGAAGGTTACATGATAGCAACTTTCTCAATTGTAATTCATTCTACTCCAAGTTGAAATTTTTTTGTAGGTGCCCTCTTCCCATGTTAGGGGAGATAACTTTACCTAAATAAGGCAAAACTTATACTTATTCATTGCCTAATCATCTTCACTGCATATGAGAGCTAAGCAACTGATCCGCACCCTCACTCGGTCACTCCTATCGCTGTTGTCCATTTACACAAAATAAGTGCTGTTTTGTTCCACATTTTTCCTCAAAAGAAGGATAATGCATCAGTGAGATAGAAATAGAAGTATATACCTATCTGGCTCACAGCTCATTTAGTCGACTTAACAAAATTTGATCATCCGGCGAAACGATCCAATAACTCAATACATGCCATGAATTTCTTATGGTCAAAATGCACTTTTTACCCCATCATTAAATTATTGATACAAGTAGCATCGCAGTTCTAATTTTCCAAGAACTTCCATTTACTATAACCTCACAGGACTCAGTGAACCTTCTATGATCGGTAATAAAGTTTGCATATTTTTTAAAGTAAAATTAATTCATTAATAAAAGAGTCATATAACATCTACAATAGAAGTCGAAATAACAAATCCATAACAATTTTTGTACAGAAAAAATTCCAGAATTGTGCAAAACTACAATCGTTGTGTGGTAGATCAAACGTTTCCGCATCCCTGCTTCATAGTTTGTTTGATGTAGCCTTCAACGAGGTAGTCTTCGATATCTTTGTAGTTTTGAAATAGAATTAAATCGATGCCATTGATTATAATTGTAGATTTGAAATCTATTGATATTGCATTATTCTTCATCGATGATCCAAAATTACAATGATAAATTATCTAGAAACAAGGAGTAAACTAAAATCTCTCCCAATGAGAAGAATATAGCCACCTTTCTTTCGAGGGAGAAACGTTCATCTCTTTAAGGAGTAAGTATTATTGAAAAAAGAACAAAGCGTAAACAAAGCTAGCAATGATGAAAATTAAAATTAAGGTAAGACTATCTTGCAAAGTAAATCGATGGAATCTCCATTCAAATTTCTTAATAGAGGCTAGGGTTTAGGAGAGAAAGGAAAAGAGGAGAGAAGGGAGAGAAGGGAGAAGTTTTGGAAGGTTAGAATCTGTTGCACTGGTACGTGCTCAAGATGGCCATTGACTCAAAACCTTAAAAAATATAGACCTCCAGCATTATGCCCATATTGAGGAATAAGTTGACCTAATAATCACCTGCAAAGATAAATGATTATTCTAAGAAACAAGCGTAAGTGAATAGATTTTACTATTTTATTATAGGCCTTGAGCACACCAATAATATATAGATGAGTAATGTATGGGAGTTGCTACATTTATTTGACGGATCGGAGGATCTAGCTAGTTATCAGGCATTCATTAAATAAAACAATTATTATTATTAAAAGAATAGAGTTTTTTTTTTTTCCTATGTTTTTATCTATAAAAACTTTATGTTTCATCTACTTGTTTTTTCATAATCTCAATTGCAATTTTTGACCATTAGTACATCTTTATTTACATATTTGTAAATATATGAATGGTAATATATTATTTTAATGTAAACGATTGAGGCATGCTCCTAGTTCAAAATTTCGTATTGCTATTTTTTATTATATATTGGTGAAAATTTATGCTTATCTTTATTCAATTTGACCATCAAAAATGATGCTGGTAGAACATTAGAAAGCGAATGTAATAATCACTTTCGAACCCTAAAATATGAAACAAGTGGAAATATATAACTAGTGGATTACAATAAAAAACATCATCAAGAGACTCCTAAAACCCATGTCAAAATACTACATGAAAAAAAAATGAAAAATAGAGTATCTCTATTCTTTATCTTATACCTTGGCCGCATTTTGGTGTCGCAGCGCAAAAAATTCCTAAAAAACCCTTCGTTACCAACACGTATTACAAAATCGGCTATTATTAGTGAATTTAGGCTAAACCAAAAATCTTTAAGAAGAAAATAAAACCCGATTAGCACAGACAAAAAATTGCTCTAAATGGGTTACACCAAACTACCAAAAAGAAAAAGAAAAAACCGCATAAAGCACCCTCACACGCCACCACAAGCTTGCCACATATTGGTTCCTCTCCGTCTTCTTCCTGTTCCGAACCTTCTTACTGCTTTGCCCAGTCCTAGGTCATCGTCTTCCAAGCACTGCACGTTTCTTGAAAACCCAACACCAACCTTACAAGTAACTAGTAAAGCATAAATAATTTTAATTTCTCCATAATCACATGCAAATTTCAGACCCTAACATTTTTTTTGTATTTGATTTTGGTTTATAGAAGCAAAAAAAGCCGGACCACCATAGACATTCAAAACACAATGGCAATTGGAAAACAGCTTGAAAAAAGGAGTACGTTTTACACAACTTGAAATATATATAGTAGAAGAAAAAGAAATGTTATGAAGCATAAATAATTTTATTTATCCATAATACTCCTGTACAAATTTAAGAGTCTACCATTCTTTTACCGTGATTTTTGTTTATAGACGTAAAAATAGCTAAAGCACCATAAACATTCAAGAAGCTAAGCAGAAGCTTTGCAAGGTTCAATTGGGAATAAGCTGAAAAAATGTACGTTTTAACCGACTTAAGAAATATATATGTGAAAGAAAAGAAATGATTGTTAGATGTAGTTGTACCCAAAACGAAAAAAAAATTATAGAAAAGCAGGGACACCTTACATTACCAGCTATTATCGAATGATCAAGTTGTTTTTATTTCAACATTGAAAAAATTTGATTCAATTTAAAAACTTGAAAAGCAGAAGAAATAAGCCAATTTTATTCAACAACATTCATCTATATTTATTTTGAGAACAAGTCATCCATATTTTTGATCTTTCCCATTTTTTCACCTTAAAACAATTGGTTTGTAAAATGTACTTATTTTTACCAACCAATCCAAGAACAAAGGAGTTCTTTGATTGTACTCATTAGAGGTATAATATGGCATGGGAAAAGCAAATAAAAGGTATCAAGAAGGCATGTGATTGACCCAAGAAATCATGTATTCGTTTTCCAGCAAGCTGATCAAACTCGAAACAAAAGAAGCAAGGAAACTCTGAGGAGAGTTTGAAAACCAAGCACGACCACATGTATCAAAACAGGTAGCATAGGAAAAGCAGTGCAAGGAGAGTTTGATACCAACATTAAATCAATTTCGAACAAAAAAATCAAACTCTAAATATTAATTAACGTTCCAAATTCCCAACTCTAAAGTCTAATTTCGGACAAAAAACAAAAAAAAAAAAGCTAAGCACCAGAACCCAATGAATCAACTGACCTCCATTAATCCTTCAACCCAAATCCTTTAACTTTAATGTTTGATGCATAAGTTGTACAATTCTCACCACGAGTTCGGTTTGTGGGCTTTGACATTTGGTTTGCATTAATTGATGGTGATAACTTGGTTTAAGGAGTTTAGAGTTACAAATTTTTGGGGTTTTGAGTGACGGAGACGGGTGGTCGAAAGGGCTGGAGATGAGGCGGAGTAGGAAGCCCTGATCGTAGGACATCTTTGCCTTCAGCATGTGGTAAGGGATGCAGAGAGAGATTGAGAAGTATTTGGGAGGATCCTGAATCTCAAGGGATGAGGACATGTGAATGCCGAGGACAAAAATGGATGAGTATGGTTTTAGAGAGAAAATAGGTATGCTAAATAGCTCGAGAAAGTAAGGGAACGCGGTATATGAATTGACAACCTCTATTTAACAATTCTTTGGAAAATGTTGTCCACATGAAGTTATAAAAATATCTATAGATTAATGTAATTAACTATTCTTCACTTAAATTAATATTGCTTAGATTTTGTTTTATTCTTTGTTCATTAAACTTGAATAACTATTTTAATTACTTATACATTGATATGCAATTATAATGAAATTGTTTAATGTAGTGTTTGATTTAGTAACTTTTTGGATTGTACATTAATACTAGTAAAACTTATATTGAAATATTATATATATTACACTTATCGCGTCTATTTGTATTTTTTGTAGAAGATGTGGTATGTAAAAGTATTATTACTTTTTTACTATATATGCAATGATAAAATGTATTATTACTAAAAATGATGTGTTAATTATTTAGAGGAATTATAATTCAGTGAAGTAAAAGTATTAAAAAATTACAATATTTAAACTACATAATAGAGATGTGGTGAAATAGTATCGTCTCTATTATATAAGGCTTATTCTTGTCTTTTGCACGTGTCACTAAAATTCACAAAACACCCCGGCTACCATCACGTATTATTAAAATCCAACTTGATAGTAAATTTAGCTGAAATCAAATAAAAATAACTACAAAAGAAAACAAAACCGCGACCAGGCACACAAGCTTGCTCTAAATCGGTTACGCCGATTGTAACAAACAAGGTACCAAAAAAAAGGAAAAAAACATAAAACACTACACGACACTGCGCCAGTTTCCTCTCCATCTTCTTCCTCTTCCGAACCTTGACTACTCTTTGCAAATTCTCAGTTCATCCTCTACCCAGGCACCTCGCGATTTTAAAAGCGAAAATCAACCTTAGGCAATTATAAAGCATAAATAATTTTTATTTCTCCATAATCCCCTGTACAAATTTCAAGCCTAACATTTTTTTTATTTGTGATTTTGGTTATCGACGCAAAAATAACTTGAAGCACCATAGACATTCAAAACAGCAAGCAAAGCATTGCGTGTTCAACTGGGAAAACGAAAAAGGTACGTTTTTACACAACTTGGAAATATATATTTTAGTTCCACATTGAAAAAATAGAGAGAAATAAGAATACAACATTCATCTATATTATTTTCAGAACAAGCCATCTCATATTTTTGTTGTTTCCCATTTTTTGCACCCTAAAACAATTGATTTGTAATGTACCTTTTTTTTTTACCAACCAATCCAAGAACAATGGATTCTTTGATGTGCTCATTGCAAGTATAATATGGCATGGGAAAACGAAATACTGGTATCAAACAAGGCATGGGATTAATGTAAAAAAAAATCAAAGTCAAAACAAACAATCAAACGAAATACATGTATCAAACACGGCATGGGATTAATAGTAGACTAGCGAAAACGAAATACAGGAGAGTTTGATACCAACCAATCCCATCTTTAAATCAATTTTGAACAAAAAAAAATCAAACTCTAAATGTTGATTCAACATTCCAAATTCCCAACTTTAAATCAATTTCGAACAAAAAAATCGGGGATACCAACCAATCCCATCTTTAAATCAATTTTGAACAAAAAAAAGAAAACGAAATACAGGAGAGTTTAATACTAACCAATCCCATCTTTAAATCAATTTTGAACAAAAAAAATCAAACTCTAAATGTTGATTCAACATTCCCAAATTCCCAACTTTAAATCAATTTCGAACAAAAAATCGGATACCAACCAATCCCATCTTTAAATCAATTTTTAAACAAAAAAAATCAAACTCTAAATGTTGATTCAACATTCCAAATTCCAACTTTAAATCAATTTCGAACAAAAAAATCAAAATTAAGCAACAAACCAGGCCAGATCCGCCTCGACCTCCATTAATCCTTCAATAAATCTTATAACTTTAATGTTTGATGCATAATTTGTAGACTTTCACACCTGCAAGTTGAGTTTGTAGACTTTGCTTTGCTTTGGTTTGCATTAATTGATGGCGATGACAAAGGATTTAATGGGTTTAAGAGTTTCAAATTTTTGGGGTTTTGGAGACTAGAGATATCCGTGGTGGGGGTGATTTCCAACGTCGGGAAGATGAACTATCTTGGTTTGTTTGGTCTCGTGGGACGAGGTGGTCGAAAGGGAGGAGAGTGAGGCGGAGTAGAGAGCGCAAATCCTTCTTGGGACATTTTTTCTTCATTGTGGTAGGGATGAGAGAGAGAGAGAGAGAGATTGAGAAGTATTTGGAGAGATCTTGAGTCTTGAGGGATGGGGACATGCGAATGACAAGGACAAATATGGGTGACTAGATCTACATGAGTTTGGTTTTACGGAAAGTAAGGAAATAGAGATGAATGACAATTCTCTATTTAACAATTCTTTACAAAATGTTGTCCACATGAAGTTACAAAAATATCTTTAGAATTATTTGATTCATACTATTAAGAAGTATACATCTTAGGCTTTAGCGTGTCACCATGTAGTGTAGCGGGTGTGCTCGTGTAGGTAAAGTGGTAAACACTAAATAATGCGCTTCTAATGTTATGCAATTCTCTATTTAACAATTCTCTTGCTACAAATTATTTGATTCAATATCTTACTCTACTTCATACTTCTTAATATATAAAATAATCACTTAATAGAATAGAGATATGTTTAGAAATACAAACTCAACTTTTTCACAACTTTTTTCAAAAAAATTCACACTTTTAACAATCTTTAATTGATATTGAAGCCACTAAATGCATTGAAAATATTCATACTATTAGCTGATTATTTTATATATTAAGAAGTATGAAGTAGAGTTAAATTAATACTAGATGTCATTACGTAAATAATTAAATGCCAATAATAATTTCGCACGCATCGCGTGCATATAAGGCTAGTATATCTTTAAAAAAAAGTAGGGAAATTCTCAATTGTAACCCCCAGCTTTGGCTTTTTTCTCTTTTGTAACCAAAACTTAATTTTAATTCTCACCTGACAACTCCATGTTTATGGTTATACTTGAGAAAGTGATATTAATAGCCATTTGTTGTTATAAAGAGTTGGTGAAAGGGTTGTTTATAAACTAATTAAGGTTCTTTAGACTAGAATTACACAAGTTCTCTTAAATAAAATGATTTTCCTTTTTCTCTCATTGAAAACCTATTTCATTCCCATATTTAAAAAGAGATGAATGAGAATATGTTTTTAAAGGAAAGTTATGTTTATTTATACTCTAAAATACTTATTTTAGTTTGAAAACAATGCTTTTAGCAATTGTATATAATGAAAAATCGTTAATAATACCACTATCCCAAGTATAACTATAAATACGGGGTTATATTGAG
Source organism: Beta corolliflora (assembly GCA_947648045.1). Lineage (NCBI taxonomy): Eukaryota > Viridiplantae > Streptophyta > Magnoliopsida > Caryophyllales > Amaranthaceae > Beta > Beta corolliflora. The sequence goes on from CANSZD010003951.1 coordinate 29,975, forward strand.
AATTGAAATTAAGTTTGACTACTAGCCTACCAAAGAGGAAAAGCTGAACTCATGGTTACCTTTGAGAATTACCCTTAAAAGTATTAATAGTTTGAGTTGGATTGCACTTAATAAACAAATGTTTGAACGTTCGTCTAATGGTAATCTATTCTGAATAGATTAAGTTTTTTCATAATGCAAAACTTCAAAACGAGATTTGATAAGAAAACAGTTTTTGGATGAGAGAATGATATGATGTTCTTGGAAAAACCAAAGGAAGATCCCTTCTTGGGGATTTATCAAAAAAAGAAAAGCTTGCATTGAGGCAAAGTGGGCAACAAAACCTCTCAAGTTGAGAACTTCCATGGTTCTGTTGAGGAGACAAGTGGGCCACACATTAAGGGAAAATTTAATGATTCTAACTATGTTGAAGAGACCAACACTTACCATTTTGCACATACAAGGGTTAACTTTTTATATTGAAAAATTATAGACCCTAAAAGCATATTCTTCTTTAAGCTACATCAATTTAAGGAGACAAAGGAAAATCTTAGTAACTTATTTAAGAAGACAATATGCCTCATTATCCGGTTTCGGATTACTAGTGCTTAGTATATATATATAGGAGAGACAAAAAGCACTTTGGGATAATAGAGACATTATATTTAATTAAATTAACTTCTTAATCAATAGTAGCTAAGGCACACGAGTGAAGTGATTAATACAAAAAGGACAAAACGACTTTCTATAGAATCAAAATTGACAAAATCGTCAAGTGGATGCTCTAATAATAGTCAATAGGGAATATTCTTAATTAATTGGATATAGAACTTTATATAATTGCTACAAGGAACATTTGATATACTTTACAATAAAAAAACTAAACATACATTATACATAGGTCAATTTCGGAGGAAAACAAAATAAACAAATAGATTATATATGATTAATGATTCAAAGGAGGAGACTGATGGCAGAAAAATGGGGACATACATAGGAAAAAACAATAAAAATCTATAGAAAAGAGAGGAAAACCCCTATCAAAAAAACAAGATGAACACAAGGTTAGCTTCATGCTTCAACTCTCCTGCCAATCTTATTTTGAGTTGAATCATTCCCTCAAAAAAGTGAATATATCAAACCTGTTTCTGATTAATAGAATTAAAAGTGGATATATATTGAAGAAGATTATATATCTATTCTTTACGGATAGAAGATCATATCATCATTAACAAAAAATGAAGTTTAATAAGATGAAATAAAAATAAGAATAAAAGAAGATGAAGAGTTCATTGCCATGAAGATACAGAATAAAGAGGGCGATTCTTCCACCCAAGCAACAAACCATTGCTATTAAGAACCTGAAGCTGGTATCCTTCTGAAGGATAATGAAGCCTGAGCAGCAACTTAGCTTGAGACAAAAGAAAAGGGACTCAAAGCCAAACTCTTGAAACCTCAGCTCCTCAACACCACCTCCCACGACTCGAACCGCTGGTGTCTTTCTTTCCTTCTCTCCCCTTCTTCTCCAACGACATCCTTTATCTCCTCCCCGAACTAACCCTCCTCAACTGCCACCCTCTCTCGACTCTGCGGAGGGAGGGTGGCCTCTAAGGAGTCAAAGATAGCTCCATAATGATCTAACGCCTCTACAAACCTTCTTAAAAGATAGGGTGGTTATGATCAGCCTCCCTTTCTCCCAAGGTCAAGACCCTAGGGTTTAGGGTCTTGACCTGGTGAAGAAACCTCCTGAGGGATCTTGTATCATATTCCCTCAGGAGGCGGTGGAGGTAGTCCCCGCAATTTATTGCTAGGCCTCTTCCACCTGATCGACCCCTAAGGCGGTGATCCAATAAAGTATGGATCACCGCCTCAGAGTGATCAACTACTTCAGAATCGTGAAGTACGAGATCACGAAATTCAAACTCCAACCCTAGGGATTCAGCAAACCTCCGGAGTCGGTCCCCAGTCTTCTCTAGAAGACTGGGATCATAGGCCGCCCCGTGATACGGATTGTAGGACAAGGGCGGCCTAGAGTTGTCGACCGCTCCATGATGGCCTGCATTAATGGAGGCCATTGGACGCCGTGCATGATGTCCATGTCGAGGATATGGATCGACGAGTAACCCTCCACTGCTTCTAGGATCGCTTGGTTAGCCGTCAAGTGGGTGAATCGGGTAAATGGAGTAACTTGATTGAGAGAAAGATAAGATGAGTATCTAGTTGTTGTTGCTTCTAAACCCACTCTCATTATTGGTGGTCTAATTGGAATAATGGGATAATGTTGAGCTAAACTTTGAGGAGGGATACTCATACTAGGGCTTATAACACAAGTTGTTACACTTGATAAATGACGATTAAGACGTTCATTTAACGCCCTACAAAAATAATACACAAGCCTTTCAGTGGAGTCGCCAGATTGTGAGGCGAGGTCACTGGAAACAAGAGAAAGAAGGCGGTTAGCGGACGAGAACTCGGACCGAGAAATGAGCTCCGCGCAAGTTACTAGCAATTGACGCGGTTGAGCCACTGAAGATTGAGATGATAATAACAACAACGACGGCGACAACGACGTAGGTAGTGATGATGATAGTACAACTGAAGATGAAGCAATAGAACTAGTAGTAGTAGTAGTAATCAACTGGCGTGGATAATCTAAAAAACTTGGAGTTGGTTGAGGCAGATCCAACGGCAAAGATCGTTCGTGTTGATTTTGATGATCTTCCTCAGAACTATATGAGGAAGAGTCAAGCATATTATGCCCTAGCTAGCCTCCTTAGCTAGCTAGACAACCAATATTAATTGAAACAAATTATCTGTGCAACTTATGATAGAATTTGAAGAAGAACTCAGAAGTGTAAGATATGAAAAGCCCTAAATATAACTAGTAGTAGGAGACTATGAGTAGTACTATAGAGATTTTTTTTTTATTTTTGAGGGTGTATGTGACCCAAAAAGCAAGGTGAAAAAAGAGGCAAAAGATGCTAGTACTATACTACTAGTACTAGTACAATAAATGCAAGAAGGGAATCAAGTGGGTTTTTTCTACAATTTTATCTCAAACAAGTGAAGAATTTAATGCAAATGAGAAGGAAAGAAGTTACTCCAAATTTTTTTTACCTAAGAGAGCAATGAAATAGCAAAAGGAATAAAAGAGAGTTATTGAGAGGAGAGAGAAAGAGGGAAAAATGAGGGTGTGCAAGTAAAGCAGCTGGAACAAGTTTTGGTTTTCTTCACACTAATTGGGAAAAAGTGGGGGGGTGGGTGAGTGAGTACGGTTTTTTTTGTTTGTGCATTTCGCATCAAAGATGTTTATAACAAAGAGGGGGGATTTGGGGATCAGTTTTATCTTTTTATTTTCTTTGTTTGTTTCAGTAGATAGAGGGGGGACTGCAGCAAGGTGGTGGGAAGAAGTCTGATAGTTTCACTTACTTCCATTGCACGGTCCCATCCACCGTACCTTAGACATGTCCCTATGCCCGCACCTATAGATGCCCTATTCAACCCTATTATATGATCCCTCACTTCCAATTTTCATGGTAGCTAGCCTATGTAGATGTAGGAAGCTGGCTAGCTACCACGTCTTTTCCTTCTTCTTTGTCTCATTTTTTACACCGTGGGTTTGGAATAAATATAGTGTTAGGCCTTGTTCTTTTAGACTTATTTTCAGTTTAATTGGTTCATTTCGGTTCCGTTTTCACAGCTTCGTAAAAAGACACTCTCTCATGTTTCGTTGAATTCAGCTGCACTTCGGCCTTAATCCAAAAGAACTGGAGCCTTCTACTTTCTATAGAGTCGGTTATATTCACCTTATTTTCGGTTAGCATAAGAAAAAATCGAGTTTAGATAAGGTCTAATAAGTTGTTCAAAGATAAATAAGAAATGTTAAGTCTGACACACTCATAAAATAAGTTTATATATGGTTTATTAAGGTATAATAAGTTCAGATAAGCAAACATAAGTAGAAAAAACTGGAGCCTTAATATTACCATGAAAATTTAAGGGCCGAGATAGATTTAAAATGAAAAATGCGTGTTTGGTATGGGAAATTTAACATGAACATTAGATTATCGCGTATTCTTAGTCACGTTTACTATGATCACTTAATTTTCGAGATAGGGCGGGGTCTACGCAAGTGGAACTACTTAAATGTTCCTCTTCTCTTTTGTTTGTTAACAAATATTTTTGTTATTCATCATTTTACATTTCTTTTGATCTATTACCTCTTTTAAGAATTGTATTGAGTGGATGATTAGTTTTGTCTATTTGCACATGTTATACGAGAGAAATAGAAAGGGATTGCATGTTACCTTAAAAGAAAATTGACCCATCTTTTATGCATTATCCAAATTGGAAAATGGATATTTTAGAAAGAACAGCTGAAGCCATTTGTTTTGTACTAATTCATTATTGCATCTAAAATTATCTTTATCCAAAGACTAGCCAGATATTCCCTCCAATTAGAGATGGCCAATAGTGCGGGCCAATCCAGCCCATCTAGCCCAGCCCACCTCGTGGGCCGTGTGGGTCCAGCCCGCGAAAAGCCCAGTCCAGCCCGCCTCGAACCGTGAATTTGGTGGGTGAATCGTGGGCCGAATTTTTTGAGCCCAACCCACAAAAAAGCCCGCAACTAAAACCGGCTGCCTCGGTCCACGAAACCGGTCCAAACCCGCCCATGAACCGGACCACCCCAACCCAAGTAATTATTCAACCAAATTTATATTTTAATCAAATTGTATATATTTTAATCAAATTGCATATATTATAATTCAATCAAATTCAAAAATAATGAAATTATTCATTAATATTAATAACTATATATATTCTAATTAGTTTTAAAGGTTTTATGTAACAATAATGAATAATTTCAATGATTCAATAATTTTGAAAAAAAAAATTCTCATGTCGGACCATCCGGCCCGAGGCCCGCTAGGCCCACGAACCGCTCTCCCGAACCATGAAAATCGGTAAATGCACGTGTGTTGGCCAAGATTTTTCGGCCGTGGACCAGCCCGCCTAAACCGTGAATTTCACTTGGCCCGGTCCTGGGCCATGAAATCTCAGCCCGCCCGCTAGGGCTCACGAACCGGCCCGCCCAACCCGCACCGGTGGCCATCTCTACCCTCCGACCTTATAGTTGCTTGACTTGCCTTTTTAAAAAACCTCAAAATAGTGCTCCATATTAAAGGTAACAAATCAATAGATGCTAAATTTACATTGGGTCACTTTGTGATCAAGATATTCTAATTCTTTACTTTTAAATTTCATGTCAAAATAAAATGAAAGCAACTGGTAGTAATAATATTAGCTCCGCCAAGAATGAATAACCTACGTAGTTAAGTTTTTCCCTTTGTAGCCTAGATGTTGAATTTTGAATAGAATAATGATGAAAAGTAATGTGTGATAAGTCAAAGTTCTAACATCTTAACCTAAGCTTGACAAATGAATGCTAATGTGGGATGTAGATAATGTTATACAGTTATGCTGCATCTGTTTAGTGATGCTTAGGTAGGCATCACTCCTATATTATTTGATAGTTTACAAATTTTTCTAAAACTAAAGATGAGATCGATGGTTCATATAATAACAAACATCTTTAGATTTTAGACACATTATCGATTACCTACCTTGTTCGTGTCCAAAAGTTTTGACACCCTTGATTATTTGATTGGGATATTTGGTCTTTTTTATGCCATATTATTTACCACCCATATTATGTATATCATTCGTATTTATACTGGTCTTTTCTTTTCTTCTTTCTCCCTCCACTACTTCTTTTCCTCCATAACCACCACCTTCCACCAGCCCCCACCTCACCCCCACCAGCAGCCCCCCACCTCACCCCTCTTCATTCTCGCCCCCCACTCCATCCCAGAAGCACACCCTACCCCTCGCAACCCACCCCACGCCAGGCCCTCACCCCCGCAGCCCACCCCCACTCCTCCCTCCAACCCCTCCGAGGTCGTAGCCCCCACCCCCTCCCCCACCCCCGCAGTCGCATAGGCCCACCCCACCCTACCCTCCACCCCTCTTCGCCCCTACCCCCTCTCCTCTCCCCCTATTCCCTCACTCACCCCTTCCCCTCCTCCTCTCCCCCTTTTCCCTCCCTCGCCCCCCTCTTGCCGCGCCACCCGTAACCCCCGCACGCCTTCCCTCCCCCCACGAGAATCCCCCACCCCTTATTCTTCTTTTCCTCTTTCTCCTTTCCTCCTTCTCTCGTTATGATATTTCAATTTTGTTTCATTGCTCATGGAACAGAAATTAACTTCCGATTCCACCACGATGGAAACAAAAAATTGGTTCGATTCATGCTAAAAAATTCTAAAATTTTAATATTTTTAGGTAAAAAAAGGTTTTTTATTATTTTAAAATACAAAATACAGGAGGTGTTTAGTAAATACGGGCAGTTTATAGTAAACCTCTTTTTTTAGAGTTCGTATTGGGCATAACAATATCTTACAAGTGTGAACACCCCCAAACCCCAAAACCTCCATTTTTTCTCTCCTCTCGACTACCTTCTCTCGGCGACGATCCTCTCCTCCTTCCTTTTTTGTTGTTCTACGCGATTGGGATCCGAATCATTGCAAATTTTCTGGCGATTTGCAGTTCTTGATGATTGGAAAGTTCCTCGCTTAATGTTTCTTCATTCTTCACGGTTTTGGGTTTGCGATTTTTTTATTCCTCGGAATCTTCATTATTCTTCTCTTGATTTTCACTTTGTGATTTTGTTGTTATTCACATATGATTGGAATTACTCTTGATTCGAATTTGTTTCACATTAATTTGATTTGGAAGTGAATTGATCGCAAAACAAATCGTACTTTGGTTCGATTCAATCTCTCTCTCATTTACATTCAACACCCGCTCTAAATCCCTAATTGCAAAATTTTGATTTCCGTATGCGATTGAAGAAGGTTGAATTGCTTCTATTGAACAGCAAATGAAATGCGAAATTAAACCGATTGGAGAATAAATATTGAACCGGGAATTTGAACATGTTCTTTCTTTCGTCGAAGTTTTTGTGTCGTAATTGTTGGTTTGATCGTGAAGCAGAGCAAGTTGTATGAGGGAATAGAGGAGGGAGAAGAAGGAAGTAAAAATTATCAATCAAAAGGATGGATATTTGGTGAAATATGACATAGATTTATTTTTGGACAAACGAAATATGATATTGATTTGGTAAACAAATAATACAAAAGTCAACAAAATGATAAAAAAATGACTATAAATGACATATAAATTGACAATAATGATACAAACTCAACAAAAATGATATAGAATAGTTGACATGAGATTTGTAAATGATATAAGTCAATGATAAGATGATATAGGATTAGGTATAAATGACATAAACTCGGCTCAAAATGATATAACATGAAACAATAATGATCGAAATATAAAAGAAATGAAATGATAGCAGTTTGTTGAAAAATGACATAGGAATGAATAATAATGATATACTTCCTCTATTTCAAAATACTTGACACACTTCTCCAGGTATGCTTGCTAGCGCATAGCTTTAACTAAAATATCTAATTTCCTGCATATAAAAATTAGGGATATATTATCTCAGATAACCCCGACATATAGCCCTTTTTTTCCAAATAACCCCCACATTGTCACCCCCTATAGCGGGTAACCCTAAATTAATAATTTATCATTAAACATGACGGAATTACACTTGGTTTGACTTTTGGATGGGTTTGGCGCCATTTAAGAAGGTGGTTGATGGCTATTCAAAAGGATGTTCATTAATTTTGGTGCACAATTCAAGGGTTTTATTGCTGGTAGTAGACCACTAATAGGGCGCAAAAACCACCTTCTTTACATTTGATGCCATTACCACCTTCTTAAATGGCGCCAAACACATCCAAAGTCAAACCAAGTTAAAGCCATTTGTAATTCCATCCTATTTAATGATAAATTACAAATTTAGGGTTATCTCGCGATTGGGGTCTGGGTGACAATGTGAGGGTTATTTGGGAAAAGGACTATATGTGAGGGTTATCTTAGATAAGATCACTTATTAGTACAAGTTGATATTTTAATTGAAAGGATATATCAAGACGAATCTAACAAGATCCCACATGACTATATTTTTCCTTACGTGAAAATTACAGAACAAGGTCAAAGAAGAGTGTGTGAATAGTGCAAAAGTCAAATCGTGTCATCTATTTTTGAAACGAAGAAAGTAGTATATGAAGAGTTGATAAATAATAATAACATTGGGGAAAATGATACAAGTTTCTTTAAAAATGACATATAAAAATGAGTTAAAATGACATAGAAATTAGTAATAATGATATGGTTCACTATTGCTACACCATAACTTTGTGTGACAACATTCTCACATGTATAAACTAATATTAGTGTTTCATGTCATTATAATACTATTTCATGTTATTATTGGCATATTTCATATCATTTTGGAGTTGCTCTCATGTCTTTTTTAAAAAAATTTGGTCCATCTCATTTATAAAACTCTTTCATGTCATCATTACTAACTTATATGTCATTTTTTAACAAACTTGTATCATTTTGGAGTTGTTTCATGTTATTTTCCCTATTTCATTACCATTTGTCAACTCTTTATATACCTTTTCATTATTATTACACATACTAATGTCATTATTACTCACTTTTATGTTATTTTTAGCAAACTTATATCATTTTTCCCTATTTCATTGTCATTTGTTAACTCCTTATATATGTTATAACTATTACACATACTGATATCATTATTACTCATTTTTAGTATCATTTTCTCCTATTTTATTATCATTGTCATCTCTTTATATACATTTTTATTATTCCACAAACTGATATCATTAATGCTCACTTTTACGTTTTTTAAGCAAACTTGTATCATTTATTCTTATTTCATTATTATTTTTCAAATTTTTATATATTTTATCATTATTACACAAACTAATATCATTCTTAAGAGAACTAATATCATTATTAATCACTTTCATGTCATTTTTACCAAATTTGTACCATTTTCACTTATTTTATTATAAATTTTCAACTCTTTATATGATTTATCATTATTACACAAAGTAATATCATTGATAAGAAAAATAATATCATTATTAGTTAATTTCATGTCATTTCTAGCCAAATTGATATCATTTGGATTTCTTTACATGAAATTCATAAGTAATTTATTGTATAGAGTAATAAGTATCAAAATCTATTCGTTTATCAGTACCAATTTCAAATCAAATTCAATGTCACATTCAATTTTCATTAAAATTACACATCACAAACAAAAAAATGGTACTCCCTCTGTTTTTTTTAATCTTTCTCACTTGTAATCTTGACACTATTCATACTTAGAGAAAATCTTCTCAATTTTTTTCAATTTATAAGAAAAAATATAGTCATGTGGGGTCTTGTTTGATTCGTCTCAATTAGTACTTTATTAATATTCAATCATTATAATTTTTACTAATATATAATGAAAGATATTTAAGTTCGAAGATGTGCATTGGGAGATGCACACAGGAAAGTGAGAATGATTAAAAAACAGAGGGAGTATCATATTTAACTCCCCTCCACCTTCCTCCTTCCTCATTCACTACCCCAACCACCATCATCCTTGTTCTCGTCCTCCTCTCTCCCCTCACCTCCATCATCCATACTATACTTATTGTTGTTAAACTTCGCCGGCCAATTTACGACGTAGTTTACTTTGCCGCCATCAGCTAAGTAACGGTAAATCTCCATTTTCGATGCAGTGGTCATTGATAAATCTTCTGAAAATCGATGCATATTTTAATAATAAGTTTTAATAGCGCCGCCGCTGCTACACATATATATGAAGGAGAGTGAGGGCGGATATCCTCACCTTCTTCCACCTCTCTTCTCTTTTTACTCTCAAACCATAAACTGATCTTACCTCTTTCGTCATCAAAGCAAAATCTTCAATTTACTAGGTCTGATTTCTGTCTCATCGATTCTGAAAATTCGTTCTTCAATTATTTGTTGTTGAAGTTTCTCTAGCTGAAATTATGAACTTAATTCTTGAATTTTTGTTGCTTGATTGCTGAAATTGCTAAACGATTTGCATTTGTTGCTAAATTTGCCATAACTTTTTTGATTTCTGCTTGAGATTGGCAAGAATTCTTCTACAATAGTCCTCGCCATTGGCGGTGGCAAGGACGACGATGATGGCGGCCATTAGAGGAGAGATGCGAGAGGAATTCTCTCAAAAATTCAAGAATAAATCTCGAAAAAGTAATGTCGAAATTCAATCGAATTTCGAATTTTCTCGCAATCCATCGTAAATCGATGTCGGGCCATAATCGTGCTAATAGAGAAAATTCGAAATTTGATTGCAATCCATTAGACACCCACGAGAATTGCTAAACTCCATCTACTGAGAGATTTCTCCATTCTCGTGGGTCGCGCAAAGGCGATCCCATGTCTCTATATCTCTTTAATATCTGCCTCGAAGCCCTTTCAAAAATGATCCATGAAGCTTGTGAAAACAAGTTATGGGCTTCTTCGGGGTGGGTAAACGAAAAGTTCCTATCTACCATCTCTTTTTTTACCGATGACCTCATTCTTTTCGGGAGGGGTAGACGAATACATGGCCTTTATTTACGGTCTCGCAATATTCTTGAGAAATTATGTGTTATGTTGGGCCAAAAGTTTAATAAGGCTAAGAGTAAATTGTCCTTTTCTCACAATACCTCGATTGAGATATATTCGTACCCTCCTCTAAGAGATCCCGAATGTGCATGAGAGTGCGTCTTTGAGCTTATATTTAGGACTCCCCATATGTCATAGGACACGTTCCCGCACCCAAATCTAATTTATTATAGATGAAGTGAGAGCTAGACTAGAAGATGGAAAACTCGCTATCTCTAGAAAGTGAGGATATCATGCCTTGTAAAACAACCCTAACATCTATTTTTGCGTACTACATGTAAGCCACTTCCTACCCGGCCAAAGCTCTAGAGGACCCGCACCAAATCTACAATAAATTTCTCCGGGTGGAGGCCGATTAAAGAAGGAAGAAACTCCACCTAGTTAGTTGAGAAGACAACGTTCCCGCCTAAGGATCGTAGAGATCTCGGATTAGAGACCAAGCGCGCATGAACAAGGCCTTTCGGGCCAAATTAGGTTGGAGGATGTCCCAAGGTCGGGCCAAATCTAGCCCAGAGTGCATTCACTCCAAGTATTTCTATAAAACCATGTCACTAAGTTCAAAAATGGGTCAAGCAATTGGAAAAATATCGACAAAGGGTGGGACTTCATCCGAGACCACCGCCATTGGAGCTGAGGAACCGGCTTGCCATTGGATCCATTAGACACTTTAGTGTTAACCCTTACATCGGAATGAAGTTACTCTCTTAGTCTGCCGACCTAGTTTCGGGGGGTACTTGGGACCTCACACCTATATCCTTTTCCTTACCTCGTTGGATTTTAGATCGTATTATGAGTACCCCTCCCCGCCCTCTCCCATCCTCTCTGGATAGACCTTTTATCCCGAACTTTATCAATCATAAAGGCTTCTCCCTCTCTCTCGCTTACCAAGCCCGGCCTCCCCAATATGAGCCCCCAGATCGACCTATCTTTGATTTGGAAATGGAATATATGGAACCAAAATAGCATTCTTCTTTTGGCTTCTTTGACATGACATTATCCTTTATAGAATTCTCCTTGTTCAAAGAAAACTCTTTTCATATGCCATTTACCCTAGATGCCTCCTCCACACGAGGACTTTGCTCATCTTATTCATGGTGGCCCCGACTCCATGACAATATGGAGCATTCCCCGACATCCCTCTACTCCCCTCACCTTCGCTTTATTCCATAGGTCCAAAGTAACCTCTCGTTTAAAGTCCCTTTTACGGGCATGGTTTAGGGGGACATTTGCCCCTATATAGGCCACTAGATCCGGGAAGGATTGAAACAACCGTGTCTTTAAGAACCCCCTTACTCCCCCTCATGTTACCTTTTTAAAGCTTATGGGCTTGCTTTAAGAATTCGCCACCGGCTCATGGCATTAGTCAGCCCCTCGAGCGTAATGATGGCCCGATCCCTCCATGTCGCCTATCTCTTAATTCATGTGGATGCCTACTTTGTTAGTCGTCGAGCCCTCTGGTTAGGGCGGAGTGTTTATGACCACACAAGTTCATAAATCTTGGGGTACCAAAAAGATGTTTTGCTTACAACTTTCTTGCAGCAGAATTGATGGGTATTCACGAGGCTATGTGTATGGCGAGTCAACAGGGCCTAACCCAAGCAACTATTTTCTCATATTGTAAAACCGCAATTAAACTCCTCCATCAAAAGGCTACACCTGACAAATATTCCAGCTTGATTTCTATGTGCGTAAAGTGGTGGACGGACTTGCGTGCATGAGAATCCATCATCACAGTTGCCGGAAAAGAAACAAGGGTGCAGATGCGATGGCTAAAGCGTGTAGGAGTTCACAAATAGAATGCAATGTAGCTAGCTAAGATGTTTTCTTTACCCCTAGTTATTGTATGAAATATTATGATGCAGCTTTGTAACTGAATCTTTAACTTATTAATTTAAGTTCCTTTTCACACAAAAAAATCTCATACTAAGGAATTCTCTCAGTTATTCCACAAAGCCGTTGCGTACTATAAAAAAAGTTAGTAAATCAAACCAGGGGCAGTTTGAAGATTTTGGGGCTCCTGTTCTAATATGAAAATTGGGCCCCCAAATTTATAAAAAAATAAAGATGGAAGGTTGGGTATTAAAGATGAAAAGTTGAAAATTTAAAGATAGATCATTCAGAATTTTATTAAGGGCGAAAAACATGGGTGATTTCCTCAAATATGAAGCAAAATTTTTTAAGATAATATATTTTAGGGCCCCTATAATTTTGGAGCCATGTGTTGTTGGGCTATTTGCTCACCCTCATCTACTCCTGAATCAAACAAAAATAATATTTGATGTGATTAAGTTTATTGAATATACAAATCAAACAATTAGTACTGAGTGGTACGAATGAGACATTACCACAATATGAATCTAACGTCCTATCTATAGAATTCAATGCGAAACATCTCACAATACTATCAAGTTCGAAGACCGTACCTAACCTAACTAGCAAGGATCCACACACCGACCTTTAGCTATCTTGTGAATGACAAGCATATATAATTATTTTCTCTACTTATGTCCATTTCAATCACTTTGGATTAAAAAAAATTAGTTCACAAGCTATTTAATATGATTAACAATAGTTAATGATAGCGATGGTCCAATTAGTTATAACTTGCGAGTAGTTGTTCACTTGGTTGTTATTCTACATAAAAATCATAAACTTCATGACAAGTTTCTTTTTAGTACTTTCTTTTCTTTTTGAAATCTAAAAGCTTGTGAAGGATACGTTTATACATGTTTCTAGAGTAAATGTGCATTATTAATGTGTTAGCTCATTCGTAGAAACTCTATATCTTTTATATGATGATGTATTAAGATGGAGGCTTTTGCATAGAGAGAAGTGTACATGACAAACATACTTAATAGTGTCACGAATGATATAACAGATAATGACACCATGTTTAACAAAGGATGATATTTGACGGTTGCATCCATTGTCTAAGCTTTTTATTTATGATATTAGATTTGTGTACTATATGAGACCTAAAACTATATAGGGATATTTATGATATTAGATTTGTGTATTATATGGGACCTAAAATTACCAAGGCGACCCAGGTCGATGTATGTTTCTATCTCCCATGGGAGATCAAAAGCTCAAATCTTGGTGGAAGAAAATTTCAATATTGTTGGGGGAGGGGGGTTGGGGCTTGTTTGGCCTCCGGGTGAGTGGCCCGTGCGAGGCTGGGCAGGAAATTCATCTTACTACCGGCTTCCCAAAAGCGCCCAAAAAAAATAGGGGACCTAAAATTATATAGGAAAGAATCAAATTTTACTGTCATACAAGGGGAAAGCCAGAAGTACTCCAGCAAATTTAGTACTACAACCAACGAAACGATGTTGATAGCTAGCTGTTAGAGGTGATAAATTCTAACATGAAAAAGATCCACGACAAATTCATTAGTCCCCAGCCCTAGATCATGGTCACTTGATCACTTCCACAACCCTCTTCACATTGCCAACCTGATCTTTGCATACCCTTCATTTCCATAATCACCATGCACATCTGCATATACACCATGCATTACACCATATATAGCGTATAGCCATTTGCAAATCACTCCCTCTTATCCAAATACAAAAACCGTTTCTGGGAATTAATAAATAAATTTATCTCTCCTTCAATTCGAAACGATATTTATGTATATCATTTAATAATATTATGAAAGAACTAGTTGTCGGGCTCGTGCGAATCCCCCGGTTATATGATAAGACAAAACGATGTATTATTTAGGATTGAGATGTTGTTATAAGTAGAAGTCGTAGTTTGATAGTTGGATAATGGTTTTTACATTAAGCAGTCAGGAGTTTGAAACCTTTTACTACATTTTATTAACCATGAGTAATAAAAGTTTTTGAAAAAGATGTCATATACATCATGCAAACATTTAGAGGGAGAAGGTAGACACGTGGATGACTATTATTTGATAGAGAATATGCCAATATTCTCAGTATATTTTGTTAACGATATTATAGAGATTTATTGTGTAAATATGGAAAGTATGTATTCTCATAGTATTAGTGGTAAATGTTGACCTACATATATTGAAGGAATGAGAATACTCCAAAAAGGAGAATTACACAATTAACATGATATCATATTTTACTTAGGAAAGGATTTTCTTCTCTTTTTTTTTTTCCTCCTTTCCCTGATCCTTGCCGTGGGTTTTTCCCCACCAGCCATTGCTGCTCCTTCCGCCATGCCTGACTCGGACCCCAACAACTCCACCCCACCTTCCCCGCCTCCTTCTTCTTCTACTCCCTTTCATCTTGCTTTCACCATCAATAATATCAAGAACTTTATCCCTATCTCTCTCGATCAAGAAGAAGCCCAATATGCTTCGTGGGTGGAACTGTTTCAAATTCATGCTTGCGCCTACCATGTGCTGGATCATATTGACACCACCATTCCTCGTCCTACGGACGTTGATATCCTCACATGGAAACGTCTTGATGCCGCCGTTAAACAGTGGATCTACGGCACCATATCCAAGGACCTTCTTCATACTATTATAAAGCCCGGCGCCACCGCCATGGAGTTATGGCAAAGTTTAGAAGCCATTTTTCAAGATAACAAGCATACTCGGGCGGTATATTTGGAGGAACAATTTTCTCACACTCATCTTGAAAATTTTCCAAACGTGGTCAAGCATCGTCAACAATTAAAATCGTTGGCGGATCAATTATCTAACGCTCGGTAGTCCCGTTTCTGATCAAAAAATGGTGTTGCAGCTTGTTGTTGGACTCCCTAAAGGTGAGTACGATACGCTTGCAACTTTAATTCAGCAGGCTGATCCCTTACCTTCCTTCCACAAAGCCCGATGACAATTGCTCTTGGAAGAAAGTCGTCGCTCGAAGCAAGAGGAGCATTCTCAGATTGCATTAGTTACAACCAACACCGCTATCAACACCTCATCTGCCACTAGCCAACCACCAGCTACTGATCAGCCTTCCCGTGGTGGCGGTGGAGGTCGTGGTGGGGGTGGCCGTGGTCGAGGCCGTAATAATTGGCGAGGTGGAAAAGGGAAGGGGCGTGGAGGTTGAAATAATAATAACAGCAATGCTGGTCATTCTCACCATGCCCAACAGTCTTACGGACCAGCCCAACAGCAGCATACATTGTCATATGGGCCTGTTAACACAAATTGGGCTCAACAGCAAGTGCAGTGGGCCTCACCACCGTGTCCATATCCCACCATGGCAGCACCCGGTTCCCAGCGCACCAATGGTAGTCTTTTGGGCCCTCCTCCAGGTTCTCGTCCCACTTATACAACACCTCAGCAGGCCTACTTCACGGCCCAACCTCAGTCATATGGGCCACTCTATACTCCTACTGAATTGGGTCAGGCGTATAGCACCATGAGTTTGCAATCTCCAGATGATACTTGGTATATGGATACGGGGGCGAGACCTCATCTCACTCGTAACTCTGGTAATCTCTCTAAACTGTTTAATTTGAGCACTCCTCAATTTATTTATGTTGGTGATGGCAACTGCATTCCAATCAAGGGTTATGGCTCCACTACTACTCCTTCCCCATACCCTTCCTTTTCTCTCAAAAATGTCCTTGTTGCACCAAAAATCATTAAAAACTTAATCTCTGTCAGACAATTTACTCGTGATAATTGTGTTTCTGTTGAGTTTGATCCTCTTGGTTTTTGTGTGAAGGACCTTCGTACGGGGACCCTCCTAGCGAGATGCAATAGTGTGGGCGACCTATATCCCTTCTCATCCACTTCCGCTGCTCATCCTAGCTCTCACTGCTCTCTTGCTGCACTCTCACCTTCAACTTGGCATAATAGACTTGGTCATCCGGGCGCCCATGTTTTTAATCATCGTAGTACTAAACAGTTGATTCATTGTAATAAGGAGTCTCTATCTCCACTTTGTTATTCTTGTCCTCTTGGGAAGCATGTTAAACTTCCTTTTTCTTCATCTACTAGTGTTTCTTTCTTGCCTTTTGATATTATTCATGCTGATATTTGGACTTCTCCTATTACAAGCAAATTGGGACATAAATATTATTTAGTACTACTTGATGATTTTTCTCATTTTGTTTGGGTTTTCCCGTTAAAATATAAATCACAAGTCTACTCCGCATTTCTCTCATTCCGGGCTTATGTTAAAACTCAATTTGAGAAGGACATCAAAACTTTTCAATGTGACAATGGGCGTGAATTCGATAACACTCCCCTTTCATCGGCTTTGTTTAACACATGGGATGGTTTTTCGTTTTTCTTGCCCTTACACTTCCTCTCAAAATGGTAAGGCGGAACGTATGATTCGTACTCTTCTCTTTCATGCTTCTCTTCCCCCTACTTTTTGGGTGTATGCATTATATATGGTGCCTCATCTTCTTAACATATTGCCCACAAGTGCTCTTCACCATAAAACTCCCACCGAAATTCTTTTCTGCCGTCTACCATCTTATGATCATCTTCGTACGTTTGGGTGTCTTTGTTATCCCAATATATCTTCCACCACTCCCCATAAATTAGCTCAACGCTCTACACCTTGTATCTTCTTGGGGTTTCCTTCCAACCACCGGGGATATTTGTGTCTTGACCTCTCATCACACAAAATGCATATCTCTTGTCACGTCACATTTCATGAAACCGTGTTCCCATATGCCAATATTCAGCAATTTCAAAATAATTCTTATGATTTTCTGGCCCAGGATGATACCTCCTCTATCCTTCCTTATCTTTCCCCAAATGGCCCACCACATAATGTGGCCCATCCAGCAGGCGCTCCAAATCAGCGCTCCACTTCTTTAAATGCTGGGCCTGTGTCTTCTTCCCCTTATGAGCCCAAGTTGCCCTCTCCTCACACGCACATCAGGCCCGAATCACCCCAGCCAACCTCTCCCCTTTCAGCTACGTCTCCCAAGCCCATTTCTCCTCCCTTGGCCCAATATCCTGATCCCAACCCACACTCTTTTACTGCCCCTCCTTCGGTCAAGCAGCCCACCCACTCTATGACAACCCGAGCCTAAAACGGTGTCTTCAAACCCAAAATTCACTTCAATCTCTCCACTGCTACTATTTCACCATTACCTAAAAGCCCAAAACTTGCATTGCTTGACCCTAATTGGAATGCTGCCATGCATGAGGAATTTACTGCTCTAACTAAACAGCACACTTGGGATCTTGTTCCCAAACCAGAGGGGATGAATATTATTCGTTGTTTGTGGTTGTTCCGTCATAAATACAAGGATACAGGTGATCTAGAAAGGTACAAAGCCCGCCTTGTTGCTAATGGGAAGTCTCAACAGGCCGGCGTGGACTGTGATGAAACCTTCAGTCCTGTGGTTAAACCAGCTACTATTCGCACAGTTCTCAGTATTGCTATGGGTAAGAAATGGCCTATTCATCAGTTAGATGTCAAGAATGCCTTCTTGCATGGTGCTCTTAAGGAAACGGTCTACATGCATCAACCTCCAGGGTTTGTGGATCCGTCTGCTCCCACTTATGTATGTCGTCTTCGTAAATCTCTCTATGGTCTTAAACAAGCTCTCCGTGCTTGGCATCAACGGTTTGCTCAGTACTTGCTACATCTTGGATTTGTGTGTAGTCGCAGTGATACATCTCTGTTCATATATCATCATGGCTCTGATACTGCATATCTTTATTGTATGTGGATGATATTGTGTTAACTGCTTCCTCTGATCCCTTAAAACATCGTATCATTGATCTTCTCAAGTCTGAATTTTCTATGACTGACTTGGGACAGTTGAGCTATTTCTTAGGCATTTCTGTTCAGCGCAACTCTGATAATATGTTCCTGTGTCAAAAGAATGCTGAGGAGATCATTCACCGAGCCAAAATGAGCAACTGCAAAATTGTTCCCACTCCAGTTGATGTTAAATCCAAACTTAGTGCTGAAGATGGTGAACCTGTTCTTGATCCTTCCCTCTACCGGAGCCTTGCTGGAGCTCTTCAGTATCTTACCTTTACTAGGCCTGATATTGCCTATGCCATTCAACAAGTATGTTTGTTCATGCATGCCCCTCGTGAACCCCATTTCAACGCTCTTAAGCGTATCATTCGGTATATAAAAGGCACTCTTGACTATGGTTTACATTTGTATCCATCTTTCCCGAGTCGGTTGATCTCATACACCGATACCGACTGGGGTGGTTGTCCGGATACACGTCGATCTACTTCTGGGTACTGTGTCTTCTTAGGCGATAATCTCATCTCTTGGTCTGCTAAACGCCAAGCTACCCTTTCTAGATCTAGTGCTGAGGCCGAATACAGAGGTGTAGCGAATGTAGTTCTTCGAAACATGTCAAGCCGCGGAAATTTCTCCTCGAACTTCACTTGTCCTCCGCGTAAGGCCACACTTGTCTATCGTTGATAATGTCTCCGCCATTTATTCAGCGTAAATCCAGGTGCATCATCGCACGCACCAAGCACATTGAGATGGATATCCATCTTGTTCGTGGAGAAGGTTGCATTGGGTCATGTTCGTGTACTTCATGTTCCCTCGGCTTATCAATATACGTATATTTTCACCAAAGGTCTTCCTAGACAACTGTTCCTTGACTTCAGATCCAGTCTGAGTGTCCGGCCTCCTCTCGCTCCTACTGTGGAGGTGTGATAGAGAATATGCCAATATTCTCAGTATATTTTGTTAACGATATTATAGAGATTTATTGTGTAAATATGGAAAGTATGTATTCTCATAGTATTAGGTGGTAAATGTTGACCTACATATATTGAAGGAATGAGAATACTCCAAAAAGGAGAATTACACAATTAACATTATTGTTTGCCACATGCTATATATAGAAGATTTTCTAGACAAATTTGGACTTTGGTTACAAAAAGAGTTGTGGTATGAAGGGAGTATGATGACACTATTATGAAAATGGTCAAGCTAAGGGGATCAAAACCTTCAAACACCATTAGAAGATAAGATCATGTGGCAGGCTCCAATTATGTCACACATGTTCTAATATTTGTTATAAATTGTCACAATTCTTAAAAGCGATGTATATTATCACTCAATATGAAGATTATATAGGAACAAAAAAAGTCTTAAATGGAATTTGAACAAAACTGGTGGGAGTACACAACTCCTGCTGATGCCAGTTGGATATGGAAAGTGGTATGCAAAGCCAAAGATGTGTTTAAGTCAGGTTACACAAATAATGTGTGGAGAGATGGCACGAAAAAGTATACAGCTAAGGAAGGACACAAGTGGATAAAAGGTCAGTTTGACAAAGTGGGTTGGCACCACTGGGTTTGGAATTCCTTGAATGTGCCTAAGCATGCATTCATATGGCTTGGCTTGTGGCTTTAGGAAAGGTAAGGACTAGAGAACGTCCGATGGCCGCAGCATTTATAATAATGCTCAATGCTTGTTATGTGCCGATGGCTCGATAGCGCCTTCGCATCTATTTTTTAGATGCCATTACAGTAGGTATGTATGTGTCCAGATAATGCTATGGCTGCAGATAAGAGTGGGGAATGATGAATGTTTATATACTGCCTGGAAGAAATGGGGAAGACGTTACAGCAGCAAAAAACAGCAGCAAGTATGTTACACTGCATTAGCAGCAACAGTATACCATGTTTGGAGAGCTAGAAATTATTCTCTTTGGAATAATGATGTGTTAATTCCTGATAGAGTGGTGAAATGTATAAAAGCAGATGTTTAGTAAGAGTTAAAATGAGGATGACTGAGTCTTGGTCTGATGTTGTCTCAGATTGGGTTTTAGCTTTGGTTGTGTAGTTCAGTTGGTGTCTGCAGCTTCTTTTGTGTAGTGTTGCTTAGCTATGGCTGTTGTCTGTGGTTGTGTAGTGTTGTTCTGCTTGCTAGTGTCCTGTACTAGTAAGTTAGGGTTGTAATGTCGCCTGTTGGCTTTTCACAGTTTTTGGTAATACAATTTCTACATTTTACCAAAAAAAATGGCGAAAGAATGAAAAGAAGAATTCTATTACTAATAATATTTGAACATAGTGAATCCGAAATCAGAGAATATTGAGAAAACGTGACGACAAGCAGCCAAATATGTACGCTCGGGAAGGTTGAAGTCTATGAAAATTCGCACATTTAAAATTTTGTTGCACAATAAGTTATAGTATAACATGGTACATCCAAGACACACTCAAAATTAGATCCTGTCATCCTGATGAACATATAATTTCAAACACAAGAAAATAGAAAACTCAGCACTCTTTTACGATCGTACATCAAGCCTTGGAATGTATTTAAAAAGGTTCATTGAAATTTATAATTATTCATCTTTTATGACAATAATCGAACATAGTGTGTCTAAACATACACTTATCTCTTGTCTTACTGTCGATATAGATCATATATATTGTCAACATAATTGCCTTTAATTACTCGTCTATAATAGAAATGAGTTATTATTCGCCATCTTGATTCAACTAAACGTCATCCTAAATCTTTCAAAAAAGTTCCTTGATTACCCATCCCTCCTCTATGTAGAAACTCATAGATCCATATATAAAGCGGAATTTCAGGAAATAATTTTCCCAACATTTATCACGGGATGTCATACATAACAATAATATAAATCATACAATATACATTAGAAATTACAATATATAATAAGAATCTAGCCAAAATTAAGAAAATAAAATCATTAGCAGCCAAATCTTTCTCAAATGGTACTTGTGTTATAATTATGCCACTAGTATTTGGGTCCGGGCTTTGCCCCGGGTGCTACTTTTTCCAAACTTGATATTCTTTTTTATCCATTTGCATTAAAATGTAATAACGAAAACCCAATATTAAAAAGGTATGATATAATAATGTGGACATTTAAAGCATGATTAAAAGTTGGTTGAGATGGTAATTTATAATGTAATAAAGAAGATGTCACGAGTTCAAATCTTGTTGCAAGCCAATTTACTTTTGTCGATTGATATGACATATGTACACATTGGACAATTCCAGTGGGAAAGAAGAGGTGCCGCGTGGCGTGTATACGTCGTTGATACACTTTTTAATATATTAGGATAGATTCTAGACGCAGCTTGGTTGCTTGGATATTAAGAAAAGGGTCTTTTATAAAAAAACTTTTTTTCTTTTTTGTATCAAATGTACTTATATTTATTGGTGTCTATCTAAAAACAAATTGGTACCACACTACCACATAAACTTGTTGAATGCAACACAATATACGCGAAGGCTTTCCAAAGATTGAGAGAGCGGTGAGACATTTAATGAAACTAGTAAAGAGGTAATATTGTCAACTTTAGCACAACTTGATAAAGTTAGGACGGCACTCGACTGTTCACCAAAGAAAATCAAGTTTCCTCTGTCTGATCTCTGCACTTCATTTATAGCGCGAGCGAACGAAAGATATGGGCCTCCACAACACCCCCAGCCACATACACTTATAGAAAGGGAGTAAAATCGAGATAATTCGACTGAGTGGCCAGACAAAAGAGGGAAAATGCAGGAGAATGAGCACGCTAAAGGAACAGTACTGCTTTTATTTGGTAGTTCATTGCTGAAAACTGTGCACGCACAAAATAGCTTCTTATTTTATTAAATTCCCTATTTCATTATCGTCGACCGTCATCAACAAGTGGTTATACTGATAAGGTGCTACAATGGTACTGAAGTTCATGTTTGATATTCATAGCATTAAAATTATCAAACTTTAATAAATTGCATGTCGTACAATGATATGAGTCTGGAAGAATGAAGGTAAGATGAAAGTCCTCTGCAGGGTTAATTTTGCCCATCCTACTTTATAATGGATAAGAATCGAAGTCCGGGCCGTCGTGGTGCAAATAGAAGCCTCGACCAACTAGACCAACCTTAATTCCCGATTTTGGAAGCATTAAGTCATCCCCCCCAAAAAAAAAAAAAGTCATGAAATTTCATTATTTTGATATTTATATTGGAGAGAATGACCTTGTTTGGTAAAGAGAGATTTGGGGCAAAATTAGAGGTTTGAGCTCATATCAGAGGATTTGACTAGTCAATCTTTTAATTTGAAAGTTTGGTAAAAAGAGGTTTCAATTAGCTTATTGAGCCCAAAAGGCTCTTTTTGAAAAAGTTGGGGGAGAAGCTTTTTGACGTTAGAGGTTTGGGAATGAGTGGAGCAATTATATTTATGTCCTAACGTTGTTAAAAATTACATTAATAAATAATAAAAGGTACAACAATAGATCATGCACATATCCTTATTGTTCATTTTACACAATAATGTAGCGATAAGCTATTAACTACTGATCAAATACCTTTATACAAACAGCTAATACAATAAGCTAGTCAAATCAGCTAATATAATCAGCTAACACTTATCAGCTAATACAATCAGCTAACACAATCAGCTAACAGCTAACAACTATCTGCTAATTGCCAAACAGTGCCAATATGCGGTAAAAGATTGAAAAACTTAATCCAAAACGTTAAACATTACATTTATTTATGGGCAAAGGAAATTAGGGAGCGTTATATACATGGTTGGGATAATAATGGTTGCCACAATAGTTTTTCTTATACAATTTACTCTAATGTGCAACTTTGCTAATTAACATCTCTAATTTTTAAAAAAGATTTTATATTTTATAGAGAAAAAAATACATTGAGACGAATCTAATAAATTAAATTTCAAGTGATTATTTTTATGTATATAATTTAAACAAACAACACTTTGAGACGAATATTAATCTAACAAAAATTATGCAATAATCAAATTTCGGAAGAGTGTGAACATCACATATGTGAGATAACAAAAAACAATAATAAACAGAAATATAATTGACGTAGAAGCCCGAAAATCGGGAAAAGGCCCACCAAAGCTACACTAATATCCATGTCCATCCATATCCATATCCATATCCATAACCTTTTAAAAGTAGGAAATTGTTCTACTTTAGAAATCAATAGTGATGTGGATCACATTTCCTTGAAATTCACTGTTCCTAAGCATGGGCAAATCTAAGCCTTCCATCGCTACTACATCTAAACCCCACGATTTATTTCTTCTCCCTTCTCCTTTGGTCAGATCTTGGTACACGTATCTCTATCTATCGTTCTCTCTCTCACTCGCTTTCTCTTTCTCCCTTATCCCTCATCTTTTCCGATTTAAAAATTAGGGTTTTGGCTATGGCAGAGCACGTGGAATTGAAGGATGAATCAATGCTCGAGAAGATCGCCAAGAAAAATACCAATACGACTCTTCTTCCAATTCTGATTCCGAATTCGTGAGGTCAGTTAATAGTTTTCATTTTTCATTCATTTCACAACAACAATTCTTTTAATTTTTTTAAATAAAAGGAAAAATCACCATAAATTGTCCGTGTTGTAGAAGCACAGGATGACCTCTTGGCGACCTTAATTTCTCCAAGGAAGAAGATGAGACGCGCTGCATAAATCCATCCATTGTTTAAGCCTAATTCAACAAAATTTCACCATAAAATTGTAAATTCTTTAGAAAGTAAAAAGCTAAAAAAATCAAGCAAAGTTACGGAATGATCGGAGGATATTTACGGAGTGTTCTGAACAGCAAGAGTAGCCGCGTCGGAGGGAATGATAAGCTCCCCTTTGCATGCTTTCCTCACTCTTCTGTTGTTTTCTTAAACCTTCTAATGATCGCACAAATTATGTAGTGCAAGCTCCTTCTCTAAATCTCATTTTTTCATGCAGGGATTCAAATTAGCAGATCGATTTTATATTTGTTTACAATTTTGGATTGGAATCATCTAACCCTTCTTTCTTATTTTTCCTTATAGCTACTGTAAATATGGTAATTGTTTAACTTAGATTTTTAGTGGGTTCTCCGTCAAGTATTGGGCTGGTCTTTCTAGGTTATTGAATTTTGGAGGTTTTTCAATTATACATGGTCATTTGAGTGCTTTTGATTGAATTCAGATGAATTGATGACATTTTATTGGTAATTTGGGTTCAAACATAATAGTTGAACATAAAACAACAATAATGACAGGAACCTTTGAATATTTGATATAGCTTTGATGTATTATGTGAATCTGCCATTTAACTGAATCTGCTGAAAGGATGAAGATTCGACTTAACTCATACTAGCATTAGGTAAGTATATATTTATCATCCTTTTCAATATGTTCTAGTTGTTTTCATATTTTCCAGATTTAACTAAGCTTATCCATCAATGGTTTCTCGATACCGCTCACCTTTCATTACTGCAACACAAGACGACCCTAAACATATTGATACAACCCTCACGGGAGCAAAATTTGAAGAGTTATGTTCAGACTTGCTTGACAAGTATACTATTTAAAGCTCACAAGTCTGCTCACAAGACTTTTAGTTTTCTTTGCTTTGAATACTGATTTTTTTTGAAAGAGAAATTTCATTAATTGAAGGCCAAACGGCATCTACAATAGGTATTAAAGAAAAATAAGATACAATTAAACAAGACTAAATCAAATTCGTCTTCGAAGAAACTATAATGAACCAGATCGAGCAATACAGCGCAACCCCTTTGTATTTTCTGAATCAAGTAGCTATTGATGAGGAAGTCTATCATTCTGATATAGTTTGGGAAGAACATTCTTGATCGAGTCAGGTTGACCGCATCCGAGATTCCAATACCTTCATGTTGAGTCTCGAACTTCAACCAATGAGAATAATTTCTCATACCTAAAAACAAAAGAACCATACTCACAACTCCCATAGGGGAGAAGGAGATTTCCAAAACAGAAACTAAAAACCACATAACAGGGTTTGAGAAAATCTCATAAAGAAAGACTAACTTATTAAACAAAACAAGAAAATGAACTATAAAATGAAAATAAAAGGGGAAAAGGGGCTTACCATGGATGAAATCATCCATGGCAGCCCCTAATTGATGAAGAAGGGGTAAGGGAAGCTAGGGTTTGAGAGAGAGAAAAAGAGAGAGGGGGCGGCTAATAATTCCCTTCCTTTGCTTTGAATACTGATAGTTGATCTGGATTCTGCAGATTAAAGACACATGTTGAAACTGCTTTGAAAGATGGAAAGCTTTTGTTTGTTGGTGGATCAACAAGAATACCGTTATACGGGCTCTCGTGAAAAGATGACGGGCAAAATCCAAATTATAGTGTCAACCCTGATGAAGTAGTTGCCATAGGTGTTGTTGTTCAGGTATACTTTTCATTCTGAGATGGTCTGATGGATTTAAGAGACTTTTGTGTGTTTAGACCTGAACAACCTGGCCTATATCTGATTATGCAAACTGAATTATCTGATCCTAACTAAAATCGACTCGTGCCAACCCGAAAAATTGAATAGACGGTAGACCAAAATATGACTAACCATTTAAATATGACAGGAACCTAAATTATCTAGATTGACCTTGTTCCAATTTTGTGTGTGTTGGGTGTGTTCTGATGTAGTTTTTCTTTCACTTTTAAAAATAGACCATTGTTTTCTAGCTTCGATAGAACAAAAAGATATTAAATGAAAGTTTTTCTTCATCTTTATCGCTTTATGTAAATGAAAATCACTTTGATTGAATCTTGGAACTCAAGACCTTTCGTATGATGAAGATTTAATTATAGAACGACATACTAAACATGTTTGTTTTTCCCACTCAATTAATGTGTGTTGTTCCTGTACCCTTTCTCTCATTATGGGCCAGGTCGAAGATCACAATGGAATTTGTTTTGTACTATATATTTAGAAGGCGTCATCTTTCATAAGACTACATTGCATCACTCTTGTGAATTGGCATTGGTCAGACCAAGTCTTGTCGCCGTTTGTCGGAATTGTGCTGGTTCAATGATGGTTGCATTATCATATTACAAGTAGGAGTGTTCATAACCGGGTACCCGATTTTTCGGGTACCCGAACATGCGGGTACCCGCAAATACGGGTAGTTGCAAAAGCGGCCCATGACCCGACCCGAAAAAAGTCGGGTGCCGGATTAGGGTACCCGACTTTTTGGGCCTGGGTCATAGGGTACCCGGTTCCTATCACAATCCCTTACTTTGCTCTCGTTAAATTCACTGAATCTACCAAATCTTCTTATTTAGCCTTAGATTGCCGACCAACTTAAGATGGGTTTGCTACTTTTTATAGGTCATATGGAGTCTCCTTGCCTCCACCTGTCTCTTTCTTAAAAAAGAGAATATCAATGAAGATAAATTATTTTTTATGGTTGATGCAACATATTAGGTAGAACATAAAAGTATGAATTTTTTGCTGCCATTGTTCTTCCTTTTAATCACTCGAAGAGAGAGAGGGGAAGATCTAAGCTTTTAGCCTTCTTTCGACGTTTGATCCTCCAATTGTTTATGGGCATCAGTTGTCCTAATTGATTCAATACACCAACAGAAGAATTTAAGACGAAAAAGATGGAGGATGAACTTTGTTTTTCATTTGAATTCAGGCTGAAGAACTTCTGAATTCTCTTTGAGTTCTCATTTGAATGGGGAAAGAGAAGAGATAAAGTGTTAGAACGGCTCTGAGCCAAACCTAATACTATAGAATATTGGAAGTCGATGAAACCGAAATAAAGAAAAAGAAGTTGCGAGTACCGGTACCCGCTTATCAAAGTTCAATTTAATACCCGGTATTTTGGTAGCGGGTAAGCGGGTCGGCGGGTCGGGTAATGCGGGTCGGGTTTTACGAACACCCCTAAATATAAGTATGCATTTGGCCTTCTTTTTCTTTTCCCATGTTTTCCTTCTCTTTGGTTTATTTGTTGCCTCTCTAGATAATCTTGGTGAAAAGCAGTATGAATACATGGCACATGGTTATTGTCCGCTACTTGAGTTGTATTCATTATTCTTATCCATGATCTATCGCCTTGTTGGTGTATTCACTATTTTTATGGGTATTAATCGCACATGCATCCGGTCTTTAATTACTCGATATTGGGTGTTATTGTTTCTTAGAGGTTAGCTTATAGAAATATATATAGGGGAAAAAATTTTGTTGCTTAAGTTTACCTTTAATCTATGTCAATTGCATTGCTTCACCATTTGTTCATTTTTAATTTATATAAATTGGATTGTTTTGGTGAATTTTTGGCACTATATTTGACCTTTGATCTATTGCCGCTTGCCGCCCTAGCTGTCTCATCACGCCGCAATGAGCGGATGACACAATTTTTGTAGTGCAAGCAAGAGGTTAGCCGCTTCTCTCTCTCTAAATTTCAATTCCAGATGGGCTATCTATTGTTATTGTGTTTGAGGCTCAAGGACTCAAACTTAGGGATTCGTTTCTTCTTTTTAGTAAAAAAAGCATATTTTTATCTATATTCTTTCCATTTTATTTTCTATCATTTGTTTCTTTTGGCTAAATTCATTAATTGCTATATTCACGCTAATTGATTCCAGTTTGAGGAAGCTTACGTTAGTACATGAAGAATGGAATGGGAAACTTTTGCTACTATGGCTTGTCTTGATTTGCCTCTTCGTTCTTGGTAAAGGTCTTCTTCCATCAAAACATTCAAGCGGTAGTAGCTACGGTGAAGTTGCCCATAATAGATAGTATTGAGGTAGTTAAACCTTCTTTGTTTGTCCTTTCTCCTTCTTGTTTGCTATTTGAGAAGATGCTAGATGTTGCCTTAGCTATGGCCTTGAGTACTTATATATAGATGAGGTGTTTTTTTTGATTCGGATGGGAAGGAATTTTAATCCATGAACATGGAAGTTTCATGTTTATATTGGTTAGGGAGCATAACGGCTATAACATTTATTTTTGCACCAATTTTTTGATGATTATTTAGACAATTGAATCTTTAGAGTCGATTTATATAGACTAATAAACTAGATAATTTGGACTTGTACATTCATGTACTTCAATTTCTGAATATGTTAAGGAAACTTCTCGTAGATGGAGCTTTTTGTTTTAAGTAGTCCTCCTTGGTCAGTGGAAGCAACACATGTCAAAAATTAGTCCTCCATTATTATGCTATTATAGTGATCTTGCTTGATATTAAGAAATGTACATTGTGTCAATAGAACCCTGCAGGAATCAATCATTGCATTGATTTTTAAAATTAGGCCACTATTAAGTTAATAAAAATAGAATTTTATATTTCCCATTTTGACTATAATTAATTATACCATTAGCCAATAACTTTAGAGGGTGAAGGACCATAAGATGATCATTTGATCGTAGTAATGATTTTGCAGTCTGACAATTATCTAGAACTTTAGAGGGTGAAGGATTTTAATAGTTAGCAAGACTTTCATCAGAAATATGAATTCATAAATTAAATCAACTTGCATATATACTAGCCATTTGCTTATATTCTTGGTCAAAACTTCATTGGTACTTTGAAGTGGCATTGATATTTGTATTATTTAACCTAATTTAGTTCTTGATATTTTAGTGTCATCAGTTCCGCATATCATTGTAGTGTGATTTATATTTTATTTTAGAAGCTAAGGTGATCCTTTGTCTGGATCAGAGGGAGTACGATCAGAGTGATGGTTAATTTCTAAGATACAAATGAAAAGCTAAATACAATGATAGAAAGTCCATCTACGAACCGGTTTACGCTACTCTTGTCGTATTTTGGGTGTGTCCTTGCATGATGTTGTTGTGTCTCGCCAAAATTACAACGCATCAAATTATCCCCTATTCACAAATCGAAAAATGTGATTTATAACTTCAACATTGTTTTGTATTATAGGTACTTGATGATATGGTGTTTGGTGGTCTAATTTGACCACCATGACTCTGGTTTTGGAACCATCGAGTTCGGCCACCCAATACCTCTATTTTCCTTTCTTTCTAACAAGAAAGAGAAAGAGGCAAACGGGAAAGAAAGAGGAAATGACCATTATCCAGGTAATCTTTATCTTTTTCTTCTTACCTTTATTTCCTTGCTTCATTTGGATGCTGTATTTTTGAATCTTTTGCGGTCCCTTTTTTTTATATATTGGTAACGTTGTTGCAATTAGTTGATAAAAAAAAGAAGCAGATTTGTATGCCAAAATTAGTTATCTTCCATATATACCTATATATAGCAATCAAATAAATTTTATTGCTATCATGTTCATGCTTAAAAAAATATACGGTTAGGGTTCAATAACTCAATGCTAAGTCCTAATACAAATCAAGACCCCGATCTTTTGCTCTTCTCTTTTCTCTACTTGCCTTCCTTTTTGGATACTTCACTATGCAAATACCAATGCTTACAAAGATTGCTCGGTCGTAATAGTAATAGTTATTTTAGCCTAATTTACTTGGGTGTTTGTACAAAGACATGTTATCAATATAATTTTTAAAACCTATAAATATTGATAAAACTGTCTATGAATCTCATAAAGCTATACAATTACGTTGCAGGGAACTCCGGATTTTGAAACCATTAATTATGACTTAGCGCTAAACACATCGTGATGCAAATAGGCCCTGTAACTTCACTCTCAAGGAGCCAAGTTCTAAGCTGATTTGAAATCTATTTGGTGGGATTAATTGGCTTGTGATCCCTTCTTCTTGTATCAATCAACGGGCTGATGATAGAAACACCAATCTACCCGACAAAAATTATTGTGCATTTTTGTGCTTGTACTTGTATTCATATACCTTACCTATCAAAGCGTAAACAAGTAATCTTTTCTGTCCTTATACAATCAATATAAACTATTTGTCTGAATTTGAAGCATGAAAATGGGCATAAATGCACATTGAAATTCTCCTCTACAACAATTTATTAAACATGTGGTTCAAACAAAAGATTATACAGGCCCTTAATTGTAACCAATGCAATATGACATTTTGGGGGTAGCGTGCGCATCTTCCTATATAATCGTATTCCCGAGTGTTGAAATTGAAATGTTCAAACATAAAAAATTTAGCTTTGTCAAAACATTTTTGTACAATATGTGTACTTACGTGGAGCTTGTTTGACATGTCCTGTTTGAAAATGCTATTTTGTTAAAATTTAATATTATATATAAAGAGATTAAAGTTTTTTTCTAAATATAATAAGTTTTAACCTTGATAGTCTAAAGAAGATTCACTAGCAAAAAAGAGGAATAACATGGGGGGAATATGGCTATATGGAGTGAAAAATGTGAGGGGAAATTAAATTTTCTTGGCTGAAACTAAAAGTAGCAATATATATTATCGATGAATAAAAGGAAGTCACTTGAAGAAAAAAAATGTGCTTCTCGTGACAATTATTCGACAATTTTTATAACAACAAATAATTGTCGGCCAGTTGACTGACATTGGTGCCAATCTAGCTACTTGTAACCGTCACTTTTGTTGGAACTAATCAGAGAGCCGACTACGTCTAGGCGCAATGCTAGACGTCGGACGAGGCCATGGCGGTTAAGATATATAACTCATGAGAGTCGCACGTGACTAAGGAGTTATACTTGACCCTTGCGTGTCCAAGGTGGGTACCCTAAGAGATGGGCTAAAGT
Organism: Beta corolliflora; assembly: GCA_947648045.1. NCBI lineage: Eukaryota > Viridiplantae > Streptophyta > Magnoliopsida > Caryophyllales > Amaranthaceae > Beta > Beta corolliflora. Next base: position 60,942 of record CANSZD010003951.1, read on the forward strand.
CCAAGATGAGTGCACGTAGTGGAACGTGCGGACGAACCCGAGGATGGTCCCGATAAATCTTGTATGCTTGTACGACGCGTGGTGGTGATGGATTTATCCGTTAGACCAGCGTAGAAGGACCCCTAGCATGGCAGTGACACGATTACCCACGTTGTGGAATCGTGGGAGGCGGTTACCATGCGTTGGTAACCACCCAACAGTTGTAGACTGAGTAGATTGGTGACTTGTCGGCAGTTACCAAGGCTACGACTAACGTGGGATCATGGAGAGCGGTTACCATGCGTTGGTAACCGCCCAACAGTTATAAAAGAAGCGTAGCTTAGTGACTTGCCGACAGTTACCAAGGCTACAAAGGGCAAAGGATAATGTGATGCGGTTACCATGCGTTGGTAACCGCCCAACTGCTATAAACTAGGCGGTTGTGTGACTCGGCGGCAATTACCAACGTAAGCCTAGTGCTGGCGGTTATTCCCGTAAAATAAAGAGCGGTTATTCCTTATTCTAAGGGGCGGTTATGGGATGTTATTAAGAGTAGTGGGTGGTTATATTAACCATCCATGCTGCCCCATTTTCTCCTAAAAATAAGGAACGGTAATTAGGAGTGTGAGAAGGCACACTCCTACAATTCAGGAGCGGTTACGCTGACATTGCGAGCAGTTACGCTTGACGAATGAGCGGTTTCGTCTAAGGCCACAAGCCGTTACGCTTGGCTTAGGAGAAGTTGCGTCAATGGTCATGGTCGGTTACTCTCGGCTTGGTGACCGGTTACAACTACACCCGTGGGCGGTTATAGTTGTGCCCTTGGGGGGTTACGACAAGTTGAGCGAACACTTGTACGCTACTAAGCGAGTGGTTACTCGCGGCAGTTGGTTAGTGTGTGAAGGAAGTGGGCGGTTAAGTAACCACCCATGTTCCTCACCACTCTCCTTAAATTAAGGAGCCCAGTCAGCAAGTTAATGGGGATCTCCCACGTTTGGGAGAGTGCCAGCATCATGGAGAAGTTAGTGGGTGGTTATCAAAGAGTGGGCGGTTACCCTTATGTGGTGGGTTTGTAGCCACTTTGTTGTATTATAAATAGAGGCCTTGCCTTAGGCATTTGGTAGAGAATTCGGAAAACACTTTAGCATTGTATGAAAGTTACTCTCAAGAAATAAAAGTTCTTCCTATCTCTTGTATTCTCGTGTGTGCTCTTACTTACGTGATTCTAATATATAAAGTGCGTGAGTGACGTGGGCTGGTCTAGACGTGGTCTAAGAGCCATCATAGGAACCTCTTAGAACGGAAAAGAAGTATTCGAAAAACTTCCCGTGACAATTTGATCCGACCTGCCGGAAAAATCAAAGACGGTTTCACCATGAGAACTCCGAAGAGACACGGGAAAGGTATTTTGAGTGCTGACTCTTCTCCTAAACAACCTTGGTCTCTCGGAAATTTCCGGAATGCCACCATGGAGACCCCCTCTCTCCTCCTTTTGTTCCAAAACCAAATCCTCCCTCAGTTGAAGAATCGAAGGTGGACTCTCCCATCAGCGAAGAAGATGTCGTGTACTCCAAGACGATGGAGTACATGAGCGATCTGGCCGGATCCATCCTGGATGCCGACCACCCTCTGGAAGCCTTGAACCAGGTTGAAGACCTTAGTACACTATAACTAGGAAGTCATTGGTGTCAACCAAGCCTGGTCCATGGAGCGACCGGAACAACGATGTGGCTAACGATCACATGTTTGAGATCGATGATAAGGTTTGTCAGGCCTCCCGAGACGGATGGTGCGCAAGGATGGAAGATCTCTCGGATCGTCTTGGGATCCCGTTGCCAACTCCCCTCCTCGCGTCTCCTAATGTTGGAGCCCCGGAGAGGAAATCGGTTATGCGTTGCTTGGGAGGATGGTTCGTCGGCGACAATTCAAGACTTGGGATGAAGTCCCGGTCTTTTAAGATTGTGAGTCAAACATGGAAAATGATGCCCCGGTGTTGCGGAAGAAGGCCGTAGAAGTGGTTGTCATCTCCGGAGCAACGAATCGGAGAGTGAAGACCATTGGGCAAGATTCGACTCCTCCACAAACTATTATGGTGGTAGGTACAGCGACGAGGATGAAGGATACACTCCCACGTCCCCGTCAAAATTCCAGTTCAGTCCCTTCCAATCATAAGGCGGGCAGCAGTCGGTGTGCTTGGTGAAGCCCTACCCTCCTTATGCTAATTTGTTTGCTTTGTTGTTGTTTGGCTTTGAATTATTAGCTTGTTATTAGAACGTTGGTTTGTTTTCCTTGCTTTTAAAGTTTAGATCGTAATGTAAATATTATTAGGGATATTATCTCGGATGATCCTGACATATAGGCCTTTTTCCCAAATAACCCCGATATTTTCACCCCTTTAGCGGATAACCCTAAACTTGTAATTTGTCATTAAACTTAACGGAATGCCTAAGTGTTAAATTTCTCTAAAAGAAACATGAATAATGTTTTTACAAAAGAAAAAAAAAACCTCTCTCTTGTTCTTCATCTCTACACCACCATCACCACCACCACCATCGACTGCTGAACCCAAACCCCGAAACCACCACCCTAGCCCTTAATGACTTTTTCAGTCGAATTCTTACCCATTTTCTGCGGTTTTGGAAAGCAATTTTTCGGGTCTCTCACACACTCAAAATTCCTATCTTTCCTCACGAAAATCTACAAATTGGGGCTTGAATTACGCTCGATTGTTGCCCGATTTTTGGGTCGAATATGCCTAGATTTTTGGTCGAATTTGCCCAGTTTTTTCTAGACAATTTTGGAAAAGAAAAACAGTGATTTTGGGTTCTAATTTGGGGCCTTTTGTGTTCGAATTTGGGACTGTTTAGGGTTCGAATTTTCTACAGTTTTTGAGTTTATATTTCAGCAAAATTTTGAGGTAGGACACTTGAATTCTGCAATTTTGGGCACTCGAATTTTTCAGGAGTATTTTCCAGCAAGAATTTTTGGGTAGCCAATTACGGTGTGAACTTCCAAAGCGAAGAGATGAAGAAGAAAGGAAGCTGGGATATGGTCTTATCCATAACATTGAATTTATAATGAATTTGTGATGCCCTTGCTAAAATCCATTTTATGAGAACGAGAATCCACATTTTGAGCATAACATTACTTCCTTGATAATCCACATTATGCAGCGTGGTTCTCAAAGACAACTAAATGCAATTAGCAAGTTGTATCCGAATCCGAATGAGAATGAGGACACTGTCAGGGTCAAGGCCAGGAAGAGAAGGGTAAATCCATTCACTTGCCCACTTTCCAGCTTGAGAAAGTTTTAGGAGAGAGGATGTAGGTACTACTATGGTATTGGTGATGGTAGTGATGGTAGTGCGGAGATGAAGAACAAGAGAGGGAAGAAGATGAAGAACAAGAGAAAGATTATTTGGGTTTTATTTTTTTTGGGAAAGTACTAATTATTTTTGCTTAAAAAAAAAAGTTAACGTCGTTAGATATTCCGTCAAGTTTAATGATAAATTACAAGTTTAGGGTTATTCGAGATAGGGGTGAAAATGTCGGGGTTATTTGAGAAAAAGGCCTATATGTGAGGGTCATCTGAGATAATATCCCATATTATTATGTTTGCATCTATGGAAAGTTAACTTGGTTGCTTTTTCTTTGCTTGTACATAGCCAAATTTAAACGCATTATCGTTTATTATGAGCGTTTGATTGACTCGGAGCTACGAGCTCACGAGTTTAACGCAAATCAGACTTAGGCACATCTGAACCAACGTGATTTGGGATGACCCTTGGCTCTGTCCGGAGGGCTATGCAATGAATTATAGATAAACACTTTGATAGAAAAATGTTGCGCTTGTATACCTTGTTCATGGCTCTAACTAAAAGGGATCCCGGAAAGATAGAGTAAGTCTATCCTTTCGGCAACCATGTTGTGGGTTACGCCAGTCCCTTGTGATGGAGCATGAACACAGAGTCATGTTGGTCAAGCCAAGACATGAAATTCAATGGTCGTTGTCTCAAAACCATAAGTATTAAACTTGTGTGTTAACCAAGATCTAACAAGTACATAAAAATGGTCCGCGAAGGTACGATGGAGGGATTCACTAAAGGTGACCCCCGCGTGTGTGTGATCTCGTAACTTCGGAAAAATCCGAAGCATCTACCATTGGATAGCGGAATTAAAAGTGTTTAACCTAGTATCTTCGACGAAGTTCGAAGGATTAAAGGTGAACATACCTACTGTTTGTAGGAATACGACTATTTGATTTCGTTTATTCGGCGAAGTCTCAAAGATAGGGAATGAAAAGACTTGCCTACTGTTTGTAGGTGTACGAGAGTTTATCTTCACAGTGTCGTCGAGGTTTGAGGAGTACTTACATGTTACCAACAAAGTGTGGGGAACTAACCTCATACGGAAAGAATGGAGCAAGTGTATCCTAACTCGGGCGAGAAGCGTTGTACTTCGGAATCATAGCGAGACAAACGCTAACGTTTGCTCGTATGGATCGAAGGCCACTCTGGTGAATTTTTTATTCCAAGTGATGGAGTTTAATTGGGGAGTACAATCGATGGACGGAACCGTGTAAGGTCTTCCATGCGTGGGTGTTGTCTCTCCTCGCCGAATTGCAGTTTCGGCTCGAACTTGTAATTTGGGAAAACCCCAAGAAAGGGTAAATGATCGCATCGGATATTCTCGGATAAGGAGAGTAGATGGATGCGAGAGGTGGTTTGTCTCGGAATGTGGAGTGTCGGGTACAATAATGACGATTGTTGTCGACACGGGTTAACGATGGTTAACCTAAGTCTTAAGGAAAGGGCTTGCATGTGGTTCCTGGTTACATGAGCAATCAAGCACGCGACTGGGTGACGGGTGAAGGTCATCATTCGCACCAAAAGAGACCCGTGATGAGGGAGACTTTTGGAAAAGGGGAAGATGCCCCTCCTCTATGGAAAGGAGGTACCTCGAATGATTACTTCCATTGATGTGGGAAGTAAGCCATAGATTCCTGAGCCGACTTTGAAGGAAATAATGGCGGAGAGGTTAAAAGAATTATCATTGATCCCGTTGGCTTGTGATTAAAAGCCACGAGGTGGTGAGATCCGAGGCCCGTGAAGTGTGTGAATGCCATTGATCGGTTGAGGATCATGTAGGGCATAGGATCGAGGAGACTCGTAGTGAGTAAAACGAGTCCGAAAGGAAAGTGACGACTACTCATGAGAATTTGTGCGAGGGGAAAGTGTAATATCCCGGAAATTTAAGCTTGATTAACATTAATAATAAATTGTTGAAAATTAGTAAATTTATTTAATCACTTCTCTAATATATTTGAAATAAAATAAAATCAAGTATCTAATAAAATAAGCTAAGTTAGATTTGTAATAGATTAAAAGAAAGTAGGAAAGGTTGCTAATTTTAGTAAATACTCCCTCCGTCCCTAAATAGATTGCCCATTTCTTTTGGGCACAAGTATTAAGAAGAAATCATGTGTCGGACCTTAGTTGTATTAAATCATAATTAAATATGAAAGTTGGTACACTTTTTAAGAATTGTTTATTAAGGAGAGAGAATGTGGGCCATATGGGAAAGTAGGTGATATTATAAAAGTTGAAAGCAAAATAATATTTTAATTTGTGGACCCATACCAAATAAGAAAATGGGAAATCTATTTGGGACAAACATAAATGGAAAAATGGGCACTCTATTTAGGGACGGAGGGAGTACAAAAGAATTAGCAAATTTCTAAAAATGGAAAATCACCATCCACACAACTCATCATCTTCTTCAAGCTCCATGTCCTTGCTCCTAAGGCTTCTAGAAGGCCTTGCTCCCAGTATACTTCACCATTAAGCCTACATTAGTTTAAGTGAGTTTTGTTCCTAAAATTACTATAAATAGCAAGTCAAGTTCACTATTCATCTCCACCCAAAAACCGAGGAAAATTTCACACCTTTGCTACTACCATCCAACCTCCTGTTTTTCGGCCACCCTCCGACCACCACATCGACCGCCCTTTCTGCGCACCCGGTCACGCACCACCGTCCCAGCCGGGGCCCCCTCTCCCCCACGATTTCTCTCTCCTCCTCGGCCCCACAGGCTGTTGCCGCCGTCGTGCCACCGTCGCACCACCTGGAACCCGCCGGAGCTCGACCACCCCACCCCCTTCGCTGCTTTGTGTTTACAACCCAGTAAAGTAAGTTATACACTTTCCCTCCTATTCTTTGTTTTGAAAATTTATTAGCAAGTCATTAGTTTAGGCTTAGTAATTAAATTACTTGATTAATTTTATAATATTAGTAGATGGGCTACTAGGTTAATTAACTAAACTACTTGAGCTTGACATTTTCAATTGTAGTTGAAATTCATATTAGCTAATAAACTTACTTATGAATAATTGTACTTCTAATCTTGCAAGTTTAATTTAAATATAGAGCCTTAGTATGATTAATAAACCAAGTTGATTGAACTTAGCTAATTAAACTTAATGTTAGAAGGTTCATTCTACTTCATCAAATAATCATATGTTGGAGATTTAGAGTATAAGGTTAGTTTAATTCATGGTGTGTTTATTTAAGTTGCTTGGATATGGTGTCGTAACTTAAATAACATATATAATACATAACATGCTATATGTGTGAGTCGTACTTTGGACTCATCATGCGAAGGGTTAAGAGGACAGTATAGTGCTCGCACCTCGCGAGACTATGGTCGCGCTTCGCGACGGTGGAGCAGCAGATACTGGGAAGGCAGAGAACTGGTCGCGACTCGCGACCAGTGTCGCCCCTCGCGACGTGCTTGAGCTCGCGACGAGCGATGCTCGTCGCGACTCGCGACCAGGCTCCTGACTTGGGTGTTCCTTGCGTTGTTTCGCGTAGTTTGACAGTTTGTCAATGTATCGTTTCGGATTTTCTGAAACAGTATAGTATTGTTATATATATGTGGTCTCTCATATGATGAAGGGGTTGAGAAAATAACTTCTCTCTTTTGCATACAAATCCTAAAGATCAAAAATCAGATATTCTTCATCTCTACAAAATCTCACAAACTCATTTTCATTGAATAGTGTTCATAGTAAGCGTGACCACTATTGTTTTCTTCTTTGTATCTCGAAGGTGAATTCCGTGAACCCGTGCTTTACAATTAGGGTCGGAATATTACTTTTGGGAAAGTGATCCACGCCTAGAAGATTGTTATCTTGTGACCCTTGTTAATTTTAATTTTCCCTAACAATCCAAAAGTAATATACCATAGCAAGATGACTTCAATTCGTGAAATGTCTGCAAATTTTCACAAACTTGACAAGTTCGAAGGTGTTGGTTTTAGAAGATGGCAGAAGAAGATGCATTTCCTTCTCACTTCGTTAAGTGTGGCGTATGTTTTGAGCACTCCCAAACCCGAGGAAGGGGAAAATGAAACTGTTGAAGAAATTCGGAGGAGGAGCAAATGGGAGAATGATGACTATATATGTCGTGGCCACATCCTTAACGGTATGTCCGATGCTTTGTTTGACATTTATCAATTTGTTGAATCCGCTAAGATTCTTTGGGAAGAACTAGAAAGTAAATACATGGCCGAAGATGCTTCTAGTAAGAAATTTCTTGTTAGTAATTTCAATGCTTTTAAAATGGTAGACTCTAGGTCGGTAATGGAGCAATTCCATGAAATTCAAAGAATCTTAGGGAGTTTTAAGCAACACAACATTGTGATGGATGAAACCTTTGTTGTTTCCTCTATAATTGATAAATTACCACCCGGTTGGAAGGATGTTAGAAATTCCCTTAAGCATAAGAAAGACGATATGAATGTTGAACAATTGGGTGCTCATCTTCGGATTGAAGAGGGCATTCGGGTCCAAGATGGACAAAAGGATGTCAATCCTAATTCTTCCACCGTTAACATGGTGGAGGATGGTAAATCAAAGGAGTCTTCTAATCCTAAGAAGAGGGCTAACAATTTCACCAAAGGCAACTATGGCAAGAAGCCTAAGTTTGGTGGAGGTGCTCAACGAGGTTGTTGGGAATGTGGAAAGCCCGGTCATTTTAAGAAGGATTGCACCATTTGGAAGAAGAAGATGAACAAAAAGAATGGTGGGAATGGCGAGTCTAGCCAAACCCATACCAAGCAAGGTATGTGTACACAAGTTTCACTTAATTCAAATCCGAATTTTGTGTGTATGATTTACGAAAACTTTTGTGTACGGGATGATTGTTCATGGTGGATCGATTCGGGAGCATTAAGACATGTATGCAAGGAGCGGTCTCTATTCAAGACTTTCAAAGAGGTTGAGAATGGAGAAGTTCTTTACATGGGCAATGATTCTACGGCTAAAGTTCTAGGTGTAGGACAAGTAGAATTAGTGTTTAGTTCGGAAAGCCTCTTATTTTAAGAGATGTATTGTATGCTTCGGAACTTAGGAGAAATTTAGTCTCCGGTGCTACCTTGAATCGGTTAGGTTTTAAGATGGTGTTTGAAGGCGATAAATTCATATTGTCTAAGGGTGGTACATTTGTAGGACTTGGTTATCTTTGTAATAGTATGTTCAAACTAAGTATTTTGAATGCTTTGAAAGATACTTGCTTTGTTGTTAATGACAATTCTTCTCTATGGCATAATAGACTTGGTCATGTTAACTATAAAAAGTTGTATTCCATGTCTAAGCATGATTTGATTCCCTCTTTTGATCCAAGTATAGAGAAGTGTAGAACATGCATGTTAACAAAGATAACTAGAAATTCTTTTCCAAACAATGTGGAAAAAGATACTTCATTGCTTGATTTGGTGCATAGTGATTTATGTGATTTTCATAGCACTCCTTCCTTGGGGAACAAGAAATACATGATAACTTTTATTGATGATTACTCTCGGTTTTGTTATGTATACTTGTTATTTACTAAGGATGAAGCCCTTGATAAGTTTAAGATCTATAAAGCGAAGTTGAATTACAACTAAGTGACAAAGTTAAACGATTTAGAAGCGATAGGGGTGGTGAATTCTATGATCCGAGTTATTTTCAATCTATAGGCATTATACATGAAACTACAGCGGCTTATACACCACAACAAAATGGTATAGCCGAAAAAAAGAATAGAACTTTGCAAGAAATGGTAAATTCTATGTTATCCTATTCGGGTTTAAGTGATGGTTTTTGGGGTGAAGCTATGTTAACGACTTGTCATATTTTAAACCGAGTTCCAATGAAAAAGAACGAGGTTACCCCATATGAACTTTGGTATAAAAGAAAACCAAACTTGAGTTATCTCAAGGTTTGGGGATGTCGTGCAATTGTAAAAGTGCTGGAACCCAAACGTAAAAAGTTGGGTGAAAGGGGAGTTGAGTGCATCTTTATAGGGTATGCTCTTCATAGCAAATCCTATAGGTTCTATGTTATAGAACAAAATGACTTTTGGTCAATTCACACTATTGTGGAGTCAAGAGATGCAATTTTTGATGAAAATCGATATTCATCAATTCCTAGACCAAAGGATATTACTCCCAATACCAATATTCAAGCAATTGATCAAATTAACATTGATCAAGGAATTGGACTTGATCAAACTAACATTGATCAAGAAGTTGATGAACAAACTCTTGATGAGAATGTTGCATCAACATCATCACAACCTAGGAGAAGTAAAAGGGCGAGAAAAGAGAAATCTTTCGGCCGGGACTTTCATGTATATTTGGTTGAAGGATCAAGGAGTTCCATAGTGACTAATTTTCCATATATATTTAATGTGGAAGAGGATCCTTTAACGTTTAATGAGGCTATGAGGTCTCAAGATGCCGCTTTTTGGAAAGAGGCAATTGATGATGAGATGGATTCCATCATGGGAAATAACACTTGGGTTTTATCGATTTACCTCCTAAGTGTAAACCAATAGGGTGTAAATGGATTTTCAAAAGAAAATGAAAGTAGATGGAACTATTGATAAGTTCAAAGCCCGTTTGGTGGCTCAAGGTTTCTCACAAAAAGGGTATTGATTATTTCGATACATATGCACCCGTTGCTAGAATCTCCACTATAAGGTTATTAATAGCTCTTGCGGCTATTCATAAGCTTGTGATCCATCAAATGGATGTCAAGACGGCGTTCTTGAATGGAGAACTAGAGGAAGAGGTTTACATGCGACAACTAGGAAGGGTTTGTCGTGAAAGGTCAAGAGCATAAAGTATGCAAGTTGATTAGATCTTTGTATGGGCTAAAACAAGCACCTAAGCAATGGCATCAAAAGTTTGATGAGGTTGTGTTGTCTAATGGTTTCAAATTGAATAATTCGAGACAAGTGTGTTTATAGCAAATTTGATGACAACGGTAATGGTGTCATGATTTGTCTATATGTAGATGACATGTTGATATTTGGAACGGATTTGTCACAAGTTGAGTGTACAAAATCTTTTCTATCTTCACAATTCTCCATGAAAGATTTGGGAGAGGCGGATGTCATCTTAGGTATAAGAATTAAGAGAGACAATGGAAAATTGATCTTGTCACAATCTCATTATATCGAGAAAGTGCTCAAGAAGTTTAATGTTAGTGATTGCTCTCTTGTTTCAACTCCTATGGACCCCAGTGAAAAATTATTGCCAAATGATGGCAATGCCGTGTCTCAACTTGAGTATGCGAGGGTTATAGGTTGTTTGATGTATGCTATGACGAGTACTAGGCCGGATATCGCATTTGCGGTAGGGAAATTAAGTAGGTATACTAGTAATCCTAGTATGGAACATTGGCAAGCTATTCGTCGAGTGTTAAAGTATTTGAGGAAAACCATGGACTATGGTTTGTCCTATAGTGGATATCCTTCGGTTTTAGAAGGGTATTCGGGTGCAAGTTGGATCTCTAATAGAGAAGATCATTCCTCCACGAGTGGATGGGCATTCCTCCTTGGGGGAGGTGCACATATCTTGGGCTTCCAAGAAACAAACTTGCATTGCGGATTCTTTAATGACATCGGAGTTTATAGCTCGTCATCGGCAAGCAAAGAAGCCGAGTGGTTAAGGAATCTCATGTTTGAGATACCTTTGTTGCCAAAACCAATATCACCTATTGCTATACATTGTGATAGTGATGTAGCATTAGCAAGAGCTTATAGTCAAGTGTATAATGGTAAGTCAAGGCACATTGGTGTGAGACATAGTTATGTCCAAGGACTTATCAAAGATAGTTCTATCACTTTGTTGACTATGTGAGAACTACGTATAATCTAGCGGATTGTTTCACTAAGGCGCTAGCTAGAGATACGGTAAAGAGGATGGCAATCGGTTTAGGATTGGTGCCTTTTGGAAATCACGAGTAAGGGAATCTTAACTTAACGCCCAATAAGACGTTGGGTCTTGAGTTCAATAAGATTAATTTCCTTATTTGTTGATTGAAAGAACTTGTATAATCATCCAAGGTAAAGTTCTTTAAATCTGTGATGTTATAAGAGGTTGTTTAATCTTAATAGATCTCTTGACATTGTGCTTTGTCACAGGAGCATGCTTTTCTAAGAGATCTACCTATGTAAGTGCGAAGTTTGGCCGCTTCAAGGAGCTAGTGAGGCATAGCTTTGATGCACTTATGAATTGATATGGACACATGGCTAATTAGTGTCAAGTATATATTGAAAATGAGTAGTTAATCTTGTGTGTGTAATATCTTCAAGTTTTCATTATGTGTTGCTAATGGTTCAATCGTTTATCGACACCATTTGGATACGAATGCTTGAAATGTGTATTATACTAAGTGGAAGTTCAAGTCTTTGTACACTTTCATTTATGCATGAGGTTGTTTTGTTATGATGATGTTTGTGCAATAACTATTTATGTATACTCTAAATGGGGGAGGATTGTTGGAGATTTAGAGTATAAGGTTAGTTTAATTCATGGTGTGTTTATTTAAGTTGCTTGGATATGGTGTCGTAACTTAAATAACATATATAATACATAACATGCTATATGTGTGAGTCGTACTTTGGACTCATCATGCGAAGGGTTAAGAGGACAGTATAGTGCTCGCACCTCGCGAGACTATGGTCGCGCTTCGCGACGGTGGAGCAGCAGATACTGGGAAGGCAGAGAACTGGTCGCGACTCGCGACCAGTGTCGCCCCTCGCGACGTGCTTGAGCTCGCGACGAGCGATGCTCGTCGCGACTCGCGACCAGGCTCCTGACTTGGGTGTTCCTTGCGTTGTTTCGCGTAGTTTGACGGTTTGTCAATGTATCGTTTCGGATTTTCTGAAACAGTATAGGATTGTTATATATATGAGGTTGAGAAAATAACTTCTCTCTTTTGCATACAAATCCTAAAGATCAAAAATCAGATATTCTTCATCTCTACAGAATCTCACAAACTCATTTTCATTGAATAGTGTTCATAGTAAGCGTGACCACTATTGTTTTCTTCTTTGTATCTCGAAGGTGAATTCCGTGAACCCGTGCTTTACAATTAGGGTCGGAATATTACTTTTGGGAAAGTGATCCACGCCTAGAAGATTGTTATCTTGTGACCCTTGTTAATTTCAATTTTCCCTAACATCATACAACCTGATTATAGTTTAAAATAGATTATGACATAATCACTATTATTTCACCCTTATTATATAAAGGGTGTCTTTGGTTAATTAAGTTATAGTTTCATGCTTACCTATTTATAACTTAAATATATCGATTATAAAGTAATACTAATTAAGTACACTTGGAATATATGTATAATGCTAGTAAGTTTATTCTATATAATGAGTATTTGTAGTTCCACTTTTTAACTTAATGATATGAATATCAATTTTTAAATTGTAAATTAAGTAAGTCACTAATACATGGGCATTAACTAGTAGGAAATATCACTAGTACAAGTTAGAGTTTAACAATTAGTTAGATAATCAGTTTGGTATTAAAAGTCTAATATGAAAGTTCTATAATCACACCTTCAAGTCATTAAACATGAATGTCCATGAAGCTTATAACTAGTGTTTGTTAGTATTTAATTTGGACTTAGAACTCATATTGAATGTGTCATCTAGAACCTTTTAATAAATTTAGTCTAGTCATAAATTATAGTTTAAGTACTAAATAATGATAATGAGATTCCATAACCATTAATTTCATAAACTCTCTAGTAATTCATAGGCACATGATGAAAATGGATCGTAGAACTTGAAATCTAGAATAAAATATTAATAAGTCGTCCTTTATTAATTCTTGAATAGATTAGAAAGGAAAAAGGATATTACAAGCCTCCCCCAACTATCAAGTATAATAATCGCGACTCGAGGTAACGTCTACTGCTAACACCCGCACTCCCCTTCCAACTATGTTTTATGACTTTTTTACATAATGTTTTGATGATATGTATTTATGGATTGCGGGATATGAAATGTTTTGCTAAATGATGTTTACAATGATGATATGATGATAAATTGGTTTTTATGATGCTTAAGAGATGTTTTATGATATAAATGTAAAAATCACGAAACATGATAAATGAAAGTGAAAGACGGTTCTTGGCAGTACTTTATGGGCACCACAAGTGTCACCCTTGTTGTGACCGCCTTTCGAATATGGGCACCGCAAGTGTCACCTTTGTTGTGACCGCCTTTCGGATATATGATATGGGCACCGCAAGTGTCACCTTTGTTGTGACCGCCTTTCGGATTAATGTTATGGGCACCGCAAGTGTCACCTTTGTTGTGGTCGCCTTTCGGTTTAATGATTATGATGTTATGATGTTGTACTTGCCAAGTTACCATTAAGAAAGGATGTAAGAATATAGAAAGGATGATATCTTATAAATAATAATATGAGTGTGAGTGTTAGGAACGGGATGGGGTCATTTTTGCTTCGTTTTCCAACGGATAATATGTTTTGGTAGCATAACAATGTTCAATGTTTCATATTTTAGAGGATGGCGTCAAGTGAAAGCGAACGCACTAACGAAGGAATCGGGAACGACATTGAATTGGACGAGATAAGAGCAAGGCTCGACGCACTACGAAACGACCCTATTTTCAAAAATTCCACCGAAAAGGCGAACGGGAATCAAATGAGCTTGATGGGGCTCATGATGATGGAGATCCTGGAAGGGAACAGGAAACGACCAAAAACTGAGCAGGAGGAATGCTCTAACATGTTCAAGAAGGTCTCCACTCACAAGCCGCCAACCTATGACGGCAAGCTAGACCTCACTGAGTTCGAAGAATGGCTCAACAACATGGAGAAGCTGTTTGATGCTACTCAATGCCCCGACAAGTTGAAGGTCAACTTTGCGTCTTTTATCCGAAGGGACAAGGCGATGCGTGGTGGAAACTTGCAAAGGAAATGCAAGATCAACGGGGTTTTGGTTGGGAAAAGTCAAAAGAAGCTATGAGAAGACAATTTTATCCCCGTCTCTACTAACTACGGATGGAGTCCGAATTTATTAATACGAAGCGGAGGAACATGTACGTATTGGAGTATGCCGTAAAGTTTAATGAGCTAGCTCGATTCGCTCCTGACCTGGTAACCACTGATCGACAGAGGATGAACAGCTTCGAAGGAGGTCTAAACCTTGATATCCAAGTAAAGTTGGCAGTGCACATGAGTAGCTCATACCAAGAGCTATATGATAGAGCTATAAATGTCGAGAGAAAAACAAAGCTGCAGAAGGAGGTATATGAGAATGGAAAGAGAAAGGGGAACTCTCAGGGAAGCCAACCAAGCAATGGTTTCAAAAGGCAGAACACGTGGTGCACGGGGAACAACAATGGTCAAAAACAAGTTCCTCGTTGCAACAAGTGTAATAAGAAGGGCCATCTAGCGAGAGAATGTCGATGGGGAAGCGATCAATGCAACCGCTGTGGTAAGCCAGGCCATGTGATTAAGAGTTGCCCTATTGGTGATCGTAGAGTTGGAGATGTCGCCAACCGTGTCCCAGTGAGAGATCAAAGGGTTACTCAGAACTCCGGTTATGGTGGCAACACAAGCAACAACAACAACAGAAACCCTCCCAGAGGACCTCCTCAAGTTGGAAGAGTGTTTATGATGCAAAGAGAGGAAGTTGAAGGCGAAGGCGATGACACCGTCATTACCATTACCTTCCTGTTAACTCGTGTATCGCTTACGTTTTGTTTGACTCTGGAGCTTCTCATTCGTTTATATCTACGTCATTTGCTAAGAGTTTAAAAGCTAAATCATGTCTTGAGTTCTCAGTTATGTCTGTCGCCCTTCCAAATGGTGCATCTGTTTCATGTAAAATCCTATATAGGGATTGTCCTATCCTCATAGAGAAGTGTGAATTTCTTGTGGACTTAGTTCGGTTTAACTCGATTGGCTTTGATGTAATTTTGGGAATGGATTGGTTGTCTAAGTATAAAGCCGACATTAACTGCCTTAATCATGAGATTTCTCTTAGAAGACCAGATGGATGTAAAGTTTCCTATCAATGAAGAAAAGCCAAGCCCGAAACCATCTCTACTGCGAAGGCTTTCAAATTGCTAGCAAAAGGGTGTTATGGATTCTTATGCCATGTGGTTGACGTGACCACCCCCGAACTTTCTTTATCAGACATTCCAACAGTCTGTGAGTATCCCGATGTGTTTCCAGAAGAGGTACCTGACATGCCTCCGCAAAGGGAAATAGACTTCAACATTGATCTGATCCTAGGATCTGCTCCTGTCTCAAAAGCACCTTACCGTATAGGACCAGCAGAATTGCAAGAATCAAAGAAGCAGTTGGACGAATTGCTCGAAAAGGGGTATATTCGGCCAAGTGTATCACCATGGGAGCACCAATCTTATTCGTGAAAAAGAAAGATGGGACCATGAGATTGTGCATCGACTATCGGGAGTTAAACAAGATCACCATCAAGAATAGATACCCACTCCCTTGCATCGATGACCTATTTGATCAACTCCGAGGTGCAACTACCTTTTCAAAGATTGATTTGAGGTCTGGATACCACCAACTACGCATCAAGCCCGAAGATATCTCGAAGTCCGCATTCAGGACCCGATATGGTCATTATGAGTTCATGGTGATGCCATTTGGGTTGACAAATGCCCCAACTATTTTCATGGATCTAATGAACCATGTCTTCAATCCCTACCTCAATAAGTTCGTTGTTGTATTCATCGACGACATTTTGGTGTTTTCAAGGAACCCGAGTGAGCACGAAGAACATTTGAGAAAAGTGTTGGAGGTGTTAAGATAAAATAAGTAGCCTTCTTGGGTCACATCATTTCTCAAAATGGAGTCTTTGTTGAGCCTGAGAAGATAAAAGTTATAATGGAGTGGCCTAAACCCACCAACGTACCTGAGTTTCGGAGTTTCATGGGCTTAGCAGGATATTATCGAAGATTCGTCCAAGACTTCTCCATGATAGCTCTGCCCATAACTCGATTAGTGAAGAAGTCTGTCAAGTTCGAGTGGAATGATAAATGTGAACCAGTCTTCCAAGAGTTGAAGAAACGTCTCACCTCTGCCCCTGTTCTTACCTTTCCTTCCGAAACCGACGGATTTGTTGTGTACAACGATGTCTCTAAGCATTGATTGGGATGTGTTCTGATGCAAAATGAGAAAGTCATAGCCTATGCTTCTCGACAGCACAAACCTCACGAGCAAAATTATCCAACTCATGACCTCGAATTAGCCTCAGTTGTGTTTGCTCCCAAGATATGGCGACACTACCTTTATGGTGTTCCGTGCAAGATTATTACTAACCATAAAAGCCTTAAATACATCTTCACACAAAAAGAATTGAACCTGAGACAACGTAGATGGTTAGAGCTCCTAAAAGATTATGATCTCGACATTCAGTATCACCTAGAAAGGCTAACGTTGTAGCCGATGCCTTAAGCCGAAAAGCTTACCTAAACACAACCTTAACCCTTCCCAAAGCCATCTGCGACGACTTAGAGAAAATGATGGTGGAAATCATCCAGAGAAACACAGGCGCATACCTGAATGCATTAGAGTTGAGGCCAACATGGTTGGAGGAGATAAAAGAGGCTCAGAATGGAGATTCAGAGATGGAGAAGATAAAGAGTGATGTGAAGAAAGGGAAGTCACCAGGATTTGTGCTCCAGGTTGACGGGACATTGAGATTTCAAGGAAGACTATGTATTTCGAATAATGAGGTGTTAAAGAAGAAGATACTAGAAGAAGCTCACAATAGTCCTTTTTCCATTCACCCTGGAGGAAACAAGTTATACAAAGATCTTAAACAGAATTTTTGGTGGAGTAATATGAAGCAGGAAGTTACTGAATATGTGACAAGGTGTCTGACGTGCCAGAGGATCAAGATAGAGCACCAGAGACCTGCAGGGTTATTGCAGCCATTGGATGTTCCAACTTGGAAATGGGATTCGATCTCTATGGATTTCATTGTCGGGTTACCACCATCATCCCGAGGTATGAATAACATTTGGGTGATCGTGGACAGGCTGACTAAATCAGCATATTTCTTGGCAATCAAAAATAATTGGAGCCTCGACAAGCTAGCAGAGTTATATATGAGCACGATAGTCAGATTACATGGTGTTCCAAGTTCTATTGTATCTGATCGAGACTCGAGGTTTCAAGCAAAATTTTGGAAGGAGTTACAGAAAGCTTTTGGCACCAAACTCGATTTTAGTACCGCCTTTCACCCAGCAACCGATGGTCAAACAGAACGGACGATTCAGACCCTCGAAGATATGTTAAGAGCATGTGTGTTGGATTTCCATGGAAGTTGGGAGAAATACTTGCCATTGGTGGAGTTTTCCTATAATAACAGCTATTAGGCTAGCATCAAGATGGCACCATATGAAGCACTTTATGGGAGAAGGTGTAGAACACCTCTTTGTTGGAGTGACATCGACGAAGCACGAATGATTGGGCCTGACTTGATACAAGAGACGACGAGAAAAGTACGACTAATTCAAGCTAGGATCAAGACTGCGAGAAAGTAGACAAAAGAGCTATGCTGATCGTCGAAGAAGGCCACTAGAATTTATAGTGGGTGATCATGTCTTTCTAAAAGTATCACCTACCAAAGGAGTCATGAGATTTAGACAGTCTGGTAAGATGAGCCCGAGGTATATTGGTCCGTATGAAATCCTGGAGCGAGTCAACGAAGTGGCTTATCGATTAGCTTTATCCACAAACTTGGATTGAGTGCATAACGTCTTCCATATATCGATGTTGAGGAAGTATATTTCTGATCCAAGCCACGTAATTAGGCACGAGCCCTTGCAATTGAGGAACGATCTGTCATATGAAGAGAAACCGATTAAAATTCTCGATTGTAGGGAAAAGCAACTCAGGATTAAGACAATCCATACGGTCAAAATTTTATGGGCTAACCATTCATCGTCTGAGGCCACATGGGAAATAGAAGATCAAATGAAAGCAAAATACCCCCACCTATTTGCTTAGATGATTTGATGTAAACATTTGTTTTGATACGTGAATGAAATGCATGATTTTGAAATGTGTGATTGAGTAATGTTGATGTTTGAATCTTTATATCATATGTGCAAGTTTCGAGGACGAAACTTATACTAAAGGGGTGAGGATGTAATATCCCGGAAATTTAAGCTTGATTAACATTAATAATAAATTGTTTAAAATTAGTTAATTTATTTAATCACTTCTCTAATATATTTGAAATAAAATAAAATCAAGTATTTAATAAAATAAGCTAAGTTATATTTGTACTAATAGATTAAAAGAAAGTAGGAAAGGTTGCTAATTTTAGTAAATACAAAAGAATTAGCAAATTTCTAAAAATGAAAAATCACCATCCACACAACTCATCTTCTTCTTCAAGCTCCATGTCCTTGCTCACCAAGGCTTTTAGAAGGCCTTGCTCCCCAAGTATACTTCACCATTAAGCCTACATTAGTTTAAGTGAGTTTTCTTCCTAAAATTACTATAAATAGCAAGTCAAGTTCACTATTCATCTCCACCCAAAAACCAGAAAATTTCACACACTGCAACTACCACCCAACCTCCTGTTTTTCCGGCCACCCTCCGACCACCGTCCAGCCACCGCCTACAGCCAGCACCACCTCCCTTCTTCCTCCCTCACCTGCGTTCTTTCCTCCCTCCTCGCTCTTGTCTCGCTGCTCCCCCTCTCCCCCTGATTTCTCTCTCCTCCTCGGCCCCACCTGGGCTGCTGCCGCCGTCGTGCCACCGCCGCACTACTTGGAACCCGCCGGAGCTCCGACCACCCCACCCCCCTTCGCTGCTTTGTGTTTACAACCCAGTAAAGTAAGTTATACACTTTCCCTCCTATTCTTTGTTTTGAAAATTTATTAGCAAGTCATTAGTTTAGGCTTAGTAATTAAATAACTTGATCAATTTTATAATATTAGTATATGGGCTACTAGGTTAATTAACTAAACTACTTGAGCTTGACATCTTCATTTGTAGTTGAAATTCATATTAGCTAATAAACTTATTTATGAATAATTGTACTTCGAATATTGCAAGTTTAATTTAAATATAGAGACTTAGTATGATTAATAAACCAAGTTGATTGAACTTAGCTAATTAAACTTAATGTTAGAAGGTTCATTCTACTTCATCAAATAATCATACAACTTTGATTATAGTTTAAAATAGATTATGACATAATCACTATTATTACACCCTTATTATATAAAGGGTGTCTTTGGTTAATTAAGTTATAGTTTCATGCTTACCTATTTATAACTTAAATATATCGATTATAAAGTAATACTAATTAAGTACACTTGGACTATATGTATAATGCTAGTAAATTTATTCTAAATAATGAGTACTTGTAGTTCCACTTTTTTAACTTAATGATATGAATATCACTTTTTAAGTTGTAAATTAAGTAAGTCACTAATACATGGGCATTAACTAGTAGGAAATATCACTAGTACAAGTTAGAGTTTAACAATTAGTTAGATAATCACTTTAGTATTAAAAGTCTAATATGAAAGTTCTATAATCACACATTCAAGTCATTAAACATGAATGTTCATGAAACTTATAACTAGTGTTTGTTAGTATTTAATTTGGACTTAGAACTCATATTGAATGTGTCATCTAGAACCTTTTAATAAATTTAGCCTAGTCATGTATTATAGTTTAAGTACTAAATAATGATAATGAGATTCCATAACCATTGATTTCATAAACTCTCTAGTAATTCATAGGCACATGATGGAAATGGATCGTAGAACTTGAAATCTAGAATAAAATATTAATAAGTCGTCCTTTATAAATTCTTGAATAGATTAGAAAGGAAAAGGGATATTACAAGCCTCCCCCAACTATCAAGTATAATAATCGCGACTCGAGGTAACGTCTACCGCTAACACCCGCACTCCCCTTCCAACTATGTTTTATGACTCTTTTACATAATATTTTGATGATATGTATTTATGGATTGCGGGATATGAAATGTTTTGCTAAATGATGTTTACAATGATGATATGATGATAAATTGGTTTTTATGATGCTTTAGAGATGTTTTATGACATAAATGTAAAAATCACGAAACATGATAAATGAAAGTGAAAGACGGTTCTTGGTAGTACTTTATGGGCACCACAAGTGTCACCCTTGTTGTGACCCCCTTTCGAATATGGGCACCGCAAGTGTCACCTTTATTGTGACCGCCTTTCGGATTAATGTTATGGGCACCGCAAGTGTCTCGTTTGTTGTGGCCGCCTTTCGGTTTAATGATTATGATGTTATGATGTTGTACTTGCCAAGTTACCATTAAGAAATGATGTAAGAATATAAAAAGGATGATATCTTATAAAGGGTTGAATTTGTATTTTGAAAGTTATATGTTTATGAAATGATGTTTGCGATATTCTCTCCTCCCTGTTTTTAAATAAAATGAGTTGAAATGAATTTACGTTGTTAGAGTAGTATGTTACTGGGCCTTGGCTCATGACGTTTTGTTTTCTGTTTTAGGTACCGATGGGGATGACGAGAATGGCTTAGCGGTGAGGAATTGTTATTAAGATGACTCAAACATTTATAGGTTTTGTAACTTAAGTAATTAGTTAGTTTAATGAACATTAACTCTGTTTTATTTTAATTTATATAATCAAGTATGTTTAAGTTTTCACATTTTTATATGTTAGAATTCTGAAAGTATGTTGCCTTGTATTTTCCTAACGGAAAGTACGGCAGTAACGCACCGACCAAAAGGTTAGGTCTTCCGCTGCTAATAATCAATATTAATTAGTCTAATAAAGATGCTTAGAGGTCGGGGTGTTACAGAAAGAGTACACCTCTCGACGAATGTCTAAGTAGTGAAACCTGACGAGGACATCATCCTCTATTTAGTGGGGGAGGTTTGTAACCGTCACTTTTGTTGGCACTAATCAGAGAGCCGACTACGTCTATGCGCAATGCTAGACGTCAGACGAGGACATGGCGGTTATGATATATAACTCATGAGAGTCGCACGCGACGATGGAGTTATACTTGACCCTTGCGCGTCCAAGTTGGGTACTGTTGAACCCTAGTTTTGATGATGACAAAGGAACAAAAATGCAAACTATGTCTTGGACTAACAAGTTGTTTAAGTGAATGAATTTCAAGGTATCAATGAAAGGAACAAAGAAAATACTAAGTCAAGGAAGAAATCAAGTTTGGATTTTGAAGACTAAGTGAAGATGTTTCATAATTTGGTACTGGAGCAGCATTGGAGCAAGAAGACTAAAGCAAGGCATTTTGTTTCTAGTTCCATTGTTAAGGGACGAGTAAAAATGGTAAGGAACTATGGCAATTTAGAATGAGAATGAGCGTTTGTTCCTTTGTAAGGAACAGACGCACTAGCGCTTAACTAATAAGTTAAAGGAACTAACTATTAAAAGGAATTAGACTTAGGATGAAGCATTACAACGGTTATGTCTGTTGAGTAATTTATGCCTAGATTCTAGGTAACCGTTTTATTTAAGGAAAAATCTGATTTTAAGAAAAATCTTTTTAAAGAAAAGATTTTATTTTTATAAAAGATAAATATCCTTTTCGGTTTTATGGAAAATATTTTAAAGATAATATTTTTGGTAAAAGGATTTTATTTTGGTTTTAATAATTAAAATGCTTTTTAATTAAATCAGATTTTCGAAATAATGCTTTAAGTGGTTGCTAAAATTAAGGGAGCAGTAACTCAATTCTCTCCCACGTTTAACAGTGATCATGGAGATCATGGGTTGATTGATGAACGTGTTCCTCCGGGTAAGGAACATCATGGGATAATGATTTTACCACTAACACATGTTAAGGGAACAGTTGTTCAGATTCTTGAGTTTAGGAACTCAAGGTGTGGCCCGTGAGTAGAATTAGGTTGTAACAAAGTTGTTTGGCCTAATTAGTGAAAGAGTTGAGTTTAAAATCCCTAGTGGTCGAGGATGTTTCTTCTTGTTGGGCCCAAGAAGTTTTTCCTCGTAAAAATCCCATGTGTTGCTTTAGCTTGTTTCTTTGTTCAAGTTTAAAATTCCGCAAAAAGTTACGTTTATTTCTACACATACAATTCACCCCCCTTCTTGTATTGTTCCTAGTAAAATAACGGGTACCCTAAGAGATGCGGACGAACCCGAGGATGGTCCCGATAAATCTCGTATGGTGGTAAGACGCGTGGTGGTGATGGATTCTTTCGTTAGACCAGCGTAGAAGGACCCCTATCATGGCAGTTACACGATTACCCACGTTGTGGGATCGTGGGAGGCGGTTACCATGCATTGGAAACCGCCCAATAGTTGTAGACTGAGTAGATTGGTGACTTATCGTCAGTTACCAAGGCTACGGCTAACGTGAGATCATGGAGAGCAGTTACCATGCGTTGGTAACCACCCAACAGTTATAAAAGAAGCGTAGCTTAGTGACTTGGCAACAGTTACCAAGGCTACGAAGGGCAAAGGATAATGAGATGCGGTTACCATGCATTGGTAACCGCACAACGGTTATAAACTAGGCGGTTGTGTGACTCGACATCAGTTACCAACGTGCGCCTAGTGGCGACGTTTAGTCCCTTAAAATAAGGAGCGGTTATTCCTTATTCTAAGGGGCGGTTATGGGAAGTTATTAAGAGTAGTGGGTGGTTATATTAACCACCCATGCTTTCCCATGTTCTCCTAAAAATAAGGAGCGGTTACTAGGAGTGTGAGAGGGCACAATCCTAAAATTCGGGGAGCGGTTCGCCCGACATTACGGCGGTTGCGCTTGACGAATGAGCTGTTGCGTCTAAGGCCACGAGCGGTTACGCTTGGCTTAGGAGCAGTTGCATCAATGGTCATGGGCGGTTACTCTCGGCTTGGTGAGTGGTTACAGCTACACCCGTGGCGGTTATGGTTGTGCCCTTGGGCGGTTACGACAAGTTGAGCGGACACTTGTATGCTACTGAGCGAGCGGTTACTCGCGGCAGTTGGTTAGTGTGTGAAGGAAGTAGGCGGCTGAGTAACCACCCATGTTTCTCACCACTCTCCTTAATTTAAGGAGCCCAGTCAGCAAGTTAGTGGGGATCTCCCACGTTTGGGGGAGTGCTAGCGTCATGGAGAAGTTAGTGGGTGGTTATCAGAGAGAGTGGACGGTTACCTGCATATGTGGTTGGGCTGTAGCCACTTTGTTGTATTATAAATAGAGGCCTTGCCTTAGGCATTTGGTAGAGAATTAAGAAAACACTTTAGCATTGTATGAAAGTTACTCTCAAGAAAAAAAAGTTCTCCCTATCTCTTGTATTCTCGTGTGTTATCTTACTTACGTGATTCTAATATATAAAGTGCGTGAGTGTCGTAGGCTGGTCTAGACGTGGTCTAGGCGCCATCACAAGAACCTCTTTGTGCGGAAAAGGGGTATTCGAAAATTTTCTACGACACTACTCCTAGCCATGCGCGCGCATAGGGCGCGGGCAAACCACTAGTTTTAAATAAAGAATAAGATAATGATATAAGGGTCACATAAACTCTCAACCAAACCTTAATGTGCTTAAACACATAAACACTCATATAGTCTTTCTATATATTCTCACAATTTTGAAAACTCAAAATTATGTTCTTAAACGGCTAAAAGCAAAATTACATTAGGGAAAAATAATAATTAGAAGTGGTCTATTTGTTTCCAAGTCCCCGTAATAATTGATTTTGGTAATCTGCCCTGTTGATCGCAAATAATCCTCTTTGTTAGGCCATAGACGAGGTTCGTTATCGTTCTTTATTCTTGCTATATTTATTATTAAAGCAGTTCACAGAACTTCAGTCACAATCATGTTGATGTGTGTGTCTGTGAGAGGGAAAAAGAGAGAAGATAGAAAAATAATTGAAGATACGTTTTGTAGAAATGTATTATGATTCTTTGAATCATTATAAGTAGTACAATGAGTTTATATATTACTAGGATGATTTGTCCTAAGCAATCAAAAACTTCTTACATGAATTACAACCAATCAAAGAATAGTTAGCTTAACGAAACACGATGATGTGGCAAAGTTTGTTACAAGCTCCTGAGCCGGTTGGTGGAGCTTGGGGCGATTTGATCGATTCTTGCTATTGGTTCTTGAGCTTGAATAGCTTCAATACCCCCCCTTAATCTTGAGGAGGACTGAGAATTAGTCATGCCAAGATTGCAAAGCAACTTAGAATGTTGAAGATAGGCCAATGGTTTTAGTAAGAATGTCGGTGATGCCTCGGTTGTAGGAAGATAATCGAGTTCAAGGAGACCTTCAAGGACCTTTTCTATGGTAAAATGACAATGCAATTCAATGTGTTACGTACGTTCGGGGAATACAAGATTCCTAGCAATGTGCAAAGTACTTTGATTGTCACAATTACGCTTTAAGTTAAAAACATTGAGCTCTTGCAAAACCCACGATTCGTCCATGTAACTCCGGCGGCTACTTACGCCATACCTCTATACTCGGCTTCACTAAATGATCTAGAAATGGTAGTTTCCATCTTGGATTTCCGAGAAACGGGTGAATTACCAACTAATAATACATAACCAATAACAAATCTTCTTGTATCGGGACAAGATGCTTAATCTAAATACGAGTATGCTTGTAATGTCAAATTATCGGTAGCAAGTGAGTAAGATACCACGACCAATGGTGTGAGATAAGTACCTGACGATACGATGCAAGGTACGAGAAAGTGGAAGTCTAGCATGGTGCATAAACCGACTCAAGTTTGCCTTGCATATAATATATTTCGCCCTGTGTGTGTCAAAAATTAATCTTGCCAACTAAGCACCTATACTGCTCAGGATCGGCATAAGGATCCCTAGAGTCTGAGCTCAGCTTCACAGCAGGAGAAAGAGGTGTCTTGGCTAGTTTAGAAACATCCAAACCACGGTTAGTGAGCAATTCTTTGGTGAATTTCTTTTGAGTGACCATAATCCCAGTGAAGTGTGCTTACTTCCATGTCCATAAAGTAATTGAGATGCCACTAGATCTTTGATACTAAAAGTATCATGTAAATGTTGCTTCAATGATATAATTTCACTCTCATTAGAACTGTGAGAATTATATCATCAACATATATTGCTCCTATTGTAATTGAAGAATCATGTTGCTTCAAGAAGAACGAGTAGTCATTTTTTGGATTGATGAAATCCCTACTTGACTAATTCTTTATGCAATCGGCAAACCACGCTCGGAAGCTTGCTTAAGTCCATATATAGACTTGGTAGGCTTGCAAACAAGATGATCGGGTTAGGAATAAAGCCTTAAGGACCCTTCATGTGTTAATGTCTAGTTGATGAAGAGGCCATTTGCGATATCTTTTTGACAGATTAGAGACACCTAATAGTGGTCGACTTCGAATTCACCACATGTGAGAAAGTTTCTTTGTGCCCATACTTTTGTGTAAAGCCCTTGGTTACCTATCTATCCTTCAATCTCTCAACACTACCATCAGCTTTAAGCTTAACTTTATATACCCATTTATATCCAATTGCCTTTTTGTTCTTAAAAAGGGGAACTATTTTCCAAGTTTTATCGGCAATGAGAGCATCTAGCTTTTTTTCATGGCTTCTACCCACCCTGTGTGTTGTACAACTTCCCGGTAGTTAACGGGTTCAAGAAGCTCGGAACTATAATTAATATAGGCTTAGAAGTTTATATTCTATATTCATTGGGTGCTAAAACCCTGTTTCGGTACTTGATATTTCTGTCGAGTGTTTAAAGAATATTTATTATCGGCGGGAAAGGTCGATACAAAGCAAGGGTTGCGAGGCTTGACGATCCGAATATAGGCTGTTGAGGTGGCACTGTTCTACGGGCAGGGTGTATGCCTGTAGCTTTCTTCTCAAAGGTTGTCTGTAATGCTTTGGCAGCCCTCTTGTGTTGAACAAGGACATAGTCGTTCATGCTCTAGCCGATCTTAATTCTGAGTATGAATCCCTTACCACTACCATCATCAAGATGAATGCTATCACATTTTTGGACTGAACTTGTTCATCAAGAGCGACTCCCCGGGGTCACTATTTACTTCGCTATTCTTCCTATTTCCAAAGAGGAGTTCACCGATACCGCACCACGCACTATTGGAATTGGTTGGTTAACCCGCCTCAACTAACTTCTTAGCTTAAGCCGAAAAATGAAGCAATTGAGGACACGTCGACCTTTGAACATTTCTTGCTCGATAGCAAAGCAAAGGTTCTCCGGAGGCCCAATGAGCTCTATTTTTGGACTTTCTACAAGCAAGGAAGAGAGAGAAACAAGTTCGATTTGAGTATTTAGTAAGACCCCGTGCACCTTTATTATAGCTTCGCAGTGACAACCTTGATTGAATGTGTAGGATAGGTGGAAGGTGGTGATACACAACGACCAATCCTGAAAGACCACTCTTTTGCCTTTTGGAATGGGTCTCGGCTTATAAGAGTCCGTGGCTCGTTTCAGCCATGGCCGTATATAAGTCAACTACCTTGTAGTGAAAAGTCCAAGAACAAGAGGTCTTTCGCAGGAAAGTCACTGGAGGGCAAGACATGACCACGACTTAAGATTCAAGTACAGTTAAAAAGACTAAAAGAACGAGATAGCGATAGCTGTCGTAAAGCACAGGCTAATACGTGCTGACCAAAAGAAGCAAAGATATCGGAGAAAAGGCCTTTCCCTTGAGCCCCTTGTTAATGGGAGGGAGGATGGGTTCTATTAAGAATAAGAACATGATTCCTGGGATCAATTGCAACTCGGAGATAGCCTGGTCTATAGCTTTGTGAACAACATTGGATCCAGAAATAAGCGAGATTGTAATAAGATTGAAGTCTCTACTTTTGTCAACTTCATCCATCAAAAGGATGCATTAATAGCCATAGGAGTCATTTCTAAATCGTATGATGTAAATGACCATATTTACATCGTACATGAGAATTTCATTAGTATTCCCTTAGTAAGCGTAAACTTACCATACATCTACCTCGAAGTATTGAGAAGGCTTGGCCCACCCCTTGGATTCATTAATTCAGGGGGTTGAGGCGAGAATGACTTGATGAAACGTTCCATTCGCCATGCACTGGCCCCATTCACTTGCTTCTCGTAGAAGTTGTAAGTACACAGTGCCCCACAACTATGAATAGTATAGTGAGGTTCGTGAGCGTAATGATATAAGCCTGCCTGACTGTGATACCGAATGGTCGAACATAGACAAAAGTCTGCCATAATGATTCGAAAGTCCTGTGTAGAAGGGCTCTCGCTCAAAGTATATAGAAGTGGAAGAGTATATTTTGTGAAAGAAAAAGGAGCCCCACCATAGTTGTATATATGATGTACAAAGATTTTCTTCTTCTTTTTACTTTTGCTTTGGTTTAGAATAGGTCTTCTCTCGTTTCCGTCGCGTCACTACATAATCAAAAGGAAGGAGTGACGCTTATCGGCGAAATCTTTCAAAGGCGACCCTCTCGAGCTTAGGTAGATTCCTAGATTGAAGTAGCCTTTCGCCACCTTACCAAAGGTAATTCCTATTCACTTACTTGAATGAGACCCGTCACTACGGATTGATTGTCCCTACCTATTTACATGGTAGTGGTCTAGAGAACGCAATACCTAGAGCACGGGAGAATGAAGAGTAATGATTTCAGCAAGAGCAGCCGGCCAGATTACTATAGTGAGTCTAATGACTACTAGAGTAGAGTTAAGTCAAAAGGTATAGTATAACGACCTTTTTTGAGCGAGCCTCCGGGATCTCTTGTAAACCCCCAAGCCTTACTTCTTGAGTGAGGAGGAGGAGTTCCATTCATTCATTACTTCTTTTGATAGGATTGGAGAGTGCCTTTCGGACTCAGACTAAATAAGGAATCAAAAACTTACCCGATTAACCTAGAATCCCGTCCAGGCATCTAGCTTGAAATAAGATACGAGAGCACGACTTCGTACCTCGCGAATCCCACTTTTTCGTATTTCCAAGTTTCGTAGAAGCACACTCGGGAGAGGGAAAATGATCAAAGCGAACAATGTTACACCAATGTGATGAAAAGCGTATGCAAGTCATATGTAATTGTCTAAGTAGGCAAGTTTAGCTTTGGATCTTGTGAGATTGTCTAGGTGGGCGAGGAAGAGAAAAACATGGATATATAGAAATTTAAGAAGAAAGGGAAGATGAGATGGTAGGAGAATGTATTGGAGTAGGTTATATAGGAAAGATGGTAGGAGAATGTGTTTGAGTAGGTTGTATAAGTGAAGATTCTGTTTGAGTGAGCTGTAGAGATGTATTTATAGGAGTAGAAGATATAGGTGAGGAAGAAATGATGGTTTCTGTTGGCAAAATGAAAGGTTAAGGTATAAAATCAATATCCATGTCGAAAGATGTGTTAGGAGGAAGAAAAATGGGGGAGTGAGTGGATGAAGATTGTTGGGTGGATGAGTAGAGAAATGGTAGATGATGTTCATGAAAGATGAGATCTCTTGAGATAATGATTTTGCCAGTCTCTAAACAAAATAATTTATAGGCTTTATGATCAGAAGGGTAGCCAATAAGAACACACAAGGTGTCTCTTGGATCAAATTTTATCTGTGAGCTGTATAGTAGAAACTGAACACAAACACCCAAACACCATCAAATGAGACAAAGATGGCTTTCGCACCATTCAACTTTTCAAAAGGAGAAACAAATCCAACACTACTCAAGGCCATCCTATTGATGATATGAGTAGCACATAACAAACAATCTCCCTAAACCTCACTGGAACTCTGTTTCGAAAGAACAAAGCTCTTCTTATCTCTAAAAGATGGCTATGCTTCCTGTCCACTACTCCATTCTGCTGAGGACTGTCAGTACAAGTTTTCTGGTGCCTAATACCTTTGGCATTAAGTAAATCCAATATATTACCTTCACACAACTCTTTAGCATTGTCGGTTATGAATCAAAGTATTTGAACTTTGTATTAAGTTTCCACCATAGCAGAAAAAATATTTAAGACAACAACTACATCACTTTTATTCGTCATCATGAATGTTCATGTATTTCTTGAGAATTCATCAATAAGAGTGACGAACCAGCCATCATGTGTTTTAGACTTGTATGGACCATCAACATGGACTAATTTAAAATACTTAGAAGTAGTAGAAGTGCTATAGCATGGAAAGGAAGTATACTGTGTCTTGCCTAAGGACAAATTTGACATATTATATCACAAGCTATGTTCCTCGGAATGGTGGAATCTACCAAGTGCAACTTATTAAAAGGTATATGGCCTAACTTGAGATGCCAAAGTTTGGCATCTTCAAACTGAGCAACCAGAGCTGAATCACTTAAACCTTGTTGAAGTGAGTGTTTGTCATGTTGTGCTTCATTAACAGCATACAGACCAGATGTAAGCAAGCACAAATCAGATGTGAAAGTGATTTCACAGTTCATGTCCCTACACAACTTATGTGTTGGCAATAAGTTGAATTTAAGCCCTAGAACATGTAAAAAAATTTCCAAGATAATCCCACTAGTAGAAAAACGCTAATTTGTGTCCCCGGATTTGCGTCGAACATATAAAAAACCGACGTAGATAGTTGGGTGCAGCTCATTTGCGTCGGTTTGGACGAGAAGCCGACGTAAATTATTTAACTACGAACGTCGGATATAGGGTTACCTTCGATGCAAAAAACTATGAGAGAACAATAAGCTTTTGGATCCAACAACTTGCGTCGGTTAATAGGATGGGTCTGACGCAAATCGTGGGTCCATGCCGCTTTCCCCTTTTATATTTTGGAGTTTGTACCTCAAACCCCTAACATTTCTAGCGCCTTCCTCACACCAACATTTCTAACTCCTATCTCTCTCTCTTCCTCTTCCTCTTCGATCTGCGGCATCTCTAACGCCATTCTCGCACCATTCCTCCTCTTAAACAGAATAAACACGCTATGTAGCATATAAGCCGTCGATTTCCGGAAATTTTACAATATTCGATCTCACCCGAGCAGCAACGAATATCGCAATCCTCTCTCACTCTCGCCGGTGTTGGTCAACTGAAACTAAGGAGAAGGGCTACTAGAAGGAGTTGACGGTGAAGATTGAAGAAGACATCGGAACTCAACGGTTATGTTTCATGTTTTTCCTCCAAATTGTATTGTTAATGGCTTTAGATTTGGGTTTTATTGGATCTATGTATTTCAAGTAGTAATTTTAAAATATTTTCTCGTAATTTAGTGTAAAGTGATTCCGTTAATGGTTGGATATGAATTTTTAGGGTTTTTTTGTATTAGATTTGATTTTGTTTTTCTGGGCTCTATTTTTTAATTTCGTTTATCTTCGATTCATTTCAGTGACATGCATTTTAGGATTTTTTTGTATTAGATTTGATTTTATTTTTTGGGTTCTATTTTTATATTTCGTTTTGTACTTCGATTCATTTCAGTGACTAGATTTGTTGCTTGTTGATTTGAATGGAATGGTTTTAAACTGTATAATAATTAAGTTCCTTGATTCCTCCTCTTCATCAGTGGGAGTGTGAAAAAAGAACCAAATGCAAACGCAGTGGGAGTGGGAAAAAATAATAATAAGATGTGATTTTTTGTTGGGTTGATCTATCAGCGTGCTAAAGCCATGAGTTCTTTGAGTCATGGGGTAATGGCCATGTGCATCGCACATTGCTATGCGTTCGACGCAGATGACTGTTATGTGCGTCGTACATTGCTATGTGTCCGACGCAGATGACAGCCATTTGCTTATGCCAGCACTGGGTTGGAGTCATGTTCGTCGGACTGTGCTATATGTCCGACGCAAATAGGTTAATAATTGTGTCGTATCCTTATCCGACGCAGTTCTTCTACGACAAATTTGCGTCGAGACCTGTAGCGTTGGACACATATCTGACGCAAATGAGGGTCTTGCATCCGATGTAAATCGTGGATTCGGTACTAATGTGCCATTGTCAAACTGAACTTGACCTATGTGTTCCACAACTACTTGTTTTCCATCAGCGATTGTAATGGTCTAAGGGACTATTGTGAACTTCGTTCTCATAAACAGTTTACAACTCAAGATTGTTACAAATATGATATGTGGCTCCACTATCAATGATCTAGTTAGAATTGGAGCAAGTAAACAAACAAGTACCTGACATATGAGCAGCACTGCTGGATTGATCTTGCTCACTCTGCTGTTGTGTAGAAATGAGCTTCATTAGGTTGCTAAACTGCTCCTCAGATTGTTGTGTAACATGCTCATCTTCATCTATAGCATTTTTTCCCATGAGGAATTGCAGCAACACCTTTCCCTTTTCTCATGATTTGAGGATATCCATGTATTTTCTAGCAATTGTCAACTGTGTACCCTGCCCTCTTGTAATGATCACCATAATACTTTATGTTAGCATTCCCTACCACAATCTTCTTTCTTGAATTCTAAAAAACAAACTTAGATTTGTAGTTCTTGTTAGAATCATGTATTTTCCTTGTTGCAATTTGTTGCATTAATAAATATACTATGCTAAGCACAATGGGTTCACTATAAAAAAAAGAGCTCATTGGGCTCCGGAGAACCTTTGCCTTGCTATCAGAGCAGGAAATGTTCAGTTTGGAGTCCGGACGGGTCCCAATTGCTTCTTTTTTCATCAGCAACCAACAGCGTAGGTCGGGCATACCTCCGACCCTACCCTCTGCAAGTTCCTCTTCATGGATGAGAGAGCCTTAACCTTCAAAACCAACGGTAAGCTGTGACGTCGCTCTTCAATCCTTCAACTATACTATAGAAAACTCTTCTCCCCTGCGTCTTACGACTTGAAGCTTTGCTCCTTCTCTTCTTTTTCATTCCCGGCTTCTGTACAAGACGTTATTTGGATCCCGACTGCCTTAGCCTTGATGAAGCATAGCTTGTCGTTTGATGCTACTCTTGGGAACATTGAGACATCGACTCTAAAGCATCTCATAGTTGATCGAAGACTTGTCATCAATAGTACCAACATGGACAAGGACTGTTGAACATGGATAGAAGCTTCAATAATTATCGAGCTATACAACCTAATAACTTTTGGAAAAATGGAAAAAAATAATCCCACCTTTTGGCGGACTTCTCATAATAATCCCTCATTAACTTAATTTTAGAATAATCCAACCCTTATACCCTGTTTTCTTAAAATGGGCCATTTACCTACAACCTGTTACACAAAGTTACTATTCTCACCTCTTTTTCCCTCTCCTCTCTCACCCCCTTTCTCTCTCCTCTTCTCTCCTTTTTCGATTTCGAAGAACCACCCAACAAACCACCAACACCTACTCACAAATTACCCACCACCAAACCAGCCCCACCGACCCAGAAAAATGCACCACCGTCACCCACTTTCTTAAACTAGGCTGCGGGCTGCGGGGTGGAGGGCATTGCGTGGGGCGGCGGCCGAGGAAGCGTGCGGGGTGGGGGTCATGGGGAAGGTGAGATATAATGGAGATCTAGGAGATTGCGAGTGGAGGAGGACGAAGGGGGTAATGGCGAGTGGAGGCTGGGTGTTCGGGATTGCCGAGAAACGAGGGTGGTGGTGGGTTGGCGATTTGTGTGAGGGTGGTGGTAATGAGAAAGAATAAGCGGGTGCCAGGGTTTGGGGCGGAGTAAACTTTTTGTAATGACTAAACATCTCCACACAAACGAGCAACACAATAACGCCTAGTATTCCAATCAACAGTCAAAATCAATTAATAACATGTAATCAAATTTTTGCATAGTAACAACAAGAAGAAAATCAAAACTTCAGATTTCAATAATTTTGAATTTCGACAAACATATGCAATATTTTGGTTTAAGGGATAGGGAAAGGAATGGGAGTTGTTGTAATACCCTGATTTTTAAGAGCGTTTTATTTAGCGTTAATTACAATTATTAAGTTAATTATGATCTGAAAATTCTTATTTTATTTGAGTTGGAGTATGAATTTTAAATTGTGATGTTGTAATGTGTTTATTAATTTAATTTTATAAAGATATTATTATTTAATATATTTTGGGTTTTAATGACCAAATTAGTCGAGTGATGTTTGATGAAATTGGAAACCAAAGTCGACCCAATTCTTTTGGCCTTTGGCGGTTTGTCAACCGAACCCCAAAACCATTTTAATTCCCCCTTCTTTCTCGAGGCTACCCCAAAAACAAACCCAAAACCCCCTTCCACCTCCCCGTGGAGACCCCAAAACCCCAACCCATCTCAATCTCTCTCGTCACTTCTCAAACTCCAAAAGGAAAATCCCCAAACCTCAGCCCTTTCTCGTTCTCCAATCCCCTCCGTTGTAGCCCCGTCAGCCACCTCTTGTCGGCAGTGGCGGAGCCAGTATAGGGTCACGTGACCCCTCGAATAAAATTTTTTTTTTTTAAGGATTTTCGTTAAAAAAAAAAAGTTGTTGCGCCAGACGCAAGCAACGTTCAGCGCCAAAAAAGAGAAAACTTTGGGTCCTTCACTCCTTCCAATTCACGTTTTGCTGCCTTTTTTTTCTTTTTCTCTCCTCCCTCTCTCTCTTGCATTCAATTCATTGATTTCATTATATTTGCAAATACCCATATTATTTTTTCCTCCATTTTTCCCTCTACTTTTTTTCTCTCTTTTCTTCTTCAACCATCAAAAATCACATCTTTTTAGAGAGAGAAATTAAGGTGGGAAAAGATTTAATAAGATTTAACCCACAAAAAAAAAAGAAAAAAATGGGAGCTTGTGTTTCAACACCAAAAGTTTGTGTTGGGAAACGATCAAAGAGGTCAAAGAAGAAGGCACATCATATTAGTAGTAGTGCTGCTACTACTACTAGCAATCGAAAGAGAAGAAAAGCAATTAAGATCGATCTTTTACCAATCCCACCTACCAAGGTTTGTTTTTTGTTTGTTCTCTTATAAAACTTGAGTTGGGTTTATGATTAATTTGATGTATGAAATTGAATTTTTGTGTGATTTGGTTTTGTTTATTGTGCGTTTTTGGTGGGTTGAGCTAATTTTATTACTAGTATTGAGGAAAAATGAAAAAAGGTTTATTTTTTGTTTTTTAATTGTTGATGTGAGAGAATGTGCATTGATTTTTGGTGGGTTTTTTGTGGATGGCAGCTGGTGTTTGTTCACTTTTTTGCTGAAGAGTTGAATTTTTCTCTCTTACTTCGTTTTTATTTTTTGGTAGTTTGTGGTTGTGTAAAAAGGGAATAGTTAGATGATGGGTAGTATTTAATTAATGTGATTATCTTTTTATATTTTATGATTATCCAAATTTGTAGAAGTACTTGATTATGCTGTTTTTTATGCTTTTCTCCAACTTTGTTGTTAAGTTTTTTTTGAATGTGTGAATTTATATAAATTAGGTAGTGTTAATTAATTTATAATTTCATATTATGATTTAGTTTCTTTATTATGGTAATTTATTGATTGATTTTCATATAGTTTAATAGTTAGTTATGTGTTAATTTGTATTATATAATGAATATAGGAAACGATGAGTGATACACCTAGATAAAAAAAAAATCAAAGGCAATGTTTTTTGCGTTGTAAAATTTTTAATGTTGAATATCTTTTGTCTTATTTTGTGACCCCCCCGATTTTGAAATCCTGGCTCCGCCACTGCTTGTCGGTGCTGCTGCGGTGGCTCCACCTCTCCCTCACGCTCGCGTCTTCTCTCTCCTCTTCGTGGTGCTGGTGTTGTGGTTGCGGTTTATGTGTTGTTGTTCTCGCTGTTGTGGTGCCTCCCTCTTTGCCCTCCTTCGCCGGTGCTGTCGTGGTGTGCTTGTCACCGCGGCCACGCCGCCCTATCTGGTGGTAGTGTCGTCTGCCGCTGCTTGTTGTTGTTAGGGCTTTCTTCTCCCTCTCTTTTCCCTACAAGGTACTACCCCTTTCCAAACTTTCTGTCAATTGGATTTATTGCAATTTATATCCAAATTATGATTATTAAATTGATTATTGAGTATGGATTTCGTTGACAGAATTTGTGAGTCGTTGGATTGTTGCTACTTGTGGGATTGGAAACTCTAATATTGTTGTGTAAGTTGATTATGAGTGTAATTGAATGATGTCGTAATAGTTGAATATATAAAGGTAGTGATGTTAAATGTGTTAATTATTGGAGGTAATTACAATTGTAACAACCATTGAGTGAGGCGATAATCTTAGTTGGTGTTTTACTGGTTTGGGAAAGAAATGTAGTCTGGCTCAATTAAGGATAAGGGAAGACTGACCCTAGTTACGTTGAATTGTAAGATATCTAATTGAATTAGTTTTATTGATTAGAGTTTGAAAAGGATTGACTAATCATTGTTAATATTATGGAAATTAATGGGATGTATTCGCTAATTACGGACTTGCTTATTAAGGTTGTGTTTAAAAAGGCATTTTGGTTGATAATTGTAAATCGATTAATCTGATGAATTGTAATTATATGATTAGTGATTACTAAAGTGAGTTACTATTTAAGCTTAAGTAAATTAATATAAGGTTACTACTTGAGTTTAAGTAAAGTCAATATAAGTTTTGGAGTTACTTTAAGGAAGTCTTACTCACATGATTGGAGCGGTTTGTAATTGGAAATGAGGAGGACTCGCTATGTGTGATTATGAGTATGGTTCATTAGAATTCAACTTGTGAGGTAAGGTGAACCATAAGGGATCACTTTGATTCAACCATTATTTAATGAACCTCGAGGGGGTGGAATTTAAGTTAACTCTCGTTGGATCACCTTTAACAGGAGACTTATGATCATTTTGGTTAATCCTTCATTGAGTTTAAAGTAGTTTAACGATATACACACTCGAAGGGCTATCGTTCTAGAACAACTATGTCTTATGTTTCTTGAAATAATTTGGAAGTACATAAAGATGACTTATGTGTATTATGAATTACGAGAGATGAAATGTATACTCTGAAATGACATTTGTGAAACCACATGTTATGAAGAAGGATCTTATGCTATGTTTCTGTAAATGATCTGAAACTATGAAAGGATTATGATGACATTTCTGCTATGTATTCTGGATGGCACTTAAAGTTATGAGATATGTTTACAAGTCTTCGAATATAATTATATGCAAAAGTATAAGTTATGATCATTCTGAAACGATATGAAAATATGGAAAGTAACGTCTACTGCTAACACCCGCACTTCCCTTTCAACTATGTTTTATGATGATCTTATATGATGTTTATGCTATGAAATTTATAGTGTGCGGGAAATGAAACGTTTATTATGAAAACATATTTTATGAATGATGTTACGAAAATATGATTATGATTACATTATGATTATGGTTATGACTATGTTATGATTACGATTACGGTTATGTAATGTAATTATGATTAAGTTTTGACTAACGATTAAGCTTCATAATTACGATTACGATTATGTAATGTAATTATGGTCACATTATGATAATGATTACGATTACGGTTATGTAATGTAATTGTGGTGCGTGAAAGCAACAAAACATGATAAAGCTAAGTGAAAGATGGTTCTTGGCAGTATTCCACGGGCACCACAAGTGTCACCTATGTTGTAACCGCCCGACGGATTAACGATACTAGCCAAGTTACCAATATGATTAAGTAAGATGAAAAGATAATAATGAAGCTTTCGACATGATATGAAATTATCTGATATGTTTATGAAATGGCTTATGTTATTCTTCCCTCTGTTAAACGCATACTTTCTCTCGTTTTACAAAGTTGGACATCAATTAAGTTACAATGTGAGTTATAATATGAGTTACAATATGAGTTACAATATGAGTTGTAGTGTCGACAGTAAGTTATTTGTGTTGTTATGAGTTTCCTAACAAGAGATTAAGGCAACAAAGTATGCAAAACAATGCCACGTTATCTTAAATTCCTGATAAGGAGTGGTTGTAAGAAAGTATCAGAAAGTAATGCATCAAGTTAATTTCAGGATATAGGTGTCATAGAAGTTTATTTGTTATTGGATTCCGAATTAAGAGCTATTAGAAAGGAATAAAAACAGTTATGTACTTTCTCCATGCTAAACTTGGTTAACAAATAGGAGTCGTGGAATGTAAAAGGTGAATGGATGAAAGAATAAAGATGGTTAAATGTATGCATCAACGGGAATGTTGCTATGTTATTGTGATGTGGTTATGAACGATGTGAACATGTTGATTACGTGAGAGTCGTAGACACCAAAGCATGTGTTAAAGATGTTTTATGGGTAAGTACTCAGCGTTGTGCTGATGTGTCTGTCAATGTTTTGTTTTGTCACTAATGTGGCCTGTCACTTGGTGGGTGGCAGTGTTGCAATAGTTTAAGGTTGAAGTTTTGGAGCATCTCTTCCAAGATAGAAGCAATTATGTGATGGATTCAATGTGCTTATTTATATATTATCGAGGCGAGGACGTTCCACTTTGTAATAGATAGTAATTAATGTTTTAGTTTTATTTTTTATTCCCTGGGTGAACGATGGAGCTCCCGATTCTCTTCTCCCGTTTCTTAAAGCGTTGAGTTCTGGTTTTGGTAATATTTTTATATTGAAATTGTAACAGCCCTTTCAAACATTTTCCCATTTTGGGTTGTCCAATTTACAAAGGAAACTCTGCTGAAATTTTTAGAAAATATTATTCAATTATTACAGCGTTTCTTTAAAGAGTGAAGAAATGACACTTGTATTTCTAATGTTAAATGTCGCCTTGTATTTTCCCTAAGTGGAAAGTACAGCGTTAACGCGCCGACTAAGTCGGTCCTTTTTGCTTTTTTTGATTAATTAACTTAATAAGGATGTATGAAAGTCGGGGCGTTACAGTTGTGGTTCCTCTACTTCATCCCATTAACTGATCAAAAATAGGTTTGGATTTTGAGGCCTGATTTGATTTTGGCTCAGGTTTATGCGATGGTCTGGTCCCAAAGGTATATTATTACCTAATATTTTGTATTACAATGGTGGATATGCTGAATATATATAACAAGTATTTTACTTAAATATAGTATACAATAGTGAGATGAAGGGATTATTATTCTTAATGAGAGATGATTCATCCGAGTCAAATGAAAAGTCTTGTTATTGGCTAAATTTAGCTTAAATTTAAATTAACCCCGATTAGATGCTTATATAGGGATCTAATCTTCACTACTTTATTTAAAATTCAAAGTATGAGGTTTGTTTCTCATTAGTGTCATCTAATTGATGAAGGTTAATTTCAATCTTAAGCAGAAAATTGCTACGAGAAGATAATTAGCAAGACGAATGTGATTGAGGGTAATTAATTAGTGAGGTGTGGATTCATGCCAAAAGAAAAATTGGACGAATTGCACGGATGTATGTCCTCTAGAACAATAGATAGAGTTCTGATAAGTGACATTTATATCATTTTTAGTGGTAGTTTTTAGATTATTTTTGTATTTTATTCTTGTCTTTTTAATCTATTTTAGCCTATATTTCATCTTTTTATATCTTGTAGCCTTATTGTTTAATTAGTGTTATTTGCTAGTTTTTAGCTCTTAATTTCATAATTTCTTTATTTCCTTTGTTTTATTAATTTTAGATGGATTAGTTTAGTATTTGTAATTAATTTTCTATTTTATTCCCCATTAGTCACTCTTAATTTTATTATTTCTTTTTATATTTTCTTTATCTTCTATGTCTCGTTTCCTCACTCATGTGTTGGTTTATATGTAGGTGAGCGTTCAAGGCACAAGACATGAGTTTTAAGGTCCGAGCACGAACCACAAGCGCCAAATCAATGTCATTGAAGGCCACCCTAACCTTCACCACACACAACTCTTAACCTTCACCACACCATTTTTAACCTTCACCACATCACATATACTCCAAATACAAGCAGCCCATAACAAACACCACAACACCACCATCACCAACCTCGCCTCACCAAATCCCACAACATCACAATACCACCTCGCTCAGCCCACAAATTTGTCCTAAAATCAGTAGGAGCGGGCACTCCTCTGTAAAACGGATCGGGCGCTACGTTTTTTTTTTTGGTAAACATGGCATTTCATTTATTACATAATAATGTTAAAACATATTACAATCCGAGATTAGTTGGTCCAAACAGTAACTAGGGGGAGAGGGAAAAATCCTAGTTACAAAACATTCATCCTCCATGACTCTAACAGCCTTGGCCATGCTATTCGCTACTTGATTATGTTGCCTGCTACAATGCTTAATCAGAAGATCCGGCCTCTTGTTGATCCACAGCCTGCACATTTTTAACATGTTGGAGAATAAATCAGAATGCTCCATTGTAAGGAGCTCGAGAGCATTCTTACAATCGGTGTAGATGATCGCCTTGGGAGATTATGAGTCTCCACGGAATCAGAGTGCCTCCAAAATTGCTAGGATTTCGCTGCAAGAGAATTGTTAGTGTATATTTGTTTTCCAAACCCCCGAATCCAGTGACCATGGCCATCACGAATCACCCCCAATCCCCGCCAGCTCAAGTGTACCAAAAAAAGAAGCATCAACATGAATCATTATATAGTTCTGAGGATGGGCAAAACACATGGGGACACCCTGTTTGGGACTAATCCTACCTGTGGTGGAAACGTACTCCCAAGCCCTGCTTGTTGCCTTAAAGCGAATCACCTGGAGCGGCAAAGGTTCCCAACCATGGAAAACACATCTATTTCTATCCTTCCAGATCTCATGA
Organism: Beta corolliflora; assembly: GCA_947648045.1. Lineage (NCBI taxonomy): Eukaryota > Viridiplantae > Streptophyta > Magnoliopsida > Caryophyllales > Amaranthaceae > Beta > Beta corolliflora. The sequence continues at coordinate 100,881 of CANSZD010003951.1, forward strand.
CAAAGGTAGGGGAAGACACTTTTCCAAGGTAAATCTCTAAAGGACTCCTGGGATTGCATATTCTCCCTCAGCCATGCTTTGAAGTCTCCAGAGGGGCCAATAGGCATGCCTGGACACTCCCAGATTTCTCTACTTTTGGAACATTCTCTACTGATATGCGACCCATGTTCAGGCATCTAGGGCAGGAAGGGTCATGGGTCATACCTCTAATAGCAAGGAGATGTCTATGCGGGATACGGTCGTGCCATAACAACCACATAAATAACTTAATTTTAGGTTCGACCTGGCTCTTCCAAATCCAAGACAAGTCCTTGTCGGCCATGGGTGGGGGAAGCTGGGCGTCATAGGCCTTTTGAAGCATTAAGCCCTTATGATTCACAAAGCTTGAGATAAGGAGGTCCTCCGAAGAGTTTTGAAGAGGGGGAATGGTGCTAAGAATGCGACTTACAAGGCAGCTTGGGAGAGTAAGAGTTAGTTCAGTTAAATTCCATTGTCCTAAGGAAGCTATACTATGCACTTTCCTAGCACTTTCCTTGGGACTAAGTGGCCCTTGGACCCAGCTACGCAACGGGCCAATCGAAAGCCAGTCATCATGCCTGAAGTTAATGTTTTTCCCATCACCTAAATTCTAAGAGCTATTTTTGCTCAAAAGATCCCACCCCTGACCAATATTTTTCCAAATCACAGAGCCATTCTGGAATTTAGTGACTCGGTCATTATGTAGGTACTTTGATCTAATGCACTGCTGAGCCAGATTAGGTTGATCCTAGGCTAGTTTCCAGCCTAGTTTGGTCATGTAAGCTTTGTTCATGAGTTTTTGGCTTCTAATCCCCAACCCCTCCCCCCTTGGTTTTTAGGCGAAAAGTGGTTTGTTTGCTAATGAGATGAATCTTTCGTTTTCCCCCTTTCTCCCCCCATAAGAAGTTGTTGCAAATAGAGTCTAAGTCATTGAGGGTGCTAACCGGGGAGGCAAGTTGCCTGCATGTATAGGTCGGGATCATTGACGAGTTGAGGAAATTAGACACACCCGAACCCGTCTTAGAGAGAAATTTTGTTTTCCAGTTAGCGAGTCTAGCTCGACCTTGTCAATAATAAACTAGACACGGGGCGGGTAGGACGCTTATGAGAGATAGGTAAACCCAAGTATACACTTAAATTGGCATTCTCATCAATATTAAGGGTCTCCTTAAACAAGTTCTTGTGCTCATCGGAGGTGTTGGGATAAAAAATGAGTTTGCTCTTTGCTTCATTTATTTTTTCCCCGAGTCATTACAAAATTTCTCAAGCACTCGATAAAACAGCAAAAGTCGTATTCTCATCAACTCTCCCAAACAGGAGAAGATCGTCGCAAAAAGGAGATGGGAGATAGGTACCTCGGCCCTTCCTACCCAAAATGGGGTCCACAACAGCCTCGTTAATCCTACCGATTTAGAGCCTCAAGACAAATATTAAACGAGTATGGGGACATAGGATCACCCTGCTCTAAGCCCCCGGAGTGTTTAAAATCCTCCTATTTTCTCCCATTAATCAGGACCTTCGAGGAGGCTTTAGAAATACAATCCATGATGAGGTTAATTGCAGGGGGATCTAACTGTAGGTTTTGGAGACACTCCCTAACAAAGGACCATTCCACTCGGTCATAGGCTTTTTCAATGTCTATTTTTAAGGTAAACCAACCCCATTTCCCCTTCTTTTTCTGCATTGAATGAAGCACCTCATAAGCCACTACTAGATTAATGTCCGGACCCCTTCCCTTAATAAAGCTGTTTTAATTTGAATCTGCGAAATCCAGGCCGGAATGATTGGTTTGAGGCGATTAACAAGGATTTTCGTAACAAGTTTATATAACGTGTTACACAAACTTATAGGCCTAAATTGCTTAACCGTTTTAGGGGATTTTTGATTGGGAATTAGGCATATCAAGGCCTGACATAGGTCTTCAGGAACCCATCCCTGGCTGAACCACTTCTTAACATCCATGCATACATCCTCCCCTATAATATCCCATGTTTTTTTGAAAAACACAGGATGAAAACCATCCGGCCCCGGGGCTTTAAGAGGCTTCATGCTAAAGATTGTCGTTCTTCTAAGGAGGGTTCATGACCAACACTAGTGCCAAGTCTCGAAGTACTCAGTGGATTACTAGGGCATGAACCTTTCTGTTGTGTGAGTCTTTATAAAAGGACAAAATCAAAGTTATGTATGCCGATGTGGTCCAGTAATCACATTTCCCACTTCATCCCTTAGGCTATTGATCCTAGAGGCATTTCGTTTGATGAGAACACTTCTATGAAAAACCCGTGTTTTCGGCCCCTCCCCAATCCGATCCATTCTACTTTTCGTTCTCTAAAGCAGTTCTTCCCCGATCTAGGGTGTCAATGAGGTCTTTTTGGAGGCTAATTTCCGTGTCTTGGTAGAAATTAGACATGGGGTGAGATTAAAGGTAGAGTTTGGTCCCTTTCAACTCTGGCCAAAGATGGCGCTTCCTACGATATACGTTACCAAAAGTGGTATGGTTCCATTCAATGAAGGTCTCCCTAAAGGCATTCGGACTATCCCGGATCGATCTACAAGGTCTAGGTCACTCATGCAACAGTTCATCCCTAAACCTATTATCAAGAAGCCACATAGGTTCGAAATGAAACGGCTTCTCACCTTGGACAAAAGGGTCATTATGAAGGTTGAGAAGAATAGGACGGTGGTCGGACGTGACTCTTGGGAGATGCCACGGTTAGCATTAGGGTATAATTCGATTCATGCGGGATTTTCCCATCCTCTATCTAGTCTTTCAAAGATAGGGTTATTTTTTCTTTTATTGGTCCACGTAAACTTCGGCCCATTGAATCCTAGGTCTACAAGATTGCATTTATCCATCTTACTAGCAAACAAATCCGCCCTCCGTCTAGAAATAGGTCGGCCTCCCAATTTTTCACTTTGGTTAATGACTTCATTAAAATCCCCCTAACACTAACCAAGGTTTATCTAGATTGCATGCAAAGCTCTCAAGACCATTCCATAAATTTTGACGTCTATGAAATTTAGGACTAGCATAAATCAAGTAAGCACAAAGGAAAGTTTAGAAGATAATACCTCAACCACGCCATAGACTCCCGAGCACCTTCTCCTACGACATGAAAATCCAAGATGTGCGATTTCCAGAGCAGGATGATGCCACCCACAAAACTATCCGGTTCAAGCAAATGCCAAGAATCAAAACCCAAGTCACCAACAATGCTTTCCATTTTCTCACGCCCAACGCAGGTTTCCGCAAGCACTACGAGGGAAGGAAAATGATGTTGCATGAGAAGCCGAAAATTCGGCTTGAAAGAAGGTCGAGCCAACCCCTTGACATTCCGTAACATAATGGTCATTCCTTTATGTCAGGGATTTTTTCGAGGAGCATCTTGAGGATCGCCTCGTTTCCATTACCCATGGGTCGACTCGCTCCGGTTTGTGGGCAAGTCCACATCTTCCTGTGTGGCCAGGACTAACTCGGCTTCTCGAGGGTTTTTTCACCCGTTTGCCTCTACCCAGAGTTGCGGTGACCCCCAACCTGCTTTCATGGGCAAGTGGTGCATTGGAGTGCTTCTCGCAATCATGCGCACGTCTCTTTGTTTCACCCTCAACTTTGTGCGCACCATCGGGAGTAGCGGTGATGGGTCTATCCATGGACCCATACTTGCCAACATGGCTCTTTCTTCGCTCTCTACTTCGACCTCTTTCTCTATAAACCACTTTAAAATTAGCCTCATGGTTAGGGAAGGTGACCTGGCGTCTAGCACTTGGGGTACATGTGTTGGCCTAACTGTGAGTTCGAGTACATCATCAAGAGATCGCGGTTTCGGGGTTTAGGGACGGGTTGGCTATCAAGGCTTTCACTTCCTTGAAAGTGAGTTTCGTGTGGAACTCGTTGGGATCCTCGGACAATCGGGGATATAATATTCCACTTCCTCCATGTTGATTTCCTGCTAAGAGGTCGGGACCGGGCGGAAAATAGCACCGGAGTTGAGAGGCGTGACTTTCATCGCACGAGGCTCGGGATGAGAGTCCGGTGGTGACAAGGGAGGTGGTGGGGGAGGAAGATCGGACGGTTCCGAATATTCGGCACACGTGGCATCATCATCTTGGCTAGGGAGAGTTTCGTTTGTGGAGGGAGGGGAGCGAGGCTAGAATTTTTGTGGAGAAATATGGTCGGTATGGGGTTTTTGTGGAGAGGGGGAGAACAGTGGAGATGGGAGTTTAAGTAGGCTCATCGTTGCGTGGGCCGGGGACAAGGGAGCCACCGGGAGGAGTGTGGAGGATTTGGGGAGCATGGGTAAGGCCGACTAGGAGGGCGAGAAAGATGGGTTTGAGGTGATTTGGATGGGGTTTTAGACCTCCACGTTTCGCACAATCGTAGGAGGTGGGAAGAGAGGCTTCTCCCGCAAATCCATCGAGCCGAAAATCGGTTTTCACAAAATAAAATCGTCGCATTACTTTCCTCGGGACCACACGAAATGGGAGGGATTTATTTTAACTAGGGTTTTGGATTTTTGTTTGATCCGCGTCGTCTTTTAGGCCTTGGAGGTCAACGTGGGGCTGGGAACATGGCCTGCCCATATGACCAAACTTAGTGGTCGACTTTGGTTGACTGCTTACCTTTTACATGGACCCATGTTTTATCTTCCTTTTGTTCATTGCTCGACTTTACCGGTGGGATTTCACGGCCTTCTTTCCTTGTCTTTCATCTCTGGGCACCTTTTCGAATTATGACCACACGACGGCACGTGTTGCATGCCCAGGGGAGATTCGGAAAACACAAGATCTGACACGTTGCGCCAACCCGGGCTTTCGCCGGGAGTTCTTTGCCAGCCTTCATAAGAACACAGACGGACGCAAATTTGCGTCTGTCACCTTCAAGGAATGCGCATCGATCTTTATGATGCTGCCCATGGAATTTCCTATTGATTCAAGAACCTCCCTTCTAAAGAATTCAAGAGGCAACTCCGGGAGATTGACCTAGATTGGGTAATGGATGATGCAAGCTTTGGAGGGTTTAAAACCTGGCTGCCAAGCTTGAACCCAAACCAAGGATCCCATGATAAACCAAGGACCTTCCGCCAAGATCCGAGACCGATCTTCCACTGAGTTACACTTAATACTATAAAACCCCTCCCCAAAGAAAGGAGATCCATACTACCTTTTTCATTTCCAGATTTTTTGAAGTTCTTTTTGAGGAAATCTTATGAAAAGATTTGCCAACCATTTTACAAATAATAGCTTCCTTCCATGGTAACAAGGTCCAAGTATTGCTCTTCTAAAATTGGGATGAATACCTCATCTTCTTCACAGAGAAGAGGTTGTGACACCGCATAAGGCACACTCATCTCTTTCAAAGGGATAATCTCCGAAATTTGGTAATGAGCCTGGCTAGTAACGTGCTTAAAGGACTGGGTGAAAGGGCTTGGGGGTGGAGGGGGTCTGGGGTCCGGTGCTGGTTCCGGGGCAATGATCAGCTCGGCATTTGCTTGAACACGGGGACTCTGCGCAGGGAGACTTCGGCGGGGTTGCTCACTTTGGGCCGTGAGGGCGGGTGGTGGGTTTTTCATTTTTGTGGTGTTTTGAGAGGACTTTCTCTCTCTACTTTTTCTCTTTCTCTCTCCATCCCTAACTACGGGGCTCTACGTTTGAAGTTCCCACAAACAGAAGAGTTCCAGAATGTATGAGCGACTTCGGAGCGAGCGGTCCAGACATTGTACGGAATTAATGAAGCTCGACGGTCGAGATTTGATTTGAGTTTGAGCTGATGAAGAAATTCAGCAGACCATACGATGATGATGATGATTTTTTTTTATAATTTACGATGATGATGATTTTTTTTTATAATTTACGATGATGATGATGATATCGTCGACGATGGACGATGGTGATGCCGCGAAGTGCTGCAAAGCAAGAAATGAAATCCCATGGTAGCAGCGAAGACGATGTTTTGGATGGGTTTTTGTTTTACTTTTTTAATTTCTTTTCCTTTTTCTTTCTCCCCTTTTTAATTCTTTTCTTTTTCTTTTTCTTTTATCTTTTTCTTTTATCTTTTTCTTTTTCTTTATTCTCTTTCTTTTCTCCTTTCTCTAGTACTCCGCTGATTTTTCGTTTTGACACCCTTTTTCATTCTTTTGTTTCTTTTTTCCTTTTTTTCTTTCTTTTCCTTTTTAATTCCTTTACTAGTTTTATTTTCTTTTTCTATTTTATTATTCTCTTTTTAATTTTAGGGAGTAGTATAAATACCGTTAACTCATATTTTTGGGAGAGAAGTTTTTATTAATGTAAGTTTTTATATTATTCACCACTTAGTTTTAGAAATAGTTTTAGGGTTTAGGAGGATTAACACCCGGAGTTTAGGTTAGACAGAAAAGTGAAAAGCAAAGAGAGATTGGAGATTTTGAAATCAGGGGTGACGAACATATTGGTTTATAACCAATCGATGAGAATTTTCTACTTATTTTTCTTCTTTAGTGCTTACTTCTCTTGTTTTGTTTTTGTTTAGCCTTTCTTAGATTTAGAGGTGTGCGGTTGCGAAAGTTCGAGTCACATCAGTCCATTCCAAACTTGTATTTGGATTGGTGAAATTTTGAACTGGACTCGAACTCAAATTTTAAGTCCGAATATTTTTGATTTGGATTTGGATTTCGCGCTTTCGAGCCCAATAAGTCTAATCTAATCCAAAAATATTTTTATATATAATATTTTTTATATATAATGTATATATATATTTAATATTTATATATATAATATAAAATATGTATGTGACTTATTTTATGGAATGGATATAATTGAACTTTATTTTTCAAATTCAATTATGAAACGTTGTGAATCATTGAATCTAAATCGGGGAAAAAAATATCTTTACCATTTAAAATAAGTGAAACACTTATCTCAAAAAGCTCTCACATAAATGAGAGAAGTGTTTTTTTATTTTGGAAACGGAGAAAATACTAATATTGAGTCGAAACCTGGTGGATCGGACTCAAGAATATAATCGGATTGGCTGGATTGGCACCAAAAAATATTTGGATCGGGACTTGGACTCAATTTCTCGGTCAAAAAACTTTGGACTAGATTTGGATTTGGCAAAGTCCAATATAGTCCAATCCACTTACACCCTACTTGTAGATTAATTATCCATGCTTACTTTAATTATTTGTGATTTATTTTATTTAGTTTAATGTTAGATTAATGATTATTATCATGCTATTAGTGCTTAATTTCTCTAAAGTCCTCATTTTGTATTTATAAGAGGTAGTTTGTTGGTTAGGGTTTGGTGAAAACCCAATTATGATTGATTTTGGGTGTTTGAATATGAAATTAGGGGTTTGATTGGGCTTATTAATTGATTAATGACATGATTACTATTTGCTTGCATTCTAGTTGGCCACTTAGATATTTGTTTTATTGATGCCTTATCAAATCGATAAAGGAGATTAAGGTTGACATTTATGCTATTATCTTGCTTAATTACTCGTGATAGTGAGATTTGAGTGAGTTTTGTGGATTGACATTGTGATTATCCCTTGTTTGCATGTTTGAGACCATGAGAGTGGCTTAATTATGCGATCTAGGTAGTTTATGCACCTTTGAGAGAGGGCTTAGGCTAATTAAGAGTCGATAACCTCAATTAGTTGCTTGGTTTTCTTTCCTCCATGTTTCACCCTTCTAATTTACTAAATCATGATTGGTTGGTGTTGGGTCCCTTTCCCTAATCCTATTTGTTCTTTGGTAGTTAGTTTAGTTTAATAGGCTTTAGCTTGGTAGTTGACACCACTACAAGAAAATGCTAAAAACAACGGCTTCTTCCGTGATGGTGAAGAAAACGGTCGTTAATGTTACATACTGACCGACTTAGTTTAATGTATTTATAAGTAGTTTTGATTGAAAATACCACAATATAGGCAAGTTAGAACAAAATATAGGCCTTTTGATGCCATTTTAGGTCATTTTACTTGAAAATTAATGAATATGAGTAGTTTGAGGTTAGTTTAAGTTATAAACACATCAAACATCATATATATAGTTAGTTTCATGTATTTATTAGTAGTTCTCATTGAAAATACAAAATATAGCCATGTTAGAACTAAATATACGTCATTTTAGCCCATTTTAGGCCATTTTAGCATTCATTTTAGTAGTTTTACTTGAATATGAGTACATTTAACCAAATGCGGGAGATCCTGACAACAAGAAGTTTGGATGATTAAAATATCACTCAGGTCGCAGTCAACCACGAGTATGTTGTATTAGGGAGCCGAGTTGGTGGGAGGACGGAGGGAAAGTGCTGAGGTTGGGTCGGGGAGATCATTTTGTACTAGCAACTCTTCATCGGGCGGGAGATGGCGGCTCTTCACAACCATATGAGCCGTCCATTTTTTTCTCGGCTTGAGGCGAGGTGGAGGCAAGGGGTGTTTGCACGGATGGAAGAGGTGGAGGCAAGGGTCGCAGACGAGTGGAAGGAGTCAAGTGGGCCCTCGAGGAAATAATGAGGAACATGTCTAGTTTCGGGCCATGTTCTCGAGTTGCAACCAGGCCCCGCACAACGCGGACCCGAGACGAAGATGACTCGGGGTTTGGTGGTGGCGATGCGCTTTAGAGACACCCTTGACGGTGTAGTTTTTGGTTTTGGCAACTAGGCAACTAACTTATAGTTTATATATAGTTAGTCTAACTATATGCATTTAGTGTCGATATTTATCGGCATCTCGCTTTGTTTCTAGATGTCGGGTTATTTTTTTGGAACCCGACTTCTACTTTATTTCTGACATCGGGATCTATTTTGCGTACATATATTTAATCTAGGTAGTTTGTCTAACAATAGATATTTAAAGTGTCTATATTTATCAGATCTAGCGTTTATTAGTTTCCCGTATTTGTCGATATATATTTTTGTAGAACCCGACTTCTACTTTTTATTTCCGACACGAGATCTTTTGTGTACATAAATTTAATCTATATCATGTAATTATAAGTATCTACGCAAATGCGTAATATATATCAAATTGCATATTTTTGTAATTGAAAATATTGAATGCGATTGGAGGAACAATTTAGTGTAGTATATTTAGGTGCAATTTGCAGGGGTACTGTGTTTAATTATAATTTGGAACAATATTATTTAAATTAACATAATTTTTTAAAAATAACGATTTCCAAGCTAAACATTGAAAGCAACGCCTGGCTTGGCACACTGAAGTAATGTAATGCTTTGCCCATGGACTTGAATTTCATCTGGCTCGATAATAATAGCGACAGCTTTTGCAGTCGTTGAATGCACGCTCGTTGCTCAGGTTGAAATCACGACTGATTACGAGCGGCGGTAGAGGCAGCGACGATTCTGCTTGATGGTGAAAGCAGCTGTCCTTAAACAAAATCGTTATTTCGACGTACATTTATAGCATTCGTTTCACATATAATGGCGTCCAGTTTATTAAACGGTGGCTTCCCAGTTTTGTCGGCCGTGGGTGAAATTATCACCAGACGGCGTGCGTGGGTGATTCCAATATCGCGACCATCGATACAACGGCCCCTTATGAACGGCGGGTTGACTATTTCGGCGACGGTTTTTATATATATCCTTATTTGGTGAGTCGTTGATATAAAATCTTTTTCTTATGAGTACCTTGAAGCTCTTTTTCGGCCTAGCTTATTGTTTAATTAACTACGTATTGGTGTTAAGCGAGTCATGTGGAAGAATGACGCTGCTTGCAGCTTTGCTTTGTTTGGTAGTGCAGATTGGGTTTGTTTGACTTTAGGAGATTGGCGTGTGGCCTGGTTCCACTATGTCGAGTTCGAGTTCACATGCAAGGTACGAACAATGGGAGGAAAGCTGAAACATAAGAATTATATAGAAGAGTATATTTAACTGAATCAATTCATACGTTTTTTTTTGAGGATCAAATATTTAAGTTTAACACATAGAACATATTATCTTTATTTGGTCGCATTCTGACTTCATTAATCAATATATCCACAACAATTGTGTAAGAAAAGGAACACAAACTATTAAGTTTCATCAAGACAAATTCGGACTATTAGCGTGAAGAAAGCATGACCTCATGAAAACTACCTTTGCCAAA
>CANSZD010003952.1:0-240000 GCA_947648045.1 Beta corolliflora
TGATCAGCAAACTATAGTAAAACAATTGCATGGCTGAATTGTGAGGTAATTCTTATTTGCTTATGAATAGTCAAAATCGACGGAGATTTTTGTCAAAAGAAGACCGATTGCTCACACACCAGTAGGTAAAAACAACAATACAACCCATTAATTCATCTGGCTTTGTAAGAAACTCAAGCAGTGGGAGCCAAAGTAAGTGTTTGTGTAGAACTCACTAAAAAAGGCCTACATTTCTCTTGCATACAATAGCATATATTCGGCATATGCTCAAGAATCACTGTGGTCCATACACCACAACATTCCTCTCATAACACAATTTCTTGCAATCTCACAATTTTTACCTGGACAAGTCTTACAGTGAGAAACTAAATGTAATATCGTAGAAGCGATCGTCTCCATTATATAAGGGAAGGGGGGAGGAAGATGGTATTAAAGCTTTTGAGAAAATCTTAAATTCGCAGCAGTGCAATGGAATAAAAAAAAAGCTTTCTGGTTTGATTTGTGGATTCGAATTAGTTAAAAATGGTATATGCATAATATTTCAATCAAAAAATTAAATGGACGAAATATCTTGATCTTTTTTATAAGAGAAGATGGTATAAACTCATTCACGCTTTGGTATCTCTTTAAACCAGTCAAACCATTCTAATTATATTCTTTTTGTTCAAAATTCATTCTTAAAAATTAATATTAAAATTAATTCATAATCTTTGTTAGTTTTTTACATTAGCGAATTAATATATACAGAATTCGTCCAGCAATGTCTTTTCAGCGTTTTAGTGTGATGTAGCTATAGTACAGATGGAGTATATAATAGAATAACGAAGTTTTGAAATTAGCGCGTATGCGTGCGTTATAATTAGTTGTGCCTATAAATAAAGCTAGCATGTAACACAAGCCATGTAACAAATATACTGAGATGGTCATGGTTACTTTTTGTGCTGCCACATAAAACTTGTATGTCATCGGTGTCTGATTGCTAAACATAAGACATGTGCAATTTTGTAAAGAATGATTCTATTTTGAGGATCATGTGCACTTCTCTCCATAATTCTAAGGAAATTTTCTTTATCTCTATCTGTTTGACAGTCTGCACTTTTAGAAGACCCTCACAAATAGGAGTTTTCCACATAACAATACGTATACACAAAATGTTTGTAGGCATTACAAAATTCAAATGTGTCATTACGTATAGTCTTTCTCTAGTTTGAAATAGTTTGAGCCAACTTTTCTTTTATGTTGTCCGTATTATCTTTGAAGCTTAATTTTGGCGTGGTCCTCTTATTACAAAATTCAAAGCTGTTATTACGTATAATTCTTCATATAATATAAAAATAGTTTGAGCACTTTCATTTCGTATTTGTCAGTATTATCTTTGAAAGCTTGTTTTGACGTGGTTCTCTTATTAATATATTATTTCTTTTGTATCTTCTTTGGCCCCTGTTTCTACGCTTATCAGTAAAAGTTATTCAATTTTCTCTCTCCTCTAATAAAAAATATCATTACTTTCCTGTCATATCCTACTTTTTAAATAAAATAACATTTGTATAAGCATTCATTGCTCCTATCACAAAATACGTGTCGACGAGTGTTAAAATCTTTATGGGACGAAGGGAGTATCTTAAATAATACCCTCTTAGATAGGATCTTGGTGCTTCCTCGATTGTGCCCCAACTTTTCCTTTTTTGATGTATTGGTATCTTTTATATTTTCAATGTAGTTTTGTGTTCATTGATCTTTACCTTTTCTTTCGAGAGAGATTTCATCATCACTTATGTTTGTGGAGGCTTTCATAAACGGCAGGTCCTCAAGACACTCGTCGATACGGGTGCATCTCATAACTTCGTAGCAGAAAAACAAGCCATAAGGTTAGGGCTACGATATGTCAAGGAGCTCGGCACTTGTTGAAAATTGCCAACACCTCACCAGTGTCTTAGATCCATGGCATAGCTCGTAAGTGTCCCTTCGTTTTGAGTGAATGGAAGGGAACAATTTATCTCAAGTCGTCCCCATGGACAACTTCTCACTAGTATTGGGCATGGAGTTCCATGGACTCGGTGAAGCTATGGACGTTCGAGAAGAACGAAATGATGACAATTGCCAAGGGGCTATGAAGCATGCTCTGTCCCGATCACTCAGAGAGGTGGTCGGAAGCCAAAACTCATCTCCGACTATGCAGAGTCGAAGAGCTTCCAAGGGGACAGCCAGGCATATCTAGCGACGCTCGTCGAAGGGGGCTCAATAAGGCAACATTCGAAGGAGGTTACAAAAACCTTGTAGGAGTTCGAGGGATGTAATGCGTCGGAACCTACGAAGGAGCTCCCGCCAGGCGAAGGTGGACCACCCAATCGAGTTGGAACTTGGGAGCAAGGCCTCCGACCATGGGGCCTTATCGAAGCGACTCGAGGAGACTATTGGGCGGGGTTCATATTTTCTTTTTTAGAATTTTAGTATTAGTAGATAGCATTAGATTATAGAAAGTTTATTTTTAAGACATTATTGGAAGAAATTGATGCTTTGAGAGAAATTGTTCTTGTATATAAATTAAATCGAAAAGATGAATAGAGCAAGCAAAGAATTTTTGTAGTTATTTATATGTTGTTTTATAGAAAAAAAGTGTATATACAAAGAGCCTTTAATACGGGAAGCGATTTACGGGATCTTTTGTTTGTATATCGTATTTTATTCTAATTTTTAAAAAGATGTGTAATAAACCTAAGAAACCGGTTGTGGTCGATGGCTTGGTTTCAAAGGTAAGGTAAGGAGGCGGTTTTAAATGTTAAGCTGGTCTCCTAACATCTTACACTAACCTAAGGGCGGTTTTAGCCGTCGTTTGCTCTTGCAAATAAACAAAGAAGCCGGGCATCATAGGTCTCTAACCTAGGACACATGTGTGAGATGGGAGACTGTTGTAGTACGGTTTCCTAGGCCATTTTCAGCCGGTTTACTAGGCCTTTTTTTATAGTAGTGCTTGACCCACCACAAAAGGACACTCTTGACTTTTTATAATCGGGCTATGAATTTTTGCATGATGTCCCTTTGGACATTGTTTGGCCAAGCCCAAATCTAATTGAGGATGAACCTTCAATTGCGCTAGGTCAAAATTTGTGCTCTTCTTTCTCTTTATGCCATCTTCGATCTTGTGGCTAGGGGTGTAAGTGGATTGGATTTGGATTGGACTTTGCAAATCCAAATCCGGTCAAGTTTTGGACTCGAAATTGAGTCCAAGTCAGATCCAAATATTTTTGAGTCCGGTCCAATCCCGGTCAGATAATTTTTTCTTGAGTCAGAATCCGGTCCAGTCCGTCCGATTATTATATTATTTTTTCAACCGATTTAGATTCAATGATTCACAGCGTTTTCTCATAATTGAATTTGAAAAATTAAGCTAATTATATTAATTACATAAAATAAGTCACATACATCTTTTATATTATATATATAAATATTAAATATATATACATTATATATAAATATTAAATATATATTATATATAAAAATATTTTGAATTAAGGCTTGAACTTATTGGTCTCCAAAGGGGTGAGTCCAAATCCTAGTCAGAAAATATTTGGACTCGAAAATTTGAGTCGAGTCGGTCCAAAAAATATCAGTCCAGTCCGTCCGATAAGTTTGAATTTGGTGGATTGGAACTTCGGACTTTTTTTTGCGTCCGCATTACACCCTACTTGTGGCTATTAGAGCATCCCCCAAACGCCCTTCGTGTAAAGTTTAATTCATGAAATTTAGTCATGTGTCAGGAAGTGATGAAATCAATAATTACCTTGCACTCGTGATCAAATATATCAAAAGAGTTTATTATCTTATAACAATCCATGATATTATCGAGGGGATGACATGTTTTATCACTTAGAGTGCGTTCTCTTCGCCTTAAACGAATAAGTTTCGGGTCCAATCAATTCGGATCATGGTTCAAATAAGTTTTAATAAGGTCGATAAGTTAGTCGGGTCGATAAGTTTGATAAGTTCGATAAGGTCCAAATAGTCAATTATCGATAACATCTACTAAGTTTTAATCGGGTCAAATCCAAGTCCCCAACAAGTTCGACGGGAGGTCGATAAGTTTGATCGGGTCGATGAGTTGAATCAAGTCCAATCGGGTCACGATAAGTTGAATAAGTTACATTGAGATAAGTTCGGGTTTTTAAAGTGAAGAGAATGCGCTTAGACCTTAGTCATGAGCTGGCAAACCAAAATAATTTGTTTAAGAGCGCTATCAAATTTGAACATTCGACATTTTTTTTTGGCTAAACTTCGCGAGGTTAAAATACTTAACCCTTCTTTTATTAATTTTTTTAGTTATTCTTTCTTTTAGGTTTTTATAATTAAAGCTTTATGAATGAAAAAAGAATGGTAAGTAAATTTATTTAGAATTTTTTACGTTGTATTAACATAGTCTTTTTGTCTTAATTGATTGAATTTTCGTTACGATGTTTGGAAATTAGAATTGGCCGTGTTTGTAAAATGTTATAAAATGATTGATAAGATATTTTGATCGATGTAATATAATATTCGCTTTTCCTACTTTTTTCGGTATAAATGTCTTAAATCTTTATAATCCGATGTAAAACGTTGATTCTTTAATATTTTAGTAAATTTTTTTTTTTTTTATTTGTAGTAGTTGATTTCTTAATGGGCGCGTTTTACTTCAAACGAAAAATAAAATAAAAAAGGTAAAAACGCATCATCTCTACAGGCTACAGCAAGAAAGGACTGGAGAGATCTCGAGCGGCTGCGAAGGAGTAGCTGCAACGAAGGAGGAGGTGGCTGCCGACGACGTAGCTTCTCAATTCAGGTGAAACACTTCGAAACCCTACGTCTGATTTTGGCCCTTCATGTTTATACGTATTCAAACCCTAACCCAATCCTCAATCTTAATCTTAAACTTCCTCGGTTTCGGTTTCTTATTGAAATAGGTAGTTTTATGAAACTAAAACTGTTGTTCTAAAAGCGCTTATCAATCCTTAATCTTAATCTTAATCTTAATCCTACTCAGGCTCGGGCTCGGGCTCAGTTTCTTATTCTAAAAGCTATCCCTCCTATAAATTAAATTGGGGAGTGTTTCTATCCATCGATCTATCTATCTGTTCATCCAGAAAGAAAAAAAAATGGGTGATGAGACAATAACAGAGGGTATGAGCAGTTGGTTGATGCGGAGGTGGATTGGCAGGATGCGGTGGTGGATAATGTAGGATCAGGTTTCATTATCGGTTTATGGGTGGTTTCCCGTACCACTTGGTAAAAGGGCTGCGTCTGAACTTTGGCTTTGGTACGGCCTTTAGATTGGCAACCCACAAAGCTCCGTATGTGGGTAGTGCTGTTGTAGGTTTTAATCTAGCATGTCACGCTGGGCATTTTGCCGGACTGGTCAATTCGTGGTAAGGTGGATTTTGCAGCACTTTCTTCAGTTACGCCCTCCGGGGAGCTACTCTCAGGCTAAGCATGGGATTATATCTGCGTCACGCTCCGCCCTCTGTATCGGAACTCTTTCCACCCTAGCCGTCGCTTGGACTGGACAGTCAAAAAAAGAGGATGGATCAACAAGGTTACCTAGCCAACACCAACAGGAGAGCCAGAGGATCAGGAGACCCAACTTTATTGTCATCAATAAATATCCATGTTTTTTTTTTTTTTTTGTGGTTGAGATGCTAGAGATTAGAGATTAGAGATTAGAGATGCTTTCTTATTTTTAATACACTAATTTTATGCCAGTGCCCAGTATTATAATTCAATCATATTCCAATAAAATACGTTAGCAATAAATACGATTCCCCAGGGCGCAGGGTTTCTTAGTTAGCTTGGGTTGGCCGATAAATGCTGAGTTTAAGTAAGCTTTAGAGAAGTGGGAAAGGTAAGCGGCCATAAAGAGGAGACAAAGATTTAACGTGGTTCGGTCGATCTTGGCCCCACGTCATGGCCGAAGAGATCGGCCAGGTTTTCTTTAGCCTCTCTAATGGAGGAATTACAATGGAGAAGAAGAAGAAGAGGAGAGAGAGAGAGTTGTATTTTGTAGGTAATTTGAATCTTTAGGGTTAAATGCCTTTAGGATCACTTATATATGACACCACTTAAGGTTACAAAATGACCCAAAACTCAAAACATTAAATCCGGAAAAATCGGATTAAAAACAGAAATGTGAAACGGGCGGTTTGCCGGTCGGACACTGACAGTACTGCAGGGCCCGTTACTCGCTCGGTGCGGGTTTTGCACAATGAGCGCAGCCGAGGGCGGTGCGGAAGGAAGTGGGTTGGCCGCAGGCGACCATTTACTGCTTGGCCCATGTCGCGCCCGCCGGGCTGATCCTCGTGGCCAGGAGCTCAACTTAGCTCGTCCGGCGGGGGCTTCGAGCCTCTTGCTCCTCTGCTGCCCCGGCCCAGAAATCCAAGGCACATATCACCAGTCTCGCGCCACGACTTGAATTTATCGAAATGTGCCCGATAATGACAAAAACACTAATCCAAACTCCAAAGCTCCGCCCATAGGGGACCCTCTGACAAACAAGAGGAGAGGCAGCCACCAAGTTCGCACACAAAGTGAACTTAGTAGTTGGCAAAACATTGTCAAGCGTGTCGGAGGGTTCTCCTCAGTGCGAATCTTCATCCCGATGCTCGACTCTTTCTTATCGATGACATTACGGATGAAGTTGCACTTCACATCAATATGCTTCGTTTTCTATGGCACGTGTTTTGGTTCTTAGCTAAGTGAATGGCACTTTGGCTATCACAAAATACGGACACCTCCCTTAGAAACGCACGAGCTAATCTCCCCCAACGCCAAACCTTTGAGCCACTTTGCCTCCCCGAATGCCTCGGTAATTGCCATGAACTCACTTAGTAGTTGGAAGAGCTACAACATCTTGTAGCGAGAGATTTGCCTTCAACTCGCATTTGTACCTCCCAGAGAGTAAACACATAACCCAAAGTTGATTTAGATCATCCAAGTCTCCTCCATAATCAGAATCACAATAGTTGATCACCCCATTTTGCATCTTGGCCGAACTCCCGAAGCAAATGTGGGAGGCTGCCCATCAAGTACCTTAGAAGCCGTTTCAAAGCTTCCCGATGCCCTTTCTAGGACCTTGACATATCACGGCTCACCATGCTCTGCGCTTGAAGACGATGTCAGGCCTAGAACATACCATGGCATACATCGCACTCCCCAGCGGCACTGGTATAGGGGATGTGAACCATGCCCTTTCTTCTTCTTCCAATTGAGGAATGGCTCCCTTTGAGAGCTTAAAGTGAGAGCAGAGAGGTTAAACGAGGCTTTGCATTGCTCATTGAGAATCTCTCAAGAGCCTTCTCGATGTACCTCATTTGGCTAAGGTACAACGCCCCCTTAGATCGATCTCTCCCAAATCTCCATCCCAGTATCTTGCTTGGCTTTACCAAAGATTCTTCATATCAGACTCACTGCTCGACGACTTCTTGAATTGTTGACCTCAAATCAAATGCTTGCAAGCGCTAACATATCATCGACATAAAGCCAAAGGTAAATGAAGGAACCCCTTTCTAGCTCTTTGTAGTAGACACGGCTATCATAGGAGCTCTTTGTGAGACTCATGAGCCGACATAAACGGATCAGATCGCCTATACCATTGCCTAGGGAGATTGCTTCAACCCAGACCGATGACTTTACCAGACGGTACCACGTGCTCTTCTTTCCCTCGATCCCAAAACCTTAGGTTGCTTCATGTAGATTTCCTCCTCCGAGTCCCCGTGGAGGAAAGTGGTCTTAACATTAAGTTGGTGTAGCTCAAGTCTTCGCTAGCTACCAAGGCGAGCAAACTCTAATGGACCGAGTGCTTCCTGACGGTGAGAAAACTTCATGAAAATCCGACACCACTCGGCTTGTGTGAAACCCCTTGCCTTGACTCTTGCCTTGTAGACGGGATCTCCCGGACTCCAGGTGTACCCTCTTTTCTCTTGTACACCCGTTTGCACCTGACGATCTTCTTCTTCTTAGGTGCGACATGACTAACTCCCAGTATTGTTCTTGTGCGAAGACTCCATTTCTTGCTTCATTACTTGATGACCACTTGCTTGAATCGGGTAGAGACATTGCTTCCTTGTAGGAGCATGGATCATCAGATCTCCACCTCGTTTGCCACGGTGAGCATTTGCACATAGTCGCACTCCTCGGCTTATATCTTTGAGGAGGCTTGATTTGCCTTCTTTGTCTCCCACTAGCAAGTGTCTTGCGTTGGGTTTGTGGTGAACCCTCGGTAATGCCCTCTCTTGGGTGAGAGCATCATCATGTGAAGCACTTTGGAATCCCTTCTCCTCGGTGTCATGAGATGAACCTACATCGTTCCGAATAGCGAAACTCCTTCTCACCGGGTGATCATGTATGATTCATCAGGTCCCATAACATCTCCCGAAGTTATTACCCTCCTAGATTTTCACCAAACTCTATATCCCCCTCTGAGCCGTAGCCAACAAATGCATTTTCTAGCTCTAGGTTCCAAGTTTATCCTCATTTACATGAATGTAGGCCGGACGACCAAAAACTTTCAAATTCCAATAATCACTAAGGAGTTCCGAACCTATACCTCTTGAGGAGATTTAAAGTTAAGGGCGGAGTGAGGAGGCTCGGTTCACCAAATGGCATGCCGATTACAGCCGCTCGACCCCGGAAAGATCTTCCCCGACTTGGCTTGGGAGAGCATACATCTTGCCCTTTCTAGGAGAGTCCTATTCCATCCTCTCCCGCACACCGTTTTGTTGAGGCCTCCCGACCGAGTTCTATGACGAGTGATGCCTTCATCGAGCCAATACTTAGTGAACTTTTTCACCAAATCCTCAGGCCATTGTCGGTTCTCAAAACCTTGATCTTCTTGTCGGTCTTCTTCTCGATCATAGTCTTCCATTGAAGAAACACATCAAACACACCATCCTTGTGCTTGAGAAAGAACGACTACACCTTCCTAGAGAAATCATCAATTATTGTGAGCAAGTAACTTCATGACCACCCAAAGAAGTCTTCCCCAGAGGGACCCCACAATCCGGAATGGATGTAATCAAGAGGTCCTTTGGTGTTGTGTATTCCGGGCTTGAAGTTAACCCGCTTGTGTTTACCAAACACCTGATGCTCACGAAAGCAAGGTTGCCCTAGCTTCATTATCTAGCTTGATCCTTGCTTGCAAAGTTCGGACATTCCTTGCTCTCCCATATGACCAAGCCTCAAATGCCAAAGCTTGGTATCATCGTCACTCGTAGTGGCGGTGGAGACATTTTCTTGAACCACTCAACCATGGAACCTTGTAGTACATACAAGCTTCCCCTTTTAATACCCTTCATCAACACGTGGAGTGCACCCCTAATAACCTTCAATACCACCTTCGTATGTACTTACACCCATTGTTGTCGAGAGTACCAAGAGAGATCAAGTTCTTCTTCATTTGGAACATGGCGGACTTTGGACAATGTTCTAACAGTGTATCAAACATCTTGATATCCACGGACCCTATGCCAATCACCTTGCAAGTTGCATTGTTACCCATGGTGACCGTGCCTCCATTATACTCCTCATATGAGGTGAACATGTCTTTGTAGGGTGTCGCATGAAAAGAACATCCCGAGTCCATTATCCATTCACTCTTGCTTCGAGCCTATCATGAGTAACAACTAAGCTCCACTTTCGCCATCGGAATCAACATAGCTTACATCGGCGGAGTTCATGGGTTTCCTTGCCTTTCCGGAGCTTACTATCCCCGATTGCTTGTTTTTCAACTTATAGCATTCGGACTTAATGTGCCCCTTTTAGATGATAATAATTACAAGTCTTGTGCTTATTAGAATTGGGCTTCTTTGACTTAGAACGCCACCTATTCTTACCATCATTACCACCTTGACTAGTAGATGCAACATCATTTGATCTACCCCTAACAATGAAGCCATCACTAGAGTTTGATGATTTAGATGTCAATTGATTATCAATTAACTCCCTTTGTTTCAAAGCATCCCTAACATCATCGATACTCAAATCATCTCTACCATACAAGATAGTTTCCCTAAAATGCTTGTATGAAGATGGTAATGAACACAACAAACAAATAGCCAAATCTTCATCATCCAAAGTCACATCAATATTTTGAAGATCCATCACAATAGAATAAAACTCATCAATATGAGACTTAAGAGAATTACCTTCCTCAAGTCGAAGGTCATACAATCTACTCTTGAGTAGAAGTCGGTTGGTGACACTCTTTGCCATGTAAAGAGACTCTGACTTGAACCATAGACCCGCCGCGCGAATCCTCCTTAGCAACTTCCCCTCAATACTTCATTCGAGAGGCCCAGTTGTATAGCCAGATAAGGCCTTCGAATCCACTTCTTCCCATTTCTCTTCGGTCATAGTAGTAGGCTTCTTCACCTTGCCTCTCTGAGCCTTGTGAACACCATTTTGAATCAAGATTGCCTTCATCTTCACTTGCCAGTCCAAAAGTTGATGGACCTATCAAACTTCTCAATATCAAGCTTCATTGTTGACATATTCTTCAAAGAAATCAACTAGAAACCTCCCAAACCTAAAGCTCTTGATACCAATTGTTAGCATAAATGCAATTTCTAGGACCTAGGGTTTGCTAGTTAACTTCAAGTTCAACAATAAATGCAAAGTTGTAAATTTTAAGTGAGAAAGGTAAGCAATAAAGAGAGACAAAGATTTAACGTGGTTGGTCAATCTTGACCTACATCCACAAGCAAGAACCTTGGAGTTTTCTTTTAGCCTCTAATGGAGGAATTACAATGGAGCAAGAAGAAGGGAGGAGGAGAGAGATAGAGTTATATTTTTGTGGCTAATTTGAATCTTAGGGTTCTAAATGCCTTTAGGATGCCTTATATATGACACCCTTAAGGTTACAAAATGACCCAAAATCCAAAACATTAAATCGGAAACATGGATTAAAAACAACGGGAAATAGGGCAGTTCGTCCGGTGTGCCCGCTTCGGCCGGGATCGCGCCGGACCACTACTCCGCTTCGCCCGGTGCGGGTTTGCACAGTGAAACTGCCTTCGAGGCGGATTGGAAGGGAGTGGCTGGCCCGCCGGGCTACGCCGCCGGGCCCATGTCACGCCCCGCCCGGCCCGAGCCTCGTGGCGGGCTCGGCTCGCTCGTCAGGGACGGGCTTCGAGCCTCTTGCTCCTCTTCTTCTTCGCGAAATCAAGGCACATATAACAAAATCATATTGCGGCTTGCTAGTTGTTCCAATTTCAGCCTCCCTTGTAGTTGTATGTATGTCATTATTCCATTCTTTTACCACATCTAATTATATATTGTCCATTGTTGGACATCAAATTCAAATATCAAAGTGATGGACTTTCTCATTGTTGTTCTTGTCTCGATTTTGCCTCTATCTATTATTCTATTTGATGGACTTTCAAGATAGATTGCTCGCACAATGTAGGGTAAAAATCATGATACAACCCCATTATTTCATGCGGCTTAATAATGACTCGGGGAATTAGAAGCCAAAGCAAGTGTTTGTGTAGTGATCGATAGAATATAAAATATACTAGGATTATATTTTGTATTTGGATATAGTTTGTAGAATTAATTTTCTACTCTAATTAGTATTCCTAATATTGTAGGATATTCTTTAGCTTGTAACCCATACATTTTGATTAATGGAAAATACTCCGATTAAGGGAGTTTACCCAAATCTAACATGGTATCACAACCACAAGAAAATCAAAACCAAACCTAATTTTTTATTATCTTGTATTCAATCCTTCATGTGCCTATCTTTGGCCATCACTCTCCCCTCCGTCGCCTTCTCTTGAATTCCGCCACCGCCATGACCAAGGACTGCATGCCGAGCCAACCCACGCCACCTCCTCCACCTTCGGTGAAACCCGAACTACCACCCCGTCGTTGTCTCGTTAGCAATATCAAGAACGATATCCCATTAATTCTTGATCGTGAGAAGGTACATTATTCCAATTGGGTTGAATTATTTGAGATTCACCTGTCATGCATATGGATCATATTGATTCCACCAAACCCCGACCTTCCACATCTCCGGCACACTATGGCACCGCCTTGATTTTGTAGTAAAAAAGTGGATCTTTTGGCACAATCTCACCTGATCTCTTACAAACCATCTTTATCGTGGCTCCATTGCTCAAGAGACATAGGACAAATTAAAAGGCGATTTTTCAAGACAATAAATACACCCGTGTTCGTGTATCTTGAAAATGAATTCAATGCTTTGCATCTTACCAATTTTACCGACATCACCTTCTATTGTTAACAATTGAAGAATATTCGTGATCGACTTGCTTATTTTGATCAAGTTGTGTCTGAAAAAAAAATTAGTGTTACGACGCGTTACGGACTTGTCAATACCGATTTTGACACGTTCCTTCCATGATTCAACAAACGGAGCCCCCTCCCCTCCTCTGAAACAACCCGCTCTCGTCTTCTCCTTAAAGAATCTCACAATGCCAATGATACGTCATCCTCCACAACCACTTTTATCATGCTCAAAACACCGAATCTAACAACTCCATCGTGGCAAACACCAACCGCCCACCATCGCAGCCACATGGCGACGACCTCTAGTTTCCCCTTTCCCACTCCCATATGTTCCATGTTTTAAGGTCTTTAGGGTTTAGTTCCCCTGTTTGAGTTTTTCGAGTTTAGTCTCCCCTTCCCCTATTTAGCGTTTAGGTTTTAGTTTTCAAGGTCACGGGTTCCGTTTCTAGGTTCAAGTTTAGCGTTTAGGTTCCCTTCCCGTTCCCCGCTAGTGTTTGTGGCTTCGGTTCGTCTGTTTGCCAAGGAAGCGATCCCCGTGTCTCTCCTTAGCTTTCCCCTAGTTCTCCCCGGGCCCCATCCCCGTCCCCGTCCCCTCGTGTTGTGGTTGTTGTTGCTTCGAGGCTTAGGAGGATTAGTCCGCATGCGACACGGCGTGAAGCACGCGTGTTGGTCCGTTGTTCGTGTAGTCAAGCCTCGTCGTCAAAGGTCCTTTGGCTATGGTGAACTAACGGTTCTTTAGTTTATTTTGGTTATGTTTTCTCGCTTTTGTCTTAGTTTAGTCGTCTCCGGATCCAATTATCCTTGCCACGTTGTTTATGGTTGCGCTAGGGTAATATTTAGTAGTACTAGGTGGGCATTTGAAGGATCTTGGTTTCCTACAACGAGGGATGATCTAGGAAATCCGATCTAAAGTGAAGTTGCTCCCCGAGTTTGCCATTGTTTGGTTCAAAAAGCTTAAGGAGTCCGAGTATGGGGTAAGATGAGAGGCGGTTCTCCTTCTATGTCAGGATTTATGTATGTTGGGGTTCGATCTTCTGGTTTCGGGATTGAAGATTTGAAGATGAGGTGAATTCAATCAAGCTAATTCGCCCCAAGTCACGTGATGACTTTGGGAGTCATCACAATTCAAAAACATGCATCTTGTAGGAGGCCCTCCAATTTGATTGGGGTAAGTTTCGACCTCCACGTATTTTTGGAGTTTTAGCCTTGTAGGGTAAAACTCGGGTACCTCACGTGTGGTCGAAGTCACCAACGGATGTGGCTTCTTTGTTAGTTTCATTAGTAGAATCCCAGGAAGAAATTTCGCTAAGAACCTTGGGATTTATCATCATCTGTGAACAAAGGGTTCAACAAGATGAAATGCAACAATCTCTCTCTGAAGATCGTCTGGGTTCAGCATCTCAACATACTCTCTCTCATTATATTAGATCTTTATCTCCAAAACATACGCCCAAACCCACCAAAAGTCGCCCAAGATAAGGTTCATTTGAACTGGATTAACAACAAGTTTTGTTTTTCTTAGTAGGTTATGTAAGAGCAAGTGAAGTTCACCTCAATGTTTGTTTGCTTTATGTTTCATGTTTTGCTGTAATAGCATTAGGTTGTAATTCCGTTTTTTTAATCAATGCAAATTTTCGCGATGTAAAAAAAATTCCACCAACATGAATAGTTAAACTAAAAGTACTACTGTACTAGGTATCAAACACTGAGTTAATTACATAAAACTTACATTCTCTTCTCTTGTATTTCTCTATTCTGAAAATCTAAATCTAACGTATTTGAACTGATGGCAACATATTGTCATTGAAATTTGAACTTGAATAACTTTTACTAGCCTTGAAATTAACTTAGCTTAAATTATTGGGTCCAAACATATAATATGAACTTCTTAGCTCTTTTTTTGAAAAATGTATATAAACTTCTTAGCTTTTTTAAAAAATGTATGTAAACTTCTTAGCTTTGTACTTAACTTAAGGTGACAAGAATAGAGTCATGACATGCACACATATGTACATACCAAATAATACGTGGTCACTTGACAAGACTCTTGTTTTAGATTCTTGACGTCTTAGATACCAATCTTGTACAGCGTGGTGTTTGGAGTAGGGATCCCCTTATCTTCCCCCTACTCAAAAAGGGGTGAAAGCTTCTAGACTGGTTTGAACATGCGCCTAATCCAATTTCAGGCTCCTTGTATGTATGTGGTTATTCACATTCTTTGACCACATCTAATTATATATATATAGTATATAGTTGTTGCTTGTTGCACATCAAACATCAAATGTCGCAGTTTCAGAATCTTGGACAACATGGAGATAGGAAAAGGAAACGAATGAAATTGGTGAAGCTATGAAGAAGTTGGATTGATCAAAACAACGTGCGAATCTCTACTAAAAGTACAAATTAATGAACAAAGCTGCTTTTTTTTTCTTAATCCTTGAAGTGAATATGTGATCCATGAAACCGACTCTGCAAGAATTCCACAGCATATGCTATGACTTAATTCATAATATTCTTATCATCTTATGAAGAGCGAGGCAGAATATGGCTTAAAAATTCTATTGTGGAAGGAGTATGGACATTGTGAATATTATCTACTTTACGGAGTTACTTATAAACTCGCATGGAAAATCGTTTTGTCAACGTAAAACGTATACATATATTTCTTCCGTTTCTTTTTACTTCGCAACCAAGATTAAAAGTATTGACTTAAGATTTTAGGAGATGAGAGATAAAAAAAAAGAGAAAAAAGATTCCCCTATGACTTATGAGAGTATATATTGCCAAAAATGTCAATGTACAGCTGCAAGTAATATGTAACTTCTTAAAGTGGCAAAATTATATTATTTACCCATATTTGTTCTCGGTGTACCAAATTTTAGAAAATAGATCAAGAGAAAACTTTGTCTGAGGCCATGTTTTTAATCGCTAGTGCATGTATATTTGATTGTCATAAGACCATGTACTTGTTAGATACAAAGTAATTGCAAACAAAAACGAAATTACGTAAACTAGACTAGGACGAGTATTTCTCCTGTCCTTAGGATAATATTAGCCCCGCTATTACGCCGATGGGATTAACGCTAATTTACCCCTGTGATTCCCTAATCTAAGAATGGATTTACAAAGCAATTTATCCATCCTCCATGAACATGGTTGAGAGAGTTTTGAGAGAAAACGTTTTGTGAAGGAGAAGAGAAAATGAGAAAATTGATTGCAAATAGCGTTCTGCCAAAAGATATATATTGGGATAAAATCAGATGGCATTTATAGGAAACTGTCAATAAAATATTATCCCAATATCCGAAATAATAATTAATTAATAAAAAAATTTCGGTAAAAATTAAATGCTAATCAAAACGTTAAGTATATTAATAACCCAAATATAAACACATCCAAGTCCCAATGCTCAACTTGGCCCAAGTAGTTAGGTCATCATCCAATTTAATATAATTATCACATGAGTTAATATAAAGACAACAACAACACTATATTCTTCCAGGTGGGACAAATACTCACACACAATCTCTCCAACTGCATATTGAAGACTATAATCCAACAGTACTTTGATATCTGTCACACTAGACCACATTACATTATTGTGCTCAAGGTTAAGTAAGCAAAGAACTAGATTTTAGGTGAGCCAACTAATAAGTTCGATACTTAACCCTACACATCATACCAATTTTGATGTATTGTTGAAAGTACATCACTATCTATCAAGTACAGAAGTTCGTGAATTGGAGGATGATTAACTTACTCTTACATGAAGTAATGACAAATCCATAAGCCTTCTGATTGAGGGTGATCAGCAAACTATAGTAAAACAATTGCATGGCTGAATTGTGAGGTAATTCTTATATAGCTATGAATAGTCGAAACCGACGAAGATTGCTGTCCTAAAAAGACAGATTGCTCACCCACTAGTAGGTAAAAACAACAATACAACCCATTATTTCATCTGGCTTTATGACAAGCTCAGGGAATTAGAAGCCAAAGCAAGTGTTTGTAGAACTGACTAATAGAATATAAAATATACTAGGATTATATTTTGTATTTGTATATAGTTCATAGAATTAACCTTCTACTCTAGTTAGGATTCCTAATATTGTTAATTAGGATATTCTTTAGGTTGTAACCAAGTATATTATGATTAATGGATCGAAATACTCCAATCAAGGGAGTTTACCGAAATCAACAAGGTATCACAATTTAGGGTTGTTCGAGTGCGGTCCGAACCGCACCAAACCGCAACCCAAATTATTTTTTCGCGGTTTGGGTTGGTTTGCGGTTTCAAAATTGTGGTTTGGTTTGTGATTTCTAGCAAACCGCGGTTTGCGGTTTGGGTTGCATTTGAATTTTTGTAAACCGGAACCGCATCGTCAACCACAAATTTATATATTTTTAAAAAATAAAAATAAAGTATATCTATTTTGAATTTTTTTTTTAAATACACTTGACAAACTCCGGGCATACGAGTATATGAGATAATACAACTATACAAGACTACAAGTTAATATGACCATACGAGCACTAGGTTAGGACGTAACAAATATTATTGTTAAGTGAACTTATTTAGGATTTTGTACGTTGTATTAATATAGTATTTTGTGTTAAATAAATCATTTCACTTTGTTAATTGATTGAATATTTTTGTTTTGATGTAATACTTTATTGTGTTTGTGAATTGATTTATAAGATATTTGATTGATGTAATATAATAATCATGTTTACTTTTTCAGCATAAATGTACTAAAAATCTTATAGTTGTTGCTTGTTGCACATCAAACATCAAATGTCGCAGTTTCAGAATCTTGGACAACATGGAGATAGGAAAAGGAAACGAATGAAAATGGTGAAGCTATGAAGAAGTTGGATTGATCAAAACAACACGCGAATCTCTACTAAAAGTACACGAGTATGCAAGAATTCCGCATCATATGCTATGACTTAATTCATAATATTCTTATGAAGAGCAAGGCAGAATATGGCTTAAAAAATTCTATTGTGGAAGGAGTATATGGACATTGTGAATATTATCTACTTTATTGAGTTAATTATAAACTGTATTGAAAATCGTTTTTGTCAATAGAAAACATATACATATATATCTTTCGTTTAACTTTTTACTTGCAACATTAAAGTATTTTCTTCAAGATTTTAGGAGATGAGAGATAAAAAGGAGAAAAAAAGGGACACCTATGACTTATGAGTTATGAGAGGATATATTGCCAAAAATATCAATGTTGCAAGTAATATGTAATTTCTTAAAGTGGCGGAATTATATTATTTACCCATATTTGTTCAGGGTGTACCAAATTTGAAAAATAGATCAAGAGAAAACTTTGTCTGAGGCCATGTTTTTAATCGCTAGTGCATGCATCTTTGATTGTCATTAAACCATGTACTTTAATATCTGCCACACTAGACCACATTACGTTATTGTGCTCAAGGTTAAGTAAGCAAAGAACACCATAAGCCTACACATCATACCAATTTTTGATGTATTGTTGAAAGTACACCACTACCAATCAATTACAGAAGTTCGTGAATTGGAGGATGATTAACTTATTCTTAAATGAAGTAATGCCAACTCCATAAGCCTTCTGATTGAGGGTGATCAACAAACTACAGTAAAACAATTGCATGGCTGAATTGTGAGGTAATTCTTATTTAGCTATGAATAGTCGAAACCGACGGAGATTTCTGTCCAAAGAAGGCAGATTGCTCACACACCAGTAGGTAAAAACAACAATATAACCCAGTAATTCATTTGGCTTTATGACAAACTCAGGGAATTAGAAGCCAAAGCAAGTGTTTGTGTAGAACTGACTAAAAAAAGGCCTATATTTCTCTTGCATACAATAGCATATATACAGCATATGCTCAAGAACCTTTGTGGTCCATACTCCACACATTCCTATCATAACGCAATTTTCTTGCAATCTCACAATTTTTACCTAGACAAAATATGGACACTATAAAAGGGGAGAGAATGTTCTGATCCTTTTGCTTTTGCCCTGACACTTTGAGGCCTACAAGAACAAGTTTAGGATCTACTTCACCATCAATTTCGTTACTTTTGATCTTCAATCTGACGATGTCATGCAGACACATTCGAGAAAAGATTTAACACTTAACATCAAGTTATATGATGTTAAGCTTAATATAAAACTGGAAAAAAAGATGCTAATAAATCTAGTATGATAGTTCCTTGAATGAAAAGGAGTTTGTTTTTATAACATAATATGGTTTGTCATTGAAACTATCGAGTACACGATCCAGCACATGGGTTAGGTGGGTTCGACTGAATCCACAAAAACTGGAAAAAAAGAAAGAAATAAGGGCTAAAAAATGAAAAAATACATTTGAATATAAGTAATTTGCGCCGCATTGATTCAATAGTCAACTGCGTGGTTCGCTCATCAGTGGTAGAATGTTTGTAAAAAAAAGGCTTACTGTCAATCGATTCCCAATCTGACATTGTTTCTCCTATTCGCTTCTTTTTGTTTTGTTTTTATTTTGTATAAGTTTTTGTTTTTCTTTCTTGTTTCGGCATTTTTTTTTGTTTTCTTTTCTTAAAGTGTTTGCTCTTTTTATGGCCCGTTGTCATAATCTTTTGATGTCTCTTACCATTTAATTATAGGAAGTACTTAAGTATTTAGTAAATTTCTTTTACTTGGTCATGTATTGAATTGCATTCTTTTTTTGGACAACAAAGAAAAGAATTGCATTCTTAAATATTTATATATAAAAAAAGGCAATGCAGATAGAAATTAATCTCCCTCCGTCCCATAATATAATACAGATTCCATTTTGGGTGTCCCAAAATGTTGTTCTTGTTTCTATATATTTTAATTCCACAATTCCCATTGATTTGCCTAAAACCATGCAACCATCATTTATTTGCTCATTGGAAATAGTTTTTTTCTTTGTTTAATGAACCAAAGGATTGAATTAGTCATATATTTAATGCTCTTTCACCCATTATACACCATTCTCTCTCCTAAAATCAGTTTTTTTTCCCACATCATTAATTGTTTATCATTCATGTTCCACTTTCCTTAATTCTCGTAAAAAATGAGAAATAAAGCACTATATTATGGGACTGAGGGAGTAATAAATATGTATTGAAAATATTTTTCTTTTTAGAAATTCAAAATCACCATTTAGTGGAGTGTCTATTTTCTAAATCAGCATAATCCGCAATCCTTAAAAGAGACTATTTGTGACTTTAAAAAGCCTTCCCACAACCATTCTTTAACAAATTTTCTTCTAAAAATCTATTAGTTACCTAGTTTAACTCAAAATTTTGTTAAATAAACATAAATTAACAGTAAAAATATATTTAATCAACTCAAACTTCAATAAAAGACCTTTAATTAACTTTTATTTTTTTTTATAATAACCCCTGAAATCCTGGATTAGATGCTTGATTATGGTTAATCGGCAAACTACCCTAAAAACAACAAATTACGTATTCCTACATGTGCCCACATGTAATGATTAATTTCATCCTTGTCTCAAGAAAATTGTGAGAAAGATACCAATCTAACACCAAATAAATTTTGAACTCACGAGATCAATTCCTGGATCTGCCACCCGAAAACTACCCCTCAAGCACGTTTTCAAGAATTCGAATAGTTAATAAATATTCTTGGCTCTAAAGCCGCACCCATATGGCAGGGTATACCTAGCTGTATTATCCTAGCATATGCCTTCTGTTTCCTTTGGCATATTCAAATTGAGGAAGGCGCCTAACAAATACAGATACTGAATATTTCCTGGAATAAACATACTAAAGGAAAAGTAAACCATTGTTCTCCATTTTATCATATGGGGTGATGGGTGATGAGTGATGAGCATCTAATCTTTTAACAGAAAAAAAATGAATGCAATTTGTTCAATACCTTAAGTTTTTTTTTTTTACATCGCGAAAATTTGCGTTAATTAAAAAACCGAGATTACAACCTAATGCTATTACAACCAAACATAAACATAAAACAAATAAACATTAATCTCGATGTTCATTAGCTCTTAAATACCCTACTGAGAAGAACCAAAATGTTGCTGATCCAAAGCAAATGAACCTTATCTTGGGCAACTTTTGGTAGGTTTGGGTAATATGTTCTGTCGAAAAAGACCTAAAATGATGAGAGAGAATTTGTTGAGACACCGAACCCACACGATCTTCTCAGAGATAGATTACTTTGCATTTCATCTTGTTGAACCCTTTGTTCACAAGATGATAAATCCCATGGTCCTCGAGCGTAAATTTCTTCCCCGGGATTCTAACTGATCGCACTACCAAAAGAAGTCCATTCTTTGGTGATTTCGACCCCGCTTTGGGAGGACTTCCACAAGATGCATTTTTGATGTGTGATGACCCTAAAGTCATCCCACAAACTTGGACGGAATTAGTTTGATTAAATTCACTTGATTAAATTCACCCATTCCTCGGATCGAAGATCCAATCCTGCAATCCGCAACCATAAAATCGAGCCATAACATATATAATTCCTATCCTAGAATGGGAATTGCCTCTCATCTTACCCAATATTCGTGATCCTAGTTGCTTGAACCAAACAATGCCAAACTTTGGGAGCATCTTGCAGTAGAACAGATTTCCCTAGATCACTCCTCGTCATAGGAAACCAAGATCCTTCTATTGGCCACCTAGTACTACTAAACATCACCTAGAACAACCATAAGCAAAATGACAAGGACAATTGGATCACGGGATACGACCCAAAATAATACTAAAACATAAAACATAAACACATTAAACCGAAGAGTTGATCACATAACCAAAAACAACCCGGAAGACGGAGACTTCACTAAACGAATTTCGCCAGGGCGCCGCAAGTCTACGGCCACACCAAATTCACGACCACAAAACCTAACATGGACGCCACTCGGGTGAGCCACAAGCCCAACTACAACAATAACACCGAAAGGGGAACGGGGAAAGGGGAAAACGCATTAAACCGGGAACATCGAAACACTAGGGGGAGGGGAAGGGGAGACGCAAGACAACGCAAAAACTAGGGGAAGGGGGAGAGTGTAGAGCACGAAAACCTCGGAGAATAGGGAACGGCCCGGGGTAACAAAAACTCAAGGGGAAGGAGGAATGGGATACTCCTGGCCCGCACGAAACACTAGAGGATGGGGAAGGGAATACGCATGAACGGGGGAAGGGGAAGGGATGCGCACGAACGGGGGAAGGGAACTACGAAACACCACGAGGAACGCCTAGCCTACGCTACCGACTAAGAACAAAGGGGCAAACTCGCGGGAGACCCAGTAGAGCGACCGACCACCGAGCCCAAGCTGTTGGGCCGGGGCCTTTAGGATTTGTGTTTCCGAGGGGAGGATGGAGGAGCGGGCGTGAACTTTAGGGTTTCGAGAGGAAAGGTAAGTAAGTTCTTTAGTTAATTATTAGATTATTGAATTTTGACTTGTGCGATTGTAGTGGGTTTCTTCTCAAGAGATCAACTATGTGTAAATAAATAGAGCATGGCACCCATTTTTATTATCGGCCGTGTTCAAGACTCCTTCCAGAGCTCAAGGACCTTCGAAATTACACGAAAAATTTGTGGTTGTGGTCTTGTTTTGTGTGGTTTGGGTCCTTTGGGAGATGACCAAAACGCAAATTTACAGTAAAAAGAAGGTCAAGAATTAATTGTTGCATAGACTTTAATAACAAGATCTGGATTCGGATTTGTCATGCATGTTTGAGCACCTAAAATCGAGTCGAGTAATTATTGGTACAAATGTAGAATCTAGAAGAGCTAAAGCCTAGAAGTCTTTGGAATGGAAGCCCACAATTAGGATTTATTTTGTTGTTCTTTTACTTGTGATGCAACCCTAGTAGTTAGTACGTTACATCGAAGTTTACAAGGAATTTACAAACAAAAATTGTGAGTTTTGGAGGCGGAAGCACAAAAGAGATATGAATCGAAAATTAAAGACGACAAACAATATTCATAACAATTTTTTAATATTCAAGCACCTCTATATAGAAGATGTAATCCCAACTAAAAGCAATTTTGTCATCTAATCAAAATCTATAACAATACAATGATTGGACATATATGTCATTATCCCAAACTAATAAAAACTAAAAAAAGGTATATTAGAAATCCTAACTTAACATTAAATTATTTTCATATTTTATTTTTAAAATCAATTACAAAATGCTTTTCTAAAGTAACAATGAGGAATTTCCTGACAAAGAACAAGCTAAGCCATCAACCAAAATTATGTATGTGTTGTTCCGGCATGTTGGCCTTCAAAAACACTTTTGCTACCTTCTATGAGAAGTTGAGAACCCACACGACCGTGTTGAGTCCGATATGGCGGTATTGGCCCCATATTGTTGTTATCTTTTTGCTTAATTTGCTTACCAACTTTACCATGTCCAAACCTATATTCCACCACGTGTTCTCCGTCCTACTCCCGTATTTGACTTGTTATGCTTGCATATTTAACAAAACAACATATATTCTTAGTTAGTTGCATTAAACCGCGTTTGAGCCACACGACAAAGGATTCCCCATGGATCATGGAACAGAAAAAGAGCCAATAAGGATCATTTTAAATTCCAAAAAGAAGAAAACAAAATAAAAAAACATATGCAAAATTACCCTTCATTTTCTTCACCATAAGTTGCAAATTTGGAAGTTGTGTGAGGCTAAGAGTACCTATCTATGATATACCATGCATAGCTGAATTGTCGGGCAAATCTCCTATGGTAGTACTAAACTTACTTCTCCATATTTTGCTTTATTAATTGCATAGAAATAGAGTGGTTGTTTGCCAATGAAGTAGTTACCCTGTAATGCACCCATGCAGTTGTTGTTAGTTGCAATGATATCGATATTTACATTAGTTACATATGTACCCAAGTATTTATAGTTGATTTCTGATTTTTGTATATGCCATGAAGACATATAATATTCTTAGCATATCCAATATGTTTATTCAATATTACCTTCCAATCCTGCTGCATATAAAACTTTCTTTTTTTTTAACAAAAAAATCAACAATAACACATATCCTTTCCAATTTTCCATATTTATAAGATTTTGAGTATGATATATATTTGATAAAATTTTAATACTTAACTTGGACTAACCTCCTTCAAAATATGTAAATATTAAAGAAAAAAAAAGCATCTTCAAAACTGATGGATGAATTGAAAATAGAACATACTAGTTTTTTAGCTTAACCAAAGGAACAAAATTGGACAATTAAGTCCTGATAAAGCCGGGGTATTAGTCAGGATACAATGTGCTCCTGCCCATGCCATGTCAATGTCAGTCAAACTCAAAACTAAGGCCAAGGTTCGACATGGCCCAGGGGCACATTGTGATAGGTCATGCCAGGCATGTCAAGTTATAAAATTAGGCCCATTCATGGCATGATCGACATGCATGTCATGTCTTGCATATATACCTAGGTTTAAAAATCGTGATTTGTCATGCTAATCCTACCAAAGTTTGTGCCTCATGTGCCTCCATGCCTAGGCTTAACAAATACATATTTTTTTTCATTTTTTTTTACATTCTAATTTGTGCCTTATGTCATTCCGTGTTTTTGCATTAGAAAAGACCTGTGCTGAGCGACCCATTACCTGATATGCACAATTGCATATTGTGCTTTTTCCATATATTATGCCATGCTTTAGGCCATCTCCTAGTGCCACTAGTACAATTAATCATATCACCAAATGCTTATTATATTGCAAATAAAAAAATCCTATGGTGCATTACATAATATAAATTGGCTCACATATCCTTCCAAGGACGCCTAATGGAAACATTAGTGTGACCAAATAATAAAAAACAAGTACAAGGAGCAAATTCAAAAACTTCAATAAATGCAAGTAAGCAACATGAATTTCACAAAATAAATTGCCTAAGATACAATGCATAATGTGAACAAATCATGGATGGAGTAATTTCTTGGAAATTCAGAAACCTTGGTTATAATTATTGCAGGCTCACAATAGTCAAGCATTATATTGAATTGCCATTAAACCAATGTGCATTTGGCCCTTCATGAGGAACAAACACCACTTGACTAACTCGCTCATTTTCAATAACTGGCTATGCTATGTTACGCAAAAAGGGAAATTTAAACAACATATTCCCAACCAGAGTGCCTATGACTTGCATTAGTTCTTTCCAGCCTTTTTGCATTTACTTCTTTTTAACTTTTCGTATACAAAATGCCTCCAAGATTAATTTGATGCAACGATATTATATGATACAAGACGTGGAATAATTCCTGTTAAATAAGAAGCAAAGAAGTTTAGTTTCAATAAAGAGATAGATTGAAAAGAAAAGGAGGCAAAAATATCTCATGGATATACTTTTTCTAGGGGAGGCCTTCTTTCTTGGTCAAGATATTTGTGCTGCTAAATATTCTTGCCATGATGTATTCCGGTACCAAATGCAAGTATAATATACAATTTATTGATGTTTGCTATAACTATAAGATCATGCGTTGCCAAAAAAAAAACTATAAGATCATGTAAAGTAGTTGACTATTGCCAAGGAACTATATATACCAAAAGATTAAACTAACAACGTATGAAAACAGTCTAAAATGTAACTTTATGCTACTAATTTGTAGGTATGATTCGGCAAACAACAACGATGATCAGGCCATTGCAATTAGAAAGGTTAGTCATTGAAAAGCAGGTCCATTCCTAACATATTGGTGGCGCAAAACTGTAGAAATATGGCCTCGCTTAACGCCAACCACCATTCTTGACATATATAATTTAAAGATAATAATGGTCAAAAGTTCAATACGATTTTTTTTAGTCATTGAAATCTTGGATTCATTGTAACTTACATTTTTCTATAAGATACCAATTAACTGGATTGATGGTTATATTTTCCTATAAGTCATATCTTCCTTCTTAAATTTATCACGTCATCCTCTACATCGAGTTGTTGGATTATGAAATTAGCACTTTGGCCTTTGGGGTTACTTGGTTGTGCCACTTCATCTACTATATCCAGCTCATAATATTAACTTATGTATTACAGTTTGCCTATTGTAATGAGCTAGGATAGCTGCCAGCTCAACAAATATCAATTAGAGTTAGTTTGTAAGTTTGTTAGAGGTTCTTAGCTAGCTCCTCTCTTCTCACACTGTATATAAGCTTGTAATTCCTCAATCATCAATAATCTTTTTTTAAAACCAAAAGGACTTTCGTCTTTTTCGTTTCCTTTTCGGTTCTTGTTAATGGTATTCCGGGTGATAGGTTTTTTTTCCTACTCGTGGGATTCGCCGGGGGACCCCTTGTCTCCTTATTTGTTTATTTTGTCTTGAACTGTTGGCTCTTCGATTCATGTTCAAGCTACTAGTGGAGAGAAACTTTTGGGGGGTAAAACTTGGTCACTTCCGGTTAAGATTTCTTTTCGACCTTTGCTTGATGACACAATGTTGTTTGCAATTCAAAGTTGTTCTATTATCAAATATGTTTTGGACAAATATTGTGCCATGTCCGGGTCGCCTAATAAATTTTCATAAATCCTCTTTTCAAGGTACTAAAAATGTTAGCCCGGAGG
The DNA here is from genome assembly GCA_947648045.1 of Beta corolliflora. NCBI lineage: Eukaryota > Viridiplantae > Streptophyta > Magnoliopsida > Caryophyllales > Amaranthaceae > Beta > Beta corolliflora. The sequence goes on from CANSZD010003952.1 coordinate 25,863, forward strand.
AAATTTCTAGTTTTCAATCTATCCTTCAGGATGGATAGTTCTTTCTCTTTAGATAGCTATCTCGGTTGTCCTATTATTGATTCTAGAGTTACTAAGAATACGTTTCAAAAAGTTATCCAATCTTCCCAATCTCAAGTTGTCTAAATGAAAGGCTAATTCTCTTTCTCGAGTGGGAGATCTCGTGTTGGTTCAAGCAAATTTGACGCCTAAGGCTAATTTTCAAATGCAAAGTTTTCTATTACCTCATTCGATTCAGGGGTGAATTAGATAAAACTTATCGGAATTTCTTTTGGAATAAAAGTAGTGAGTCTCGGGCGTCTAATCTCATAGGGTGGGATAGAGTTTGTGTTCGAAAAAGTTTGGAGGCCTTGGGTTTCGTAAGGCTAATGTGAATAATGTGGCTCTTCAAATAAAGTTGTTGTGGAAAATAAGTTAATAATCCGGAAAATCTTTGGGTTGATCTTGTTTCTAAAAAGTATTTGAGGAGTATGTCGTTGTCGACTATGTTCCTTCAAGTAATTGTTCTTGGCAATGGAATAGACTTATTTCATTGTGTCCCATTTTTTAGAAGAGGACTTTGTTGGCTAGTTGGTAATGGAAGTAAAATTTCATTGTGGCTTGATAATTAGGTTTTTCCATATCCAATTTCTTCCATTTGCTCTCCTGTTGTGGGTCGGAAAACTTTAAAGTTTCGGATGTTATTAATGAATATAATCGGTGGGATGTCTCTACTGACTAATTTGGTTTCTTTTGATATTAAGCAAGCTATCCTTAGCATCTTTTCGCCAAACTCAAACAGGGAGGACTATTTGGTTTAGGGCCTCACTCCAAATGGTGAGTATTATGTTAAATCGGGTGCTTTATTAGTTCATGGTTTGGCTTTTGACCCACCGCCTCCTAAGTCTTTTCTTTGGATTTGGAAAGCTGAATCCCTCCTAAAGTTAAAATTTTTTTATGGAAAGTTTGCAATGATGGCCTTCTTACGAAAACCGGGCTTCAAGCTAGCCATGTTTTTTACGCCTCAAGAGTGTTGCTTTTGCAATTTTCAATCGGATGATGCTAATCATTTGTTGTTTCATTGTAGTTTCTCTAAAGATGTGTTTTCTTATCTAAATGATTGTTTGGTTGGAGTTGCCTTCCCTGCTATTCATTACTCGGGATAATTTAGTTGACAATCTTAATAGTGTTATAGCAAGCCTTGTTGGATGTTTTTGTTTTGAGGGGAAGCCTTGTTGGATGTTTATTTGGCTAGAAGTTGTATTATTTGGTGGTTCATTTGGTTTCACCGGAATCGGGTTATTTTTCAAGAAGCCGATTCTTCGGTTAGAGGGTTGGCGGGTTATTGGAGTAAGGCTCGAGTTGGAGATGCGAGAGGTCGATGTCCATCCGTCCTATTCGCCGGTTGTGTCTCGAGTGCCGAAGGAGGTGTCATGGTCTCCTCCACCCCATTCTTGGTCTAAACTAAATTTTGTCGGTTCCAAATTGTCTAATGGTCAAGCGTCTTTTGGGTTTACGATTCGCAATCATCGGGGTGATTTGAGGCTTACGGGAGCTATGGCTCCCTCTCCGGATTGTTCGATTTTAAAAGGTGAAGCTTGGGGTCTTTTGGAGGGTCTTCGGGTGGCTAGGTTCCTTGGGATGTCCTCTCTTGTTATTTAAGGGGATAATCGGTTGTTATCAACTCTCTTCGTCATTGTTGGAAGGTTCCTTGGGATATTCGGTCTTTGGTTTGGATGCGGTGGAGGAGCTTCAGCGGCTTAAGCTTTTTCTATTAATCATTGCTTTCGAGAAGCCCAATCATGCGGCGGATTTTATGGCACATTATGGTCATGATCGTAACTCGTTGGTGTATTGGTTTTCCTCCTCTAACATTGTATTTTCTTCCATCATCCGAAAAGATGTTGTAGGGTTTGGTCCTATATTAGGGGCAAGGTCTAGGTGTGTTTTCCTTATCAAAAAAATAACCAACTTACAACCTAAACCTTCATACACCGGATCCGGACAAAAGAAGTTCATAATAGGAAAACATATATTACAAAATATTACAAAATACCCCAAAATGATAAGACACCCAAAAGGAGAGGAACCCTCTGCAAGACTATTCCTCCAATATTGTAACCCCCAGAACATCCCTCCTTAACGCACTCTGGAATGATGGTGTGAGTCTTCTCCTTCTCCTGCATCTCCAAACCATAAGCCGCCAGTTTATGGGTAACCGTATTTTGCCTCTCTTTTCACATGAAGTAGCTCGCTTCAAAATGATTTTTAATATATTCAGCTACTTCTTGAACAATCATTCCCCATTGGTGAAGCTTGTAATCCTCAACCTCCTTCAACATTTGATGGATCATTTGAGCATCCATCTCAATCTAGAGCTTTTTTAGCCCAAAGTCTTTAGCCAATTCCAAGCCATGTATGATTGCTAGTAGTTCGGCATGAGCAGGATCTCTAGTCTTTGCCTTGAAAGAATACCCCATGTACCAACCTACCATCTTCCTTTTCGATAACACAACCACCACTTGCTAGCCTCATATTTTTCCAACATCCATCTGAGTTCAGTTTATAAAATCTAGTTTTCAGTAATCTCCTTTGCACTTCTTGAGAAGCTGTCATTTCCTTTTTTCTTTTTTCCTGCAAGAAATTTATATTTGCAACCAAATCGGCAGTTAAAACAAACGCAACAGGCCTCATGATTTTTTCGAATACCTATTCATTTCTCATTCTCCAAATGCGCCAGATTGTAACTCCATAAACCATAGCCCAATTTTGATTATTCCCAACATTAAGATGAACCCAATCAGTCCACTTGTAGTTAGAAATGGAAGTGAAGTTTGGAATACTCATATTTTTATTGGACTCAAAAACCATGTTCCATATTACTCTAGGTGAATGACGGTCCTAAACAAATGCAAATGATCCTCCCTCGCTCCATAACATCTAGTACAAACCTAGGTTAAAATCAACCATAACTCTACCCAATCATCATTTTCTCTCTCTCTTCTCTCCTCTAAATCTAGTTCGGCATGAGCGGGATCTATAGCCTTTGCCTTGAAAGAATACCCCATGTACCATCTACCATCTTCCTTTCGATAACACCGCCACCACTTGCTAGCCTCATATTTTTCCAACATCCATCGAGTTTAGTTTATAAAATCCAGCTTTCAGTAATCTCCTTTGCACTTCTTGAGAAGCTGTCATTTCCTTTTTTTTCCTTTTTCCTTTTTCCCGCAAGAAATTTATATTTGCAACCAAATCGAGTAGTTAAAACAAACGCAACGGGACTCATGATTTTTTTCGAATACCGATTCATTTCTCATTCTCCAAATGTGCCGATTGTAACTCCATAAACCATAGCCCAATTTTGATTATTCCCAACATTAAGATGAACCCAATCAATCCACTTGTAGTTAGAGATGGAAGTGAAGTTTGGAATACTCATATTTTTATTGGACTCAAAAACCATGTTCCATATTACTCTAGGTGAATGACGGTCCTAAACAAATGCAAATGATCCTCCCTCGCTCCATAACACACTACAAGAATCCGTGTTTTTAACGACCGCACAAAACAAAAGTAGGTAAAGAGCGGAAATCGGTCGGTAATTAGAATACCGACCGCTAAACATCCGGTAGTGATCGGTCCAGAACCTGTTGGTTGGTAATTTGGAAATACCGACCGGTTAGCGGTCGAAAAATTACCTACGCCTAGCGGTAGGTAAAATTCAATTTACCTACTGCCTAGGTAGGTAAAATTCAATTTACCTACCGCTAGCCTGGTCGGTAATTACATAATGGAAATTAAAAAGGAAAGGTTGAAACCTCGTGAATGGAATAACCATCACAGATTTCAAACTTAGAAATACATGATTTTGAGTTTCAAATCCAACTCAAACTACAAATTAGCAAAATCCGTGCATTTCAACTAGCAAACGGAACATATGTGCAGTTGCTCAAGTAGTGCAAATCAAATATGTTCAATGCAACAAAAATATACAGATCTATATTTACTATTACTTCTATATCACCACAAACTTGTTACAAGCAGTTATAAAACAAAAAAAAATAAAAAGACAGAGAGGAAAACCTAAACCTGATGAAACTCAAAAAAAAGTATGAGAATTATAATCCAAAATGAATTAATACAACAAAATACAAAAATCAACAACCACAAAGATCCCAATCACTTAAACTTGATAAAAACAATTAATTTGGAGTAATCTTAAAATCTAGATCTAAACCTAATACATAAAATCAAATATGAACACCTTGTTGCTTGAAATTTTTTTCAACCCATCGCACTCATTTCGATGCTTCACCATTAACGACTCCTCTTTTATCTTCTATAATCGCGCTGCTGCTCAAATCAACCAAACGAAGAACAATAAACTGATAATGTCAAGAACTCCTCCCACATAACTAAATAAAGAGAGAAGAAGAGAAACTCAAAAATTTGGAAACTTAATCAATCGTGGTAAAAAAAAAAAAAACAAAGGAATTAAAATAAAAATAGAAGAGAAAACATACAACACAAAAACGGTGGGAGTGATGAAGATAACAAGAAGATGGAGAAATGAGATAAACAAAGAGATAAGAAGAGCACTAAAGAGGCGGGTGAAAAGAAAGTAAATAGGGTTTTGCTTTTTATATGGGTTGGGCTTCTTGGAGTGAAAAAGTTAGTCGGTTTGTTTTAAAACAATTACCTACCGCTAGACGGTCGGTAATTTCTATGAGCGGTAGGTAAATACTGACCGTCATTTAAGCGGTCGGTAATTTTTACAATACCTACTGATATTAATGCGGTCGGTAAATTACCGTCGGTAAAATGACGGATTCTTGTAGTGACATCTAGTACAAACTAGGGTTAAAATCAACCATAACTCTACCCAATCATCATTTTCTCTATCTCTTCTCTTCTCTAAATCTTCTGCTCTTCTTCTTCTCTCTTTCTCTCTTCCTGTAATACAAACAATGATATGGGAAAAAATATTGAAGAGCTTCCAAAATTCATTCCAAGATTCCTCAAAAAACTTTTCCAAGAAGGGTATTCCCAAAATCGTCAATTATGCTTATGAACGCCATAGCGAAATCTAAGGTCAACCCTGTTCCTACCGATGAAGAGATGGACGAGGTTAACAACCCTAAGCATCGGAACAAGATCAATCCTCCTACCGATGAAGAAATGGAAGAGGTTAACAACCCTAATCATCAAAACAAGATCAATCCTCCCTGCGATGATATTGATGAAGAAATTAAAAACCCATTTTGCGGTTAGTTTATGTGGTAAGTTTAAATTAAAGTTTTCTTTAAATTAGAGTTTCTTTTAAAGTAGAGTTTCTTGAAATTAGGGTTTCTTGAAATTAGGATTTTCTTTGAATTAGGGTTTTCTTTAAATTAGGTTATGTTTCATGGAGTGTATACTTTGCTTTAGGAGGAGTTTACGAGTTGTCAACATGTTGCGAGAATATTTTTGCTATAGGAATTTACCCCTCATTTCTCGAGTACCATATGCAAGATATAAGGAATAGGTGTTACGATAAAACAGAATTGTATGTCAAAATTTTCAAGAGGTTTTTACGATCTACGTAAATAAAAAAAGGTGGAAGATAACGAGGTATCATCTTCTTTTCAAAATTTAATTTAGATATTCGATGGTGATTGTGTGGCAATTTGTTTTGGGCGTATTGATGCTTTCACGCCGGTATATGTGGACTCTAGACTGTAGTTTGTCTTTTGTTAGCAGTTTGACCATTTTCAGCTGATCTTCTGTCAGCTGATGGTGTAAATATTTTTTGTTTGAATTCTATAACATTTTCACAATATCCACGAATTGCAAATTGGCGAATTCCAAACTAGAATGTTCGAACCGATTCGCAATTCGCATACACCCCCTAGTGAACTATGTGACTCGATATCGTAGGCATTACTAAATTCAAACTATGTCATTATATATAGTTTTTGATAGAAATTTGGGGGCGCACGAAGTTTTGATGGACCCTTCATAATATAACAAAATTGCATTTTCATTGATTACATTAATAAGAATTGTACAACTATATTTGTGAGAGCACATATCTCTCATATCTCTTTGGTAGAACTCTTGTTTCTACCATTCAAAATATTTTTGGGTGAGCTCTCTTGATTACCCCTCGTTTCAACTCATGTACATACAACATATTTATAGTTGTTGTATTCTAGTTTCTAGATTTCTCTACACTTGTTAATATCTTTGATTTTTGCACTTGTCTAATATCTTTGATTGTTACACTTGTCTAATATCTTTACAAGATATTTCTAGATACAACATCACTTGATTTTCTAGACTATACCCACTATATTTTTCATTAAACATCTAGATTTTTCTAGATTAACCTCTAATACTCCACCTTAATCTTGAAAAATCTTAAATATATTAATACACTTGTGATCAAAGACCCGACCATGTAATGGAATTGTTTTTGTTAATTAGCACCCATGTCACTAACTATTCTCAACTTTGCTTCTTCTTCACATCTTGTAGATCTTCAACTCTTTGTATTGGTACCCTTATTACCAACTTACTCACCCTAATCTTAACTTCTTCATAATTTTCTCCAAAAAGTTTCTTCTTATTGCTTCTCATCTCCGATCCATTTTCTATTTTTCTTTGAAATTTTGTTGGTACTCATGTTACCAACCTTCATCTTCTCGATTTTTATGATATTCTTGTTGATACTCATATTATCAACTACCTCATCATGCTTGTGTCACCAACCTTCGCCCAAAATATTTTTTCCTCCAAATTTTCTTTTGTTGTGGTGCTCATGTCACCACTCATCATTGCTAATGCTAACGTCATTAGAAAACTCCCAAATTCTCTTTGTGAATATTTTTTTTTTCTTTTTCCTAACGCTCGATGCTCATGTCACCAACATATGCTGCTAGTGCCCTTGTTATTAGAGTCCTTCAAACACTTTCTTCTTCAAAACATATTTTCTTCTTCAAATCTTTCTTCTTTTTTATAATTCTTTCTTTCTAGATACAACATCACTTGATTTTTCTAGACTACACACTATATTTTTCATTAAACATCTATTTTTTTCTAAATTAACCTCTAATATTAAATAAGACCCTCTTAGATAGGATCTAGGGCCCTAATTTTGTATTCCTTTATATTATCACTCGATGGATAAGTAAGCACCCTCTTCAGTAAACAAAGCTATCAGCCTATCACCAAGATAAGTATCTAACTTGAGATTTTGCTTCATTGCCAGCTTGTGTCTCTGGTCTTGTCCAAAATGCCCTTTAAGGAGATTTCTTTTACTACTACTATATTAGGTAAAGAACATCGAACTTGCATTTGGTCACTTTATGTTGATGTTGCCCTTCCAAATGTGTACGAGATAAGGCAGCTTATTTTTTTTCTTCTTTTGGCAGCTGGAAAAACAATTCAAAGCTTAAGTTGCCAACTTGAATCTTAGAGCTGAAGAACAGAACTAATACGACAGGATGATCTACTAACACGTTTGGCGGACGAGTTTTGTGATTTTGGTTCCAGTACCATGATGGCATTTTTTGTACTGGACACTTGTAAGTTTGGGTGGTCTTCAATAGGGAGGTCTTTTACTTTTACATAGATGAGATCAAACAATATCTAGTGTAAGGATGTATGTCTTCATTGGCCATCAGTAAACTGTAAATGTGTACAAAATAGGATGTTACCTCATACATTCGATGCAAAGTGAAGATATGGAGAATTGGAGATGTTTGTCAGATGCACAAGCTTAGGGTTTAGGTTTATACACATTTTATGAGATTAGTAACTTCATTTGTATTCCCCGATGTTTCGTCAAGAAATTAAGGATTGTTGATGGTCGAGAGACTTGAGGTAGGTCCCAAGAAGGTACGCATGAGCTCGTGATCCGTCACACGGGAATCCCGCAAAACAAGGTTAGACTACCCCAGGGTTGTTCAGGATCGCCCATCCGACGCTCCAAGTTAGATGTGATTGAGGTAGAGAGAAAGCGGTAATTGTAGAGAGAGAATCTTTCTAACTTTTTGGTGATAATTGAATATTTGTTCATTAATGAGGCCGATCTTTATTTATCTTTGTTGGGAGTTCATGACGGCAACGCTGATAAGATGGGGCTTTCTTGGGGTAAGAGATTTTGTTGCCTTTTTAAGGTAACCATCTTTTCCCGGCCTTTTGAGGCTTCCTGAGCCTCTCGAGCAGGTCAACTAAATGGTTGGGCCTCACCGCTTGCTGTCGCAGTAAAGAGGTAGGCTCCCCCTATAATATTGGGCTGATCATTTATTTGGCCCAAACACCTGACTATTCGGGGGACCAGCCTCTTGCTTCTTCGACCTATCATATTGACGGATTTCATTTTCTAGACTTTGGGTGTAGTTGGTATTGCGGAATGCCCCGTCCATCTCTAAAATTGATTAAGCTAGTCGATTCGTTTCTTACTTTCTGCATCATGATGTAAAAAGAAATACAAAAGCCTTTGACACGCTGCACGCATATCACATACTTATGTTATTACTTATTACTTATTACCAATACATTCCATTTAATTTGACGCAAATATTCCTTTTAATTCGACGCAAGCATTACTCCTACTCGGCACTCGCACCAAGTAGAGGCTACTATTTGATTTGACCCAGTCAAGGTTTGGAAAAACAACCCACTAAGGCACTAATATATGGAGTATTCCTTGTGATTTTATGAGTACCCAATAATTACTAATTACGTGGAAAAGGCTACATTTATCTATTGAATGCTAAGAATAAACAAATAATTTTATTATAAAAGGTTGTTTCTCATAAAAAAAAAAGTGGTATATAAAACATCTATTTTGATATTGTTAAGTTAGGGTCCACTATTTATTTATGTTTATTTTTAGTAATAGAAATAATAAAATTCACTTACATAATTTTAGGTGGTCAGACGAGGGTATACATTTTGTAGATAGGCTGTAAATCGTGGTATATAAGCACTACCTTTCAATTTCAGGTGCAAGTGTGTTGTTTTATTCAACATTAAAAAAACAATCACACGGAGAAAATTTGGAAATTCAAGTCCACATTCTATTCAGATTTTTGGACACGATCCTCACTATGAACATGGTTGGACGTACGTTCCCATGAGAGACATGCATAAGGTTGGAAGCTACTGATATATTGGCCTTCTTATATATATACAGAATACGGATCATAGTATATATCAAAACCAAGAGTCTAAAACTACATACATTAATTACTACAATTGAATTGCACTAATATAGTATTCCTACTACTTAATTGGATTAATTAGCCGTGATCCATGAATATGATGTCTCTAAGATCTATTTGCAACCGGCAATTTTCAGCTTTATCATATCTTACAACAAATAACACCTTTAATTTAGCAAAACACCCTCATGATCACCAAGGTTTTGTTCTATTTTCTACTTAACTCTGCTTAGTTATGTTTATGATCTTAATCATTATGAGTATGATTAAGTTCTTACCTTTAATTTTCTTTCCTCTTTTCCTTTGCTTGTTAGCTCTGGCTAAGCTTAAAAATAGTATTGGGAGTAGGCAAACTAAGACAAGACATCAGTTCGTCTCGAGTTTTTCGAGATCATCACAGGTTTCGGGTAGACTACTTCCAGCAAGAGAAGATGAGCATGGAGGTCTAATTGTGGACATTCAGGAGCCCATGAACTCTTACCACTTCGCGTCTTCCCTTAGATCTTCCCTTTCTTACTGGAGGCAACTGGTTATTATTCTTCATGCTTAATTAATTCTCCATGACATTATAAATTACTTTCAAGGTTAACAATACTAGTTATATTCTTAATGCAGGGTAAAAGAGGGGTGTGGATTAAACTTCCTATACAAAATTACAATCTTATTGAAGCTGCTGTCAAGGTAAGTGGCCTGGCCAGCCTGCAATCTTATAGATTCCATTGATCTTTTACTTAAAACTGGCATGGTTGGTTTAGCTTTTTAGTTAATTAGGTCCTTTTTTTGGATGTTTTTTTGTAGGAAGGATTTAATTACCACCATGCAGAAGCAAGATATTTGATGTTAACAAAGTGGCTCCCTCTGGATGAACCCAGTGCGCTTCCAGCAAATGCATCTCATCGCGTGAGTGTTGGTGCTCTTGTCGTCAACCACAAGAAAGAGGTACTTAGACTAGTTATTACAGCTGATGCTTAATTTTCACTACTTCAGCCGAAAATAATACACTTCTAGTACTTGTTCTGTCTTTGTTGCTTTATAGCTGGAGAGTTTAACAACCTATTTGGTAGACGGTAACAAATATTTAAGCTAAGGGGTAGTAATTACATAGCCATATAAATGAGCATGTCTGCATATATGATGCCTCCGATTTGTGTGTATAACTTTGTTGCACTTCGCACATATAACTATGTATATGATGTTGTAGGTACTAGTGGTTCAAGAGAAGAACGGAATGTTAAGAGGAAAGGGAGTGTGGAAGTTCCCTACCGGAACGATCAACGAGGTTGGCTTTAGGATCCTTCCTTAGCTTACACAAGTTTCCTTATAGTCAGTTATTGACAATTTAACTGAAAATCTTCAGGGTGAGGACATTTGTGCTGCGGCTGTGCGAGAAGTTAAAGAAGAAACTGGCGTAAGTACTGAACTTACAAGTATCCCTTAACTTCCTTCCTTGGCAATAATTGTTACTTCGATTTGTGCAGATTGAAACTAAATTTGTGGAAGTGCTGACATTCAGGTAGAAAATGGGATTTTCACCCCTAGCTAGCTCTTTACATGATTATCTTACAAAGTTGCCATAGTTTTTTCTCAAGGAAGACTAGTTCAGAACGAAAGAAAACAGATTTTTATCATCTAATACACCAGATTCTAACTTCATGTCTTGTTTATATCAACAGAGAACACCACATGTCATTTTTCCAAAAGTCGGATCTTTTCTTCGTATGTTTGCTGCAACCCCTGTCCTTCAACATCCAAGTTCAGGAATCAGAAATTGAGGCAGCTCAGGTAACTTCATTCACTAATTCTTAACCTATAAAGATTGCCAATAACTGTATACCTTGACTATAACTCGCTCCGTTTCAAAAAGTTCTTCCAACTTAGACCAATTTCGTCTCACAAAAAGATTTCAAATAGGATTGAACAAAAAGAAGTGGAGGGAGTATTTTTCTTGTGGAATGCTCTTTAATATGTCACTTATTTTGCTGACTTGTTCTTATCGATTCAATGAGCAGTGGATGCCCTTCCAAGAATACGCAGCGCAGCCTTTTGTTAAGAAATACGAGCTCCTGAGGAACATGGTTAAAATTTGCAAGGCAAGTATCAAAGGTCAATATTCAGGGTTCCCTGCAGTGGCTATCAAACCAAGCTTTAAAGATGGAAGGGACTGCATCTACTTCAATAACCAGGCTTCCAAATGACACTAGAATTCAATGAAACTCGATTATATATTTATATTTTTGCCATTTAACTTAAGCTTAGCACAAATACTTTGGAGTAAAATGTAGAAACCAAACAACTTCCTAGCTGTTTTGAGGTGAATGAGCTCAAAATCAAGCTTGTGTTTATTACTGTTATTTGAACTACTTATCGATATGTCCGGAAATAGTGCTACTTTTAAGCATTTTAATAGATCAACTTAAGTTTCGGGTTTGTATTAAGGATATGGTGCACATCATGCTCTCATGTGTGTAGGATTTAATATGTAAACTTAGAGGATGATGCGCAATAACTCTAGCTATAACGAGATAATTTAACAGCCAATAATTCTATTTGATATCGTGTTTGTTGATTAAATATTAGTTATATTTTAAGAACATCAACCATTCAAATTATTTTATTCATGTACAATTAGAAATATTAATGATTACTAATATTTATTCGTTTTTATATTATTTGAAACATGTGGAGTTTCACTCTTCTCTATGTACAACTTTAACCATTAATATTTTGAAGGAAAAAATTGAAACATAAACCTCGACATTCCTTCCTATATGATTTTCAAACATCTTGTTGACGAAGCGCTGATAGGTAGCCCCAGTGTTTTTGAGGCCGAATGGTATTACTCTGTAACAATAAACCCCTGAATTTGTGGTGAATGCTATGTGAACTTGATCTTCTTCTGCCATGGGGATTTAGTGATACCCTGCGTTGGCGTCCATAAAGCTGAAGAGGGCATGTCCGACGGTCGAATCGACAAGTCTATCGATTTTGGGGAGGGGGAAGTCGTCCTTTGGACAGGCCTTGTTCAGGTCCGTAAAGTCGACACACATTCTCCATGAACCGGTTGATTTGCGGACCAAGACCACGTTAGCCCACCACTCGGTGTACCGACATTCTTTGATGAAACCGCCGCTAGCGCCTTTTTCACTTCCTCATTCTTGCTTTAATTCTCTCGGCACCACGATGCCTCGGCTTTTGCTTTCTTGGGACGATGTCCCTCTTTGATGTTAAGGCGGTGCACCATGATCTCGGGATCGATGCCAGGCATTTCATCGATCGTATAGGCGAACACATCTTGGAACTCACGGATGACATCGATGATCGAGCTCGGGTGCCGTCGGGTATGCATTTCTGCCGATCCTTATCGTTCTCCCTCTCTTGTATCGTCGATACATACTTCTTCATCCCCATCTACAAGTCGAGACCTCTCGTCACCGTTTTGGGTTCTCGACAACATACACTCCCATTGTGGGGAGAGGCCCTTGATGCTCGGGATGCTTTCTTTTGTTGGTTGCAGGTGTCAGCGTCGGTGCCTTCGTACGTTGACATAACATTCCCGAGCGGCACTTACGGTCCCCGAACAGGTTGGGGCGACCTTACCGTCGTCGGCCTCGAACTGCAGCAGATAGAGGTAGGTTGAGATGACGGCTTTTACTTTGTTGAGGGTGGGACGCCTCAATGATGACGTTGTAGGGGAGGTCAACGTCGACGACGAGGAAGTCGATGAGGACGCTCTTCCCCGGACCTTTCTCTCCCATTCTCGTAGGAAGCTTGACCGATCCTAGAGGGTGGACGGATTGCCCCCAAATCCTACCGGCAGGTGGGCGATGGGTAGGAGGTCACTCCTCGATATTTCGGCTTTGCCAGAGCAATCCATGGTTATGATATCCAGCGGAACTTCCGTTGTCTATAATTAAGCACTCGACCTACCCTCATATTGGCGATCTTCATTTCGACGACCAAGGGGTACGTCGTGTGGGGTTTGAATAGGCCGATGGTTTGTCTTTGAAGGTCATGGTGGGGACGGGCGATGTCCCGGGTCGTGTCCGTCGTCCCGTGTTTCGGGGTGTAGAGGTGTTTCTTTCGAGAGCGGGCTCGGTCAAGCCACCTGAAGATTCTCTTTTCGAGGCTCTTTTTTCTTTTACGCGGGGTTCTTCAAATATCGATTCGAGCTTTCCTTCGTCCGCCAACTTGTCTAGTGCTCTTTTGAGTTTCTCTACAATCGCGAGTTGTGTGCCCGCGAGTCATGGTGGTACTCACACCAAAGCTTCTTGTCTCTTACGTTGATGGAAGTTCGATGGGTGTTGGTTTCGGCAAGGTGTACTTTTCCTTGATATCGAGGTATATCTCCCTTCGGTTGAGGTTGTGCACGAGGGTCGTAGCCGTTGTCATCCATCCGAGGCTTCTTCTCTCTTTCCTCAGAAGCTTCTCGAAGGGGGTCACCTCGAGTCCCGTAGTCATTTTTTCTCTTGTTAGCGTTGGGTTCGTCATGCGTTTTTATAGATGTCGGATGCTTGTATGAACTTCGGGCGAGGTTCATTGCCTCGGAGAAATGGAGGCCTCGCTTTTCGCGAGCTTTAGCTTGAATCGGCTCGATGGGTAGAGGCCCGACATCGGAGCCGTGAACGCCACACTATCTTGTAGGTCGGAGACTTTTAGGGACTCTTCATTAAACCTCTTGATATAATCCGGGTCTTCTTCTCTGCGTTGTCTTATCGACATTAAGTGAATCTTTGGTATTTCGGTGTCTTCTTCCTGCAATAAAATTTTGCTTGAAGGCGAGTCTAGAGGAGGCGAAGTTCGAAATCATGCCCTGGGGTAATTCGGTGAACCAAGTGAGCGCGAGCCCTCCAGGTGTGGTGGGAAAGAACTTACACCAAGCTACCTCGCTCCTGTCTCGCACACTCATTTGTGCCTTAAAAGGCCGCGGGGTGATCGACGGGATCTGTTGTTCCCCATGATGCTCGATAGGTGGCACCTTCACCTTTCGAGGGTTGGGAGTTCGCATGATTTCTTCGTTGAAGGGCGTGATGAAGCCGAGGTTCCCGAAGTGGGCGTCCACATTCCCCGTTCGTCTCTGAAGCTGCTAGCCTCTTCCTCGTTGTGCTCCCGGGGTTCTCTCTCGCGTTGTCGAGACCCCTTCCCGCCTTTGGATGTGGCCCGGGGTGCCTCTCCTCTTGTCTCGAGCGAGCTCGGCGCTCGTCCCGAATTTCGCGAGCATCTCGATTACCGTGCACGAGAGATCGCTCGTTGATGATATGTCGGGCATCCTCCCAGGCTAGGAGGGTCTCGGGAGGAGCTCAAGGGGCTCGAGTAGGATCTGGGGGGCTCGAGTCCAACGCTTGTGGAGCTGGGTCGTCGAGGGGAGGGTTGCGCTCGTCTCGCTCCATAGCGAGTCGTGGGACGGGGAGGTATGTTGGATGTTCCCTCTCCCCGGTTCGGAGGCCGCAAACGAGGGCCCTAAGACTCCGCTCGAGATTGTCCACGAGACGCTCTGCCAACTGCTTGTAGGTCTGGCTGGGTGACATGATTCGGGCCGGGCCGCTTCCATTCGAGCGGGCTCAACTCGAGGGAGGGTCCCTCTTTCTCGAGGTTGCCCCCGATTGGCTGCGCTGGCTGCCTCTCGAGGCGTTATTTCCTCAAGGATGTGTTGGTGTCTCTCCGAGAGCACGGGGGCCCTACGAGGGTCGCCCGCTGTTTCATCGGCTACCTCGGGAGGGGGTCCCTCCTCGAGGTGGTGAGCTTCGGAGGTTCTTTGGACTCGACGGGGTCTCTCGACCGGCGCCAACCTGTTTCGGGTAAAAACTTGTGAGATGGGGGAGTTAGTCAAGATGAGAGGCCGATGACCGTTGAGAATGGCCGAGTGCTCGAATGGTACCGCTGGGACCTGCAAGAATGAAGGTTAGACTACCCCGGTGGTGTTTCCGGGATCGCCCCTCCGACGCTCAAGTCAGTTAGGATTTTTAACTGTAAGTATTGAGCAGTTGGTCTAGAATTTATTACCTGTTCATTGATGAGACATTGGGTATTTATAGTGTTGTGGATTCCCATAAAGGGATTATTGATAGGATGGGCCTTAGTTGGCTATGTTGCCTTTTCAGGCAATAAGCCTTTTGCCCTTGCACAGGATCCCTAGGCACCCTGGGATTAGGGTAACAATCCTGTGGGACCCATTGTGCCCCCTGTCCGGGGTTTGGTGGTCCTTCCCATAAGGACAAGACCTAGAGAATATTAGGCCCAAACAAGAGTGTGTGCGCGTGTGTGTCTATATCGAGGCAAATTTAATATGATCTCACATGACAACGTCTATCCGTACATATGAATCATAATAGATGATCAAAGAGGAGTGTATTGAAAAGTGTTAACGTCATATATATGGTGATTAATATGGAAGGGAAGAAGTATATATTATAAACTCCGAAAAGCAAACAACTTAAGTGACTAAGAGTTGGCCTCTTACCAGCTAATTTGACCAAACGTCTTTCTATCACACAGCTTAACTTTTGAGCAGTTTTGTGTAACTTTTATGTTTTAATTGTTGAGACTTTTTTTGTATAATTATTAAAACTTTTACCTACTTTTTTTCGAATTAAAACTTTTACCCGCTTAAATCTTAATATAAGTTTGATTACTTTCTTTTTATTCAACCAATTGGTTCATGAATCGGCTTGTCACTATGAGATGGTTCTGTAAGAGAATTTGTAAATTGAAATTGTAAGGGCACTACATCCAATGAATAATTATGCACATACATTCAATGGATGTCATATAACCAAGGATGTCTTGGCCTAGTGGTTAAGATTGAGGTGCTTCCGAACGATAGGTCACATGTTCGAATCCCCTCCCCTTCTTTGTACTTTGTCTTTGCCTTCGTGGCTCAAATGGATCAAAAAAATGGATGTCATATAAGTTAGGTGGTAAAGTCTTGTGGGAGTGATACCCCAAAACCCGAGATCGATTCCGTCTACATCCCTACACTTAGGTTGTGTTCTTTTCGATCGAACCGAACCGAACTTAATTTGTCCGAACTAAACTAAAGCACTAAACCGAACTAAATTTAATTTGTCGAACCGGCCCGAATTAGAGATGATAGAGGCGAATCAAGAAACGGATTTCATAAGACAAGTGAACACTTGTACAAGTGTACAACTATGAAGTCAAGTGGGTATACCCACGGTGTCAAAACAGGTTCTCAAACAGGTTCTGGGTATACCCACGGTGAACCAGGTCAGACCCGGACAGGTCAGGATTTTGATTGTCAGTGCCCCAGGTCATGATTGGTCGGGTTTTGTTCAACGGGTCGAACACATTTGAATCATTGGATTCCCGGGTCGAAGCAGTCCGATCGTTCCATTTACAAGTCGATTCATTCCCGGATATGATCG
This sequence comes from Beta corolliflora, assembly GCA_947648045.1. Taxonomy (NCBI): domain Eukaryota; kingdom Viridiplantae; phylum Streptophyta; class Magnoliopsida; order Caryophyllales; family Amaranthaceae; genus Beta; species Beta corolliflora. The sequence continues at coordinate 42,454 of CANSZD010003952.1, forward strand.
CGTTGACATTTTTTTTTCCGGGTTTGCGCATGTCGTATTTAGGTTTCATGTACGGTTGAGTTAAGTCAAATGTACTCGGGTTGAATTAGTAATGACCTTAGTTCGATCATTGTGAAACATCGGGTCCATTCGCTATTGAACGTCAACTCAACTTCGGGTAACTCCTGATCGGGCCATCTTGATTTTGTTATGGATTTTGTAAACGAATCATATTAATAAAAGTATTAAGATCGACATATATACACATATGTGCGTGTGTGCGATAAATATATGGATGACAACGAAAAACCAATAAAAACACTATATTGATTACCGTGATGTTTAGTGTATTCTCTTAGTCAACTCTTATTTCGAATAATCAACTCGCGTAAAACCACTCTAATGAGTAAAGGAGTAGAACGACTCTTCATATGTTTTAATATTATATATTATAACCAACGACAATAATAACGAGTAGACGATCAATTCCAAACTTTATATAAATGATTTATTATTATAAGCATTATGATTGATATATAAGTTGGTAAATAGTTATGATGGTAAAGAGAATAATAATACTAATAAACATAAAGCGACAATGATAATAGGTAAAAATACAAATAATAATAGTAATAGTAACAAGGCTAACAATAGCAATAGTAATACAAATAAGAACAGGAATACTAACAATAACAATAACAATATAAATACTAATATGTTGAATCATTTTAATATAATATTGATATCAAAATAATTGTAAAACCAATCTAATACTCTATTGATTATAAATTAGTATAACGACTCTTAATATGTTATAATATTATAACAAATGACAATCATACATTCATATGTTTAGCAACGCCGGTTCATATGAGGCTCAAGTGATTATAACGAGGGTTCATATGTTCCAAGCTTTATATAGATGATTTATTATTATAAGCATTATGATTGATATATAAGTTTGTAAATAGCTATGATGATAATGAGAATAATAATAATAATAATAATAATAATAATAATAAACATAAAGTGATGATGATGATGATAATAATAATAATAATAATAATAATAATAATAATAATAATAATAATAATAATAATAATAATAATAATAATAATAATAATAATAATACAAAAAAATAACAATAATAGTAACAATGCTAACAATAGCAATAATAGTACAAACAAGAACAGGAATATTAACAATAACAATAACAAGAACAATAACAATATAAATACTAATAGTAATAGTAGCAACAATGCTAATAATAACAATAACAATAACAAACATAACGTGATATATATGTATTATGTTGTGACTATATATGATAAAGTATAAACAAACATTTCTATCAATATGTATGTTTAATCATTTTAGTATAAAATTGGTATCAAAATAATTGTAAAACGAACCTAATACTCTATTGATTATAAATTAGTATAATGACTCTTGATATGTTATATATAATACTATAACAAATGACAATCATACATTCATATGTTTACAATGATGGTTCATATGAGGTTTAAGTGATTATAACAAGTACTTGCTAGTTACTATATAGTTGGATTAAAACAAGTTGTTATTATTATATAAGATCAATATAATGAATGTATGAATGTAAGTCGATAGTTAAAGATAACAATACTCCATTTAAGTTCATCATCTTTATGATGATAATATAACAAACAATCACTATCAACTCAACGAAGTTCATATATATAAGTTATATCGTTACACTATAAGTTCACTAAATAGATATTATAAACAAACAATTACATAATTGAGTGATATTTGCATACTAACACTATAAGAATACTAGCTTAAGAAGTAAATCACTATAGAGTTGTAGAGCTTTCCTTAATAGGAGACATTGAATAACATAGTTTATTATAACATATAGGAGGTTTGTTATATTACTATATCTTTTTGCATTTTAACAAGATCTTAATTGATAGTTGAAAGAAGTTGTTACTAGATAAGATTAATGAACGCATCAATATAGATTATAAGCTAATTCAAGAATAATACATTATTTTAGCTAATAGTCTTCATGTGAAATGCATTTTGAAACTAAAAATATGTATTTGGATTGAAACAAGTTGTTATCAGACGAGATCAATGAATGTATCATTGTAAGTCGATAATCTAAGTCAATGTAACACTACATATAAGTTCACTTAAATAAATATAATTATACTATTACTTAATTGAGTAATAGACGGAGATTGTTGTATAAGTAATGTTACACGGAGTCTAATTAAAATTTAGAAACTCAATTCACAATTTAATAATAATAATAATAATAATAATAATAATAATAATAGTTATACTATGCTAATTAATAAATGATAGTTATACTTAAATAATACTAATAGTAACTTCAATAAAGATAATTAAAATTTTAAATTATAATGAAATAATAATAATTAACTAATTACTAAAGATTGTAAGTCACTAAACCAAGACAACAACTATTAAGATTATAAAAACATAAGATTATCAATCCATGTCTTCAGGTCATCAATCCATGTCTAGGCTATTCTATTTTTCTATTGGTTAAAGAATGATATCGTGGATCATGAATTAGAACATTGATCCGAAAAGTAATTAAAATCTAACCATTAATTGTGTATTAAAACATAAAAGAGGAAAAAAAAGATGGGATCTAATCTCATCCGTTGATGATTTCGATCCAACGGATGGGATTAAATTTAGAAACCCTAATATTATTAGGTATAAAAGAAGTGTGTTTGTTCCCCCCCATATCTTTCTTCTACCTCCAGCCTCCCCTGACGGCTGACCCTCCTCACTGCTCCCTCACTCTCTCCTCCTCACTCTCAGATCCTCTCTCACGCCACCACTCTCACCCTTTCTCCTCACCACCGCCACCATCGTTCTAACCCTAACCCCCTCATTCCTCCCATCCTCATTCCTCTCTTCTCTCGTTGCTCCCTCCCTCCCTCCCTCCCTCCATCCTACTTGCCGAATTCGGCCACCACCATCCTACACGCAACCTTGCTTCCTTTCCTCCCTTTATCGATGTTCTCTTTCTCTCTCCCCCCCCTGCATCGCGCCACCACCGCAGCCACTAATGTCACTCTCACCTATTCGAAAATAACAATTCGAAATTACATCTAAGAGGAGAGAGAAAGAGAAGTAACTGATAATGATGTCATCGTCGAGAGATTGGAGCATCTTCTCCACGCCTTTAGGGCCAAGAGAAGAACGAAGGAGACGAGCGACGGCTTTACCGGCGAAAATGTTGGCCTTTTGAGCCTCTAAACCTCACACACGCGTCATAGATTCTTGCTCCCGAAGTATAATTGAAGGGGCGTCCATATTCATCGAACGCCAACACCATTGTTGTTGGTGAGCTAGATCAGTTGCAGAGGAAGAAGAAGAAGGTGCAACAATGGCGACGAAGTTGAGGTTGGAGTAATGGAGAGAGAAAGAGAGAGGGTGTTATAGATCTGGGTTGGTGGTGCCGTTGGGTTGGTGGAGGAGACAGTGCTGGTGGTGGTGTCGTTGGGTTGCTCGTTTTAGATCTAGGGTTTCAGATTTTTCGTTTTTTTTTTTTTTAAAATTTCGAGATTGTTTTTGTAATTTCACTAATTGTTTTTTTGTTATTTTTCATTTTAATGTGTGTAATTTATTTTTTTGTAATTTTTGAATTTGTGTAATTGTTTTGTTGCTAGCTGTGCGTGAGTTGGCAATCAAGATAGGAAGCAAAAGATCCCAAACCAGCGATTTTAAAAGATCATCAAGATCAACCATCCAATTTACTCTAATTTTAGTAAAATACTCACGTCTTTCAAGGTATTATAGCTTATAATAATAAGTTTAATAAAAAAAATCAAAGTAAAAATAATTGACTTGTGAATTCAAGTACAATTTGATCTAGATAATAATAAATTAATTTGGTTACATAATAGTTTTGGTTGAGTTAAGTTTGGTTTTTTATTATAATCTTTCAAGTTCAACTCAATTTTTGTTCAATTTAGTTTTAGTAGAAATAATTGAGAATGTAATTTATTTTTTTTATTAAATTATTATTAAATGTAAGATATTGAAATGATTTTGTAGATATAGAAAAATAATTGAATTTTAGTAATTTTGTTGAGTTTAGTCGTCAAAATAAGTTGGTTTGAAAAATTGCGTCAAATTAGGTAGATTTTAGTTTTAGATCAATTAGAATTCGAGTTGAACCAGGGTATTTCTGGCTTTAAATGGATTTTGGGTTAATATCTCGGTTTAGTTCGGTCGGGTTCGGGTTTGAATGCGGAGTGCGTGTGGTCGGGTCGGGAATATAATCCAGGCGGGTCTGGTCCGGTCTGGTAATCCGGGGTCGGGTTTCGGTCGGGTGCCGGAGCCGACGCCCATGAAGTCGAACAGGGTTAGTCGAGTCGATCGTCGGGTTGGCCCAGCGGTCAGGTCTATTTCTGACACCCCTAATGTGAAGGCTTGCGTTCGCATGATGAACACCACATGTATGTGTGTTGGGAGAGAAAATGAGACAAAAAAGAAGTAGAGATTCAATTTCTAATTTTTAAGTAGCCACTCCACTAGCAGACTAGCAGTGGCCAGAATACCAGACAAAAATAGCAACGAGAATCCCTCCCTCTCAATTTCAATCTCATATTCTCTGCCTTTCTATTCTACTTATATAAAACTATAAAAGCTTCGCCCTTCAATTTTGACCGCTCCTTTCTTTCCTTTCCCTACACTTCCATGGCATCCAGTCTTGCAGATTCCTTCTTCTTATTCAAGGTTCTTTTTTTTTTTTAAATCACTTTTCCCTCTCCTCTCCTCTCATTTTATATTATAATTATGTAAATGTTCCCTTCAAAAAAAATATTATGTAAATGTTACTCATTGTTTTTTTTTTTGCAGGGAACTCATCAAAGTCTCATTCAGTCCACCCCATTTTGTTCCTCTGGTAATCTTTCTTTCTTCTTAATTCCCTATTTCATTATTTCTTATTGAAATTTATTTTTATTCATTTAATATTTTGGTTGTGAATTGAATTTGCTAGTTCTTACTTTTAGCTTACTGGAACTTTTTGCACTTATATTCCCTAAAACTGAATTCTTTAAGGTGAAAGGAATTAAATTTAGTCCCTTTTTGTTATAGAACAAGATTTGTAAACTGTTTGAATTTTGGGTTTATAAATTTCTAATGCATTGGATTAGTGTAACATAATTCACTTTTCCAATTCGCAGTTCCCCACAAAATGGCAACAAAAAAAAATAGCCCAAAACCAACCATATTTCGCTTTTATCGGTTCGCAATTGGCGGGGAGATTAGGGAATTATGTTATACTGCATTGGATAATGGGTTTTTTTTGGAGTTGAAAAGACTAAACCTTGTTGTGAGATTGAAAGTAATATGAAAATGATTAGATTAGTTTTATCCAATAATATTAGAATGGAGATAAAAATTGTAATAATTCTTTTAGTTGTGCTGCAAAATCTATATAGGTTGTAATTTGAACTTCTGTGACTTGTTGTAACTTGTGTTTACTGGTCTATGAAATTATATTATTATTCAAGATATTATTTGTCTTATAAAAGTATATTATTATTGCATCGGTTGGTTTCACTCGAATTGAAGATATTGGATCATTGCTTAATCATGTCTGATACAATCTATCGAAAGTTCATTTGTGAGTTGTGTCACTTTATTGGCAGGCATATCTTGCACAAAATGGCAAAAACCATGCCTAAAGAAGTTAGGCCACATGAGACTCAACCAACAATGGAAGTGTATAAGAAGAAGGTCAAACTTGGTGCAGGCTGTAGCAGTCCCAGTTGTACCACCGCCGTCCCCATCTCCCCCAACAGATAACACACAAGACCTGAAACAGTTAGCAGAGAGCTACGGTTTTCAGCAAATTGGGGAGCCACTCCCAGATGATGTTACACTCAGGGACATTATTACCTCCCTTCCTAAGAAGGTAATGCTATAGTTTGCTTATGGGGTTATAATTGCTTAATTAGAGTGTCAGCATAACGATTCATTCCAGGGAATCCGATCTTTGCTTAGGTGTTTGAGATTGATGATGCAAAAGCATGTGGATCAGTTTTAATCAGTGTGACTTCATATGCTTTGGGTGTCTTTATGATTGCCAAAGCCCCTTGGTACTTGCTTCCTCTTGCCTGGGCGTGGACAGGCACTGCTATCACAGGGGTAAGTTCCTTTAATTCAACTCCTTGAGTTTCTGTATGAATTCTCCTTACTGTCTATAAACCTGTATTATGACTTTGGTTCCTGGTTTTTCCTTTGATTTCAGTTCTTCGTGATAGGACATGATTGTGCTCACAAATCCTTTTCAAAGAATAAGCTAGTTGAAGACATTATTGGGACTCTTGCATTTATGCCGCTTATTTATCCTTATGAGCCGTGGCGCTTCAAGCATGATCAGCATCATGCAAAAACTAACATGTAAGCAACTAAGCAGTCATCAGTAATCTAGAATATATCATGGTTTTCTTTTATGTGAGCCTTAATCTTTAGCTTTGCTGGAGTGTTCGTCTCACCCTTCCCCCCACCCCCCTATACTGAACTTGTTCCCTTTCCTGATACTTCCATATCCTCCTTAGTGTTGGGTTTTCTGTGCTTGAACTATTGACTTGTTAAAGTTAATATGGATGCTTCAAGATAACTGTACAATCGGATTTGTAAACGGGATTTAGAATTAATACTGCTATCCAGCTTAATGCTGCAGAATAGAGCTTAGACAAGCATGATGCAACTTGAGAATCTCAGCTTCTCATGTTCCAGTCCCTTTTGTTTTTTTAATCAGGTTGCATGAAGATACAGCCTGGCTTCCTGTGATGAAAGAGGATATAGAGTCAGCTCCAGCCTTGCGTAAAGCATTGATATTCGCTTATGGCCCTCTTCGACCTTGGATGTCAATAGCTCACTGGTATGACCATGAGATGTAATCATGCTGTTGTTTTCTTTTTCAAGATCCTGTCTGTATTACTTGATGTAAGTACAGAATTGGTGTCATCTTTTACAAGCAGGTTCAGGCAGCACTTCGATGTAAAGAACTTCAGACCGAGTGAAGTAAACCGAGTCAAAATAAGCTTAACTGCTGTTTTCGCATTTATGGCTATAGCTTGGCCCTTGATCATATATAAGACCGGGATAGTGGGGTGGATCAAGTTCTGGCTAATGCCATGGTTGGGCTACCATTTTTGGGTAATAAAACATTTTCATCTATTGCTTATAAAGCTAAAGTCCTCTGCCTTGACTTGTTCTTGGCTCATTGTTGTTTTCTTATTTCTTAAATTCTAGATGAGTACTTTCACAATAGTCCATCATACAGCGCCTCATATTCCGTTTAAGAATTCAAAAGAGTGGAGTGCAGCGACTGCCCAGCTTAACGGAACTGTACACTGTGACTACCCCCGTTGGTAATGTATTATGTACCCATTTCTGCATTAAAGTCATATATTCATATCTCGAGGTGTAGTTCTAATCTTTAAGATATTCCATCGTTACATGCAGGATAGAGGTCTTGTGCCATGATATTAATGTGCATATTCCTCATCACATCTCTCCTAAAATTCCGAGTTATAATTTGCGAGCTGCTCATCAATCCCTAAATGAGAACTGGGGAAAGGTATGTTTCCTAGTGTTTAAAATATGTGCTTGAGAGTCCTTAATGATAAAATGAAACTAGGTTTTTGGCCTGCCGCCTATGCAATGTGAAGGTTTATTATTTGGAAAATTTCACAACAATTATCCGAACTTGCCTGGGCAGCGGATGGGATAGTATTTCGGCTGGGAAATTGAGGGGGTGGTTGAGCAAGGAAAAGTAGGACTTAGGAGAGGGGGGGGAGGTGTGAAAATCAACCTAATTAATAGATCCATTGAGTTCCCAACCACTTGGGACAGTACAATCAACCGGTACATCAAGTAACCAGCCACTTGGAACAAGTTGGAAAATGTACCCTTATAGTTTGGCTTATACTACAATAACTCGTAGTTGGGGTCCTTAATGGAACACCAGCCATAATCAAAATTGTTCTTGGGAATTTTTCCTTTTTTTGGAATTGTCAAGTAATCTCATAAATATTAAATACTAGTTAGTTTTCATTTTGTGTATCGAGTTACATCAAAATTATGAGTTACTATTTATAATTTTCGTAGTCTTGAACATAGTAAAAACATTACTGCATATATATCTTTCTTGACACTAAAACTACTAAACACCATGGGTAGCTCAGCGGGAGCTCCCATCATATACCACTCCTGGGAAAAAGGATACAAAAATCAATGGATTGGTTCGGGAAAGAGAATCTCACGTTTCGTCTTCCTCTTTGTTCCGTTAGTTGCTTTGAGATTTTTCAATAAGCCTACAAGTTTAAGTGAAGATAAACATTAGTTAAAATATCAAGAAATTTTATAATCAACCCTTCATTAGATTTAGAAAAAGAACAACGAAGGTTCTGATGATATTGATGATATCCAGCGCTATATATTAGAAGAATTAAGCTCTCAAAAACTCGAGAGAACAATCTTAACTAGTATACCGATAAGAAACTCAACCCGCTAAAGAAATTAGGATAACATAACCTAATCTTAATTGAAATTCTAGCTAACAGGAAGGCTGGATAGATACCGATATAGAAGTAAAACGAGAAGGAAAAGGGAACTCTGACTTGAGAAAATGCAGATGTGAGACAGGATGTTGAGGACGAGATTAGGATTCTGTTGTTATTCGTTTGGTGGTTGCTATTATATATATTGTTATGGTTCTGATAGCTGTTGTTATGACATTTTCCTTTGCTTATGGCAGTACCTGAACAAGGCTATATGGAATTGGCGCTTAATGAGGACAATTATGACAACATGCCATGTCTATGATAAAGAGGAAAATTATGTCTCTTTTGAGAAAGTTGTCCCTGAAGAGTCACAGCCAATATCATTCCTTAAAAGAGTGATGCCTGATTATGCTTGAGATATCCATCGTTCAGCATTTGATCCTTGGTAGGATCTTGGTAATCTACTTTCAACCTATACCGAATATTGGTTCGTGAATCTGGAATTCCGGATGTAGGGTTAATGACAGTCACGTTCATTATGCAGTACGAGCAAAGTGTAAGGTAGCACTACAAAGTATTATTACGACCATTGAAGTTCATTCGGTTTTGCGCAAGAGAATTAATCTCAGTATTTGCGGAATAACAAATTTAGTTATACAAATTAGAAAGTGTAACAATATATTTCTGAAAATATATATTTATTGATTGTGGATCGCGATTGAGGAATGTATCATCACTTGATTACATCTTTCAGCTTTTCTTAATTTGCCATTTTTTCTGTGATATTTTGGCAAGATTGGGGTTAGAAGGCTGGTTGTTCACCTCAGTCAACAGATGGACTCGGACGAACAAGTCCCTAGCTTCCTTGCATGCCATCGTTACGATTTATCGTCTAGTTTTTCTAGTTTCAACACTAGAATAAAGGTTGTCTACAAAATACAAGTATTGAAATGAAGGGTAACACTGAAGATTCTTCCTTTGTGCACTCAGAGCATGGAATATAACAAAGAATATGAAGGGTAACAATGGCAAAATTTCTTTGATGCATTGAAATTCAATGGAGAAAGTTGTTTGATTATCTGACATGAATTCACAAATGTGAAATTCACAAAATGACCTCGTACTCGTTGTGGATGCATAATCCTTTGGTCCCCCTTTGCTCTATAAACTCACAAAATTACAAAATAGTAAAACCACCCAACAAAAGCCATTAAATGATTAATGATGGAGGCAATTAATTAGATCAACAAGTTGGAGGATAATGAATAATGAACAATGAACCTAGCTGTTTAGACAAATATTAGAAGCAAAATCAGATTTATACGCGTGTATGACTGTTTAGTTTTAGAGAGACGGAAGTAAATATCTCTCTCAAAATGGTAAAGGTGCTGCTTTTTATTCTTTCACTTTTCAGTTTCCACAACTGTTGAGTTGAGAAAATGGTTTTCACAAGCTTATAATATGTACCTGCCTCCATACAAAACTCATTAAAATTTACTTTCATGAGTAATAGAGAATTAATTAGAATCATACAGTACATAAACAACAGCAGAGCACCCTGTTTTCTTTCTCATCCAAATATTTTCTGAGAAATGAATGACAACAGAAGTTGGGTCAAGGTCTTACTCATATTGCTCATGGCATCATTTATCTTGAGTTTTCCTTATTATATGCAGCCAGATCCCCCTATAATAGTAGCCATTCTGCTGTCAATTATCCCCATTTCGACCTTGTTCTACTCCTTTCTTTTGGTGCTTTTCTGTTGGTGATATATAAAGGTAACTGAGGTTAAACGCCACTACCATTGCCAAACATCGACATTATATGGTATTCACCAATCAAGGCTGTGCATGGCGAGGGCAACCTCAGGCCCTGTGTACATGTTGCACTCCACAGAGTACAAGAAAGGCTATCGTGCTGCAATGCAATTCAAAACTTAGAAGCTTGAAGTTTGTTGTTTTATATGTAGAACAATGGCATTGCATTAGTCTTACAGTAATGCGTGTTGTAATAATCATTAATCATGATAATCTCAGCAATACCTGGAAAAGTTTTTGCATCATAAGAGGGTTTGCAAGAAAAGTATGCCACATAAATAAAAAAAGGCTCTGAGCTAAACTTCATTTCATTTCTGCTTTAAATACGTTACATGTGACCTAGATTACATTCTGAATATCCTTCTCCCAATGCTTACTAAAATCCTTAGCTGCTCAATGCCTCAATCTAGATGAAAGCAGAACGATATCTAAAAGGACTAGCCAGCAACACGCCGGGAAGAGTTGTGTTGTTATATCCGACATCCTTTCAGGCACAATTTGTTCGCTATATCCAAATGCAAGATCAAAAGACATAGCAACAATGACATAACATGCCGAAGAAGCAAATAAGCTGACATGACAAAAGAAACAAGATTGAGATCGTAGGCGGTGCTGGATGTATCATATTAGTTCCACTCTAAGCAGAGATCATCAATGAGCATAAAGCCAAAATGATGGCTTCAAAGAATATCCTGATTTCCTTCTCTGTCCATGACAAGACATGCAGAGCAGATGGAAAATGAATCAGGAACATCTGACAACCAAACAAGGGGGACGTTCAATTCCCACTGTCAGCAGATGCAGCTATCTTATAATAGCTCAGGTAAATTGATAAGCTGTGATAATGTTGAAGTCCAGGGCTAATCTAAGTTCCTACAATTTTCCGTTCTGTTCAGGGTCTTCATTGCCGGGAGAGTTTGCTTTTGCAGCAGTAATAAGCCGATTTCTATAGAGGGTTTCTAGCTCATGGAAGTATGGGCATGACTTGGCATTCTCAGAAGGTTTCTTCCCGTTGCCTGTTGCCTTCTTATAATACTTATTAACATTCTCCCACTTCTCTTTGCATTTCTTCGCACTCCTAATATATCCCATTTTAGCCATCCCTGCTGATACTTCTTCCCACACAGGAGCCTTTGCGCCTAAAGTACGAAACTTGTCATCCAGAGCAGCTCGTAGAGTGATGAGCGCTTGGACTTCAGAGGTCGGCCACCTCTTATTGTTAGGATCAAACTTGTCTAGTTCACCTTGCCCTAGAGGATCACCAACCTCTTCCCCAGAGAAAACCGGGGGCAACGATAAGAGCTCGGGCACCTGTATGTCAGTGACTCCAAGAGCATTACGAATAAACGAAATAAGAGCAAGGCTACGAGCAGCCTCCTGAGCCCTAATCTGCTCCGCTCTCTTAGCCCGCTCCATTTCTCGTTGATGCCACGCTTCCTCTCTAGTAATCCGCTCCTTCTCCTTCTTCTCTATCATGTCCATTAACTGGTAATGCATCTGCTCTTGCTTGTGTATAACTTGACTCATCAAATTTTCTAAAAATAACTCCATCCTCTTCCTCCTCTTCTTCCTCGGCCTCCCACTCGAACTCGGCTCCTCCATCTTATGCTCGGATTCACCACTACAATCCGACGACGAACTGATTCAAAAAACAATCCAGTCAAATCACTGCACTCTTATTCTTCCTCCGTTCTAAAATAAGTGAAACACTTCTCTCAAAAAATTCTCACATAAACGACAAAAGTGTTTCACTTATTTCAGAACGGAGTAAGCACATCAAACAACAACACATACATTTATATTCCACACATCACATTTTATACTACACAAACAAACAAAAAAACAAGAAAGAAAGAAATACCTCAAGGAGAAGTTGAGGTGTGAAATTTGAGATTTAAAGTTGGAAATCAAGTGAGCATCCATTTCCGACTTCATTTGTATAAGTGCATCAGCTGACGTGTCCTCTTCCAACTTTTCCGGCAACCTAAAATTTCCTCCATTTCCGCCCAAATTAGACTGAAATTGAAGAAACCCTAGCTCCGACGAATTACAGCCATTGATTCTGAGCAATGCGTCATCAGACGCCGAATATTCCGGCGGATTTTTACCGTTGGATCTGATAGGGCGAAGTTTTTGTGGCGCCGGAGAAGAAATGAGAGCCGTTGATTGAGGGTAGAAGAATCCAACGGTGGAGGAAGAGTGTGGTTGAGGTTCAGGGTCAGGGAAAGGAGTTAGCTCCTCGGGAAAACCGCCACCGGGTAATGGCCGGTCAGTACTGAATAATTCTTCCATTTTTTAGCAGTGGTGACTGGTGAGATCAATATTATTGCCGGTTGTGGTGAATTTTTTTTATAAAAAAAAAGGATAAAACGAGAAAAAATAAAAAGTGGAGATGTAGGGGAAAGATGAATAGAGGGGGTGAAACAAGAAATGAAGCTCTTTTGGTAAAAGTTCACTTGGTAAATGAAGATGACCACACTATTTTTACACAACTTCTGCAGTTGTACTTGGAAGTTTACAAATCACTGCTACAATTGTATTGATAATCAAGTTTCACAAACTATTAAGTATTAACCTTATTCTAATGGGCTCGATGAAATTAATATTCAATTTTTTTTTCTTAGAACGCATTGATTTGAACTCATAAATGGAACTACCACCCACTAGCATGTTGTCGCCAAAAGCAGAACCCCATAGCAATCGCTAATTCTTCTGTCATGGGCAAAGTTCTTTCAATCCAATCTCACAAATAATAGTCCTTTTGTTTTTCTCTAGCTCGAGGTTAATAAGAGGATTGATTTCAAGTAACTATTTTCACCTCTGAAAGCTACACATCTCGTGCTAATGCTTATATCAATGCGGCACGTTAAATAAAGAGAAAGGTGAATACTTTACCAAACTCACATGACCATCATTTCCAACATTTGTGGCACTCTTGCCTTGGCTGCAATTAGAGATGGCAATGGGTCCAAGACCCTAATTGGACCCGTCCAGACCATACCATAATTGAAGGGTATGGGTCTTAATATTTTGGACCCTATGGGTAAGGGTAGGGTATGGGTCTTGATATTATAGGATAAGGGTAGGGTAAGGGTCCACTTCTCAAATACCCAGACCCTACCCATAGACCCACTCAAACTAAAATATATTTTTTTTTATGTTTTTTTAGTTAAAATAAATATATATATTTAATATGTAACAGATATAAGAAACCCTTCCAGTTAAAATAAATCCCTCAATCCCTTACCTTAGCCGCACTCTCACAGTCTCATCTTACCAGTATCTCACTCTCTCACTCCAAACTATTTTCTTTATTCATCCATACCCATTAAAAAGTGAGAAGTTCTGTTACTGTAGCTTAGTAACAGTGGCCTTACCATTTTACCCCTACAACTTACCCATTAAAAAGTGAGAAGTTATGTTACTGTAGCTTAGTAACAGTGGCCTTACCATTTTACCCCTACAACTTTGTGTAATTGTTGTTCTGCCCTTACTTTCCCTCAGTGTCTCTTTTGGCTACAGCTCCCGGTTTTCCTCTTGACCCTCCATCTTCATCCTCCTCCTAACCTAGATAGTTCCCCTGCATTTTCTGCATCTCAATTGCCTCCTGCCGTCCTACTTTCCCTCCCTTTTTTCCAAAGCAATAGTAGCATCAACAACGGCATCATCGACGGTCGACAGGACGCAATGTTTTTTGCCACTCTTCGATATTTATCTCTCCTTCATTCATTTCTCACGGTAAGCCTAGCAATTCCCCTAATTTTTTTTGGTGCGCAAACTGATTCTCATCATTTATGCTGTTTATAATTTCGAGTTTTAGGAATTTTTCGTTAATTCTTCTTCCTCTCATGTCGTTGGTGTCGATTCTCATTGTTTATTTCGAGTTTTAGGGTTTCAGATTCCCTCTGTGCTGCAGCAGATTAGATCAGAGAGAAAGGCAGAAAGCTGAACAAGATGGCCTGACAAAGAATCAAGTAATGATTTCTAGCTCTGTTTTTCTTCTCTAATTGTTGAATCTTTGATGTGAAATTATGATTGCTAATTTTTGAGAATTTTTGCTTAAATTTCAGTTTTGCTTGAAATTTAGTTTGCAGTTAGTGTTCTTGTATAAAGCTCGTAATTTCCAGTTCAAGGCATAAACAATATAAAGATTCTGATATCTTTACCCTCCGAAATAAAACATGTTCTCATTAGCTTATTCGATTAATCACGCTTGGTTTTGGTTGTGGTTTGTTAACAAAAAAAAGTGCACCAGTTCTTAGTTGATACATCTGTTTGAGATTAACAAAACCACAAAAGGGAACAAAAAGTGTCAGTTTTGCTTTGAATTATTCATATACAGCCTTCTTTTATTTGGCTTGCAAAATTGAATTAATTTGTGAAGGTTTGGGTGCAATGGCTGCAGTATGTAATGACGTTACCCCATTTATCCTTGTCTAGCAATCCTCTCAATGTTGCTCTTCTTTAACTCAAGCTCAAGCTTTGTAATCCAGATCTAAGTTGTTAAACAAGGATAAGCTACAAACTTTAGAAATTGTATCAACCAATGATGGTTAATACATACAACAAGGAGCCAAGTCATGATATAAGAATTCCCTCTCATTGAAGCTTGGTTAACACAAATTCTGTCTTTAGGGTGATCTGTTGAGTGGAATTTTATGTATATGAAGCAACAGTGAGGTGTTCTTGACTTGTTTGGTTTTTGCAATTGATTTGGGAGTTAGGGTTCTCACATTAATTTTAGGTTTCTATTTAGAAATATATGTAGGAGGCAAAGTGGGTTGGAAAGACATTTAAGACAACTTGTAGCTCAATTCTTGCCATTCTTCTTGCAAGCGTTCAATCTTCTCGTTCTTATTATCTCAACCGATCCTCGACTCTTTTCACATGTTTGTTTTTTAACAAGACTCCTACCCTTGATAATGGCTTCACCAATCACTTTGCCATGGTAATTTTTTCCTTTTTTCCATGTAATTTGATTTTTTCGGATTTTGCTTCTTTTGTCAATTAATGATTTTGGTTTTTTGGGGAATGTGTAATTTGATTCAATTTTTAGGGAATTGGAATCTGGTTTGATTGATTTGGAAAGATTTTTTATGTTAAAAGATGGGTTATTACTTATGGATGAAATTGATGGACTATTGTCCATCACTCTTTGTGTTGAAATCCTGTTTGTTGATTGTTTGTTTAATTTGGCTTTGGGAGTAATTAGTTGGTTCACGTTTGGTTCATTATTGATATTGCACTACATGAACTCTTTATTTGTCCGATCCGCTAATTTGTTTCAATAATCATCTTCGCAGGATAAAACTTTTCATGGTTGAAGAGATCTCATTGATATAAGTGGCCTCTAGAATGATCCTCTTTCACGAGTAGAAACCACTTGTTGGTCTCTTTTATATGAATTTCAGGTATGGAACAAATGAATTGTAATTTTAAGGGATACTTGTTGTTGTAATTTTCTGTTTTACATGGGTGGTTTACTTTGTTCACATAGTATAGGTTTTTTTAAAGGAGGAATCTGGCTCTCTGCTCTCTTTGTTAACCCCTTCTTCTTCTTCTTTTACTATGTCGTTTTGGATAATGACACTGAATCTCTAATATGAGCTGTATTTGCCTAAATCTAAAACGATATGATTGTTCAGGACCTTGATCTTGATTTGATGATAGCCGACAATTGGTTGATGCGAGTTTCCACTTTGATTAATGGCTTTAAGATTGATATTGTCATCAAATTTAAACTTAATGTATGTATTGATTTCCCTCTCCTTAGGAAGGATATGTTCTCGCTGCAACTAGCTATGTTAGCAAATTCATATAGGTGAGCCATAGTCTACCTAAGATTGTTGCAATAAAAATTTGTCTTAGTCTTGTCATGGATTTCACGTATTTTTATCCTGATCGCATTCATGCATAAATGCTTTCTTTTTGTTAGTTTGATGATTGATTCTTGTTGGAGTCTGTCACTTTCCACATGTTAGAATATAGTTGTTGATCATATGTTCATGTTGCTTGTTGGTCTTATATTGGCCATGCCATTTGCCTTTCTTTAATTTTCTCTCTCTCTACTCTCTTTATCTTACTTTTTTTTTTATCTATCCACTTAACTATTTATGATCTCTGTGCCAACCCAAGATGTGAAGATTACTCAGGGAAAAAGTATGTGTTAGTGCACTCTTTTTTGTTTTCCATTTTTAACAAGGACATTTTGTTTTTGCAGGCATCGACGTTGGGTGAGTTCATTTGGATAGCCCATATGGTTTTGCCTCATATTGTTGGATTCAAGGTAAGCTGGAGGATGGAGTCACAACTACAAATCGGGTGTTGACGGTCAAGTTTATATTTTTACATTTTATTAGATTTTTTAGAATTTTAGTTTTAATAGATATCAGTTGGTTTAGAAACTTATTTTTAGGACATTTTTGAGAGAAGTTATTTTGGATATAAATTAAATGTAACAATTTTTTTTACGTGATGAATAAAATAGCTGGAATTTCAGTTTGATAATATTGGTGTCGCTATTTATAGATTGTTTCATCAAAGAAAAGAAGCGTGTACAAGGAGGTGCAAATCTAGGAGCAGTTACATGATAACGTATGTATATCATAACTTATTCTAATTTTAAAAAAATGTATAATAAATCTAAGAAAACAGTTTATAGTCAATAAATGGTTTCAAAGGGTAAAGTAAGGAAATTGGTTTCAAATGGAACACGCTGATCTAAGAGACATGTTTTAGCTATTACTGGTCTCTCAAATAAATAAAAGAAACTAGATATCATAATCGGTTTCATAACCTAGGACACATGTGAGATGGAGACTGGTTGTAATTCGGTTTTCTAGCCGTTCCCAACCAGTTTCCTAGGCCTTTTTTTGTAGGAGTGAGGGTCGGGTAACCCCGAAAGTCAATTTGTGCTTCATACAACAATGACTTTCTTAATGACTATGAACTCTAATTGATTAGTATTATGAACATGACTTGTTATTCGTCTACAAAATATGGGCTTCAAATATCTGTTACTCCATAATTTACAATTTGTTAGTTTGTTTGATGTGGTAATGAAGGTGATTCTTAAAAGTTCCAGATAGTTGGACAGGTTTTAGCGCAAATTACTTGAATTATTCAAGATTTCAACTTAATATATTGATCATATATCGTGGAGAGTTCTTTGCATGATGTGTATTGAACGAGGAGGTGAGAAGTAAAGAGTGACGAGGACTATTTTCCACTTTCTTAATATGAAGCATATGTTATATAATTATTTTCCACTTTCTTGCGTTTGAATATTTTCATTCCGTTGAACTCTTGCAATTTTAAATTTATGGATCTCAATTTCAAGTCTTGTCTTTTGCTTGCTAGGGCCTCAAGCTTAAGATTGGAAGCACAAGAAACAAAGAAGATGGAGAAGCTTAACAATATTTTCACATTGTATTAATTTTGGTAGATGATTCAATTTTTTTTTATTGGTGACTTGTAATTGAATATACTTATTTAATCATTATTTATGCAATATGATAATCACAATGCTTAAAGCGGTTGGATGGAAAAATTTACTAGCAAGCAAGGAAAAAAATATGTGAGTCAATAAAGGTGGTCACAATACATTTGTATAATACGGAATATTAAAAAGTGGGACGGAAATCGAGGCTACCCCTGGTTCTCCCCACCGATCTTGCTGATGAGCCAAACAATTAAGGCATTGATCACCCACCCAAGGGGCCCTTTTGCTTGCTATTTTGCTCTGCTGACCTAATGTTCCTTGTTAACAATGTGTCCCCTAAAAGTTAAGCCCCGCCTAATATCAACTAATCTCTTTTCTTTTGCTAGGTGTGATTAAATGTTTGTAGTAGATATAGCAATGGGAGAACATTCTAGAGAAGGCGCAATATTTTGTAACCCACAAAATGTTTGCACTAAAATATCATTTGTGCAAAATAATCTTATAGTCTTATTATCTTACCTACAAGTTCATATACTTTGGAATGTTTTAAATTCATTAAACTGAAATTTGCATAAAACTATTTATAATAATTTTCGCTTTCTTGGGGGGCCGCGCGCGATAGCGCGCGGTCCAACAACTAGTATATGGATGTATGAGACTTTTCGGATGTGGAAAAACTATGTATTCCTATGTAATATGATATTTTGTGTGCTAATTGATAGATTTATATGTTGGATTGTGCTTAACAATTATATATACACATGAAAATATAAGCTGAAAAAAAATTATATTAGACCCATTCTGGACCCTAGACCCTATTCATACCCTATTGGACCCTACGAGTACGGGTCCTAAATTTTTTTTCCTGTGAGTATGGGTCTACATCCAAAAATTAGGGTATGGGTAAAGGTCTAGCCTTACCCTACCCATTGCCATCCCTAGTTGCAATCAAACAAAAAGTTGCTTTCAACTTGACGAGAAGTAAATCAAGGTGAAAGTGAGAAAAATTTCTTCAATTTTGTATAAGATTAGAACAATATAAATCCAAGTTGGGGAAATGGTGAAATTTGCTAGTGATGTGATAAGAATAGCCTTACATCTTGCGAATTGGAATATAGGGTAAAGCTGATCAAGGTCGACCCACCAGCCCGAGATCCCCGCCCGACATGTGGGTTTAATTTTTTTAGGTAACTCAGCCTGCCATTTGATCAGCTCTAATGCAGGGATTATTGTCTTTCGTAGTGACAATGCTAATAGACAGGGAGATCTTGTCAAGCGCGCAGTGGATCTATTTTGAATGTACCCAAGAGGTTGTTTGTACTCTAAACTGTTAGATTCTAAAAGTCTTTTAAAAGAACTCGCACGAAACTATTAGTTTTTTCCTGCAACCACCTTTAACATACGTGAGTTGCTAATCCTTTGCCATCAATAAACATTGTCATCCAAATTTTCAAGACACATCAATAATGATACCTTAAAGGAAAAATTGACATGAATAATTTCAAATTTTACCAGTCTTCTAAAAATAATCCCAACTTTGGATTATTTTAGAATAATCCCAACTTTAAAGTGCATTACCAAAATAATCCGAACTATTAATTTTCTATATATTATAGATTTGAGACGGATTAGTGTAAGCAAGAAAATTGATAGTTTGGTTTATTTTAAGAAGATTCCCTCAAAAGTTAGGATTATTTTGGAATAATCCAATGTTGGGATTATTTTGAGAAGTCAGGTGAAAGTTGGGATTATTCAGTATCGATTTGTCTCTACCTTAAATCCAAAACATTTATTGAAATTGAGCGAGACCTGAGACCCGATTAACCCAACTCGAGACCTACTTTGACCCAAAAACGACAACCTAAAGTTAACTACAACCCAAAAATGAACAAAATATATTCCACGAGAATCAGTCTAACCTAAATCAACCCATTGATATAGGTTGAACACAAGTGTGTAAATTATGCAAATCAATAAACTAACATATACTTATATTTCAAAAGACATTGTCAAGTAACCTATCTTTCACATTGTGTAAAGTACGAAAGCGAAACATAGGTCGATATAAATTATTATTTTGCTCATCAATCAGGTCGATCAACCTATCATATATGCAAATTCATTAATTAAAAAAAACCATTACATGGCAAATTTTGGAAGATCTTTAAAAAAAAAAAAAAGAAGAGAGGAGTAGTAGGAAACATTTGATACTCAAATTACTCCAAACAGTCCACAACATATCATCAGCACAACAAGCATATGTAAAGTCCAAACTTAGTGGAGTAGTAGGGGTCAATATTAGATTTGTGCTTTGCAAACCTCACACCACATTAGCTTCTAACTCTTTCCCTAAGCTTAGAGCAAGCTAATGGTTTAAAGAAGAGCATTATTCTTTGTCATTATTGTTGACGTATACAAGTATGCATGTCGTCAAGAGTTCTAGATAACACTATGGTTTAACTACTTCATTAAACGAGAAAATAAAATGGGTTTGAATTGTATGATGAAGAATAAATTCTTTTGTTGGTTTGAACTTTGGAAAAAAGGCTGCTGAAGAAGTTAGGCAGACGAGAAGAATGAAAAAAAGGGGTGCTGAAGAAGTTGTAGGATCGGATGTAGATAGGAGATAGTTGAGATAGGCTTGAATATGCCAAACACACTTTTAAGAACTTATTTTTATGAAATACGTGGCCTTACATTATACATTACATTCTCATAAATCACGCCACAACAACTAAACGTGCTTCCAAACATAAATAGTAAGATCAACTGCTCCATATTGTTATGCTATACGTAGATGACAAAAGTTGATTAGGCTACCAAATCATCTTCTGTGTATATTTTCTAAGTATTTTCTTTCCTTTTGACCCAATTCAATACTTAGACTAATCTGTTATATGCCCTTCTTCCTCCCTCTTTCTCTTTTTTTCTTCTTTTTTTATTAATATTTTTATATCATTGAGAGAAAATTGAAGAAAAAGCCAACATATATTACTTTGACTTTAAATAACGAACAAATCCAAGTTTGACTCTTATAAGTATCAAAAACTGTAGCATTGAGTTATGATGTGTAACTAATGCCTACAATTTCTTGATTCTTTCGTTTTTGAGTTATGATGTGTAACTAATACCTACAATTTCTTGATTCTTTCTAAGATGTATAGTATTCATTGTTAAAAGTTTTTCTAATATGTATAGTTATGGTGATTAACAATCAAAATCGACTAGAAAATATCAAGATAACTTGCTATAAACCACAAAAGTGTAAAATTAATGATTAAAAGATGTACGATGTAGGAAATCGGACTCATTGTTTAATCTTTTACGTACTTATTTGTTGTAAAATATTTGAAATTACTCATTATTTAATCTTTTACATATTAGTTTGTTGTAAAATATTTGAAAACCTATAATTTCACCGATGGTATTAAACTTGATTATTTTTTTAACCGTACTTTACGTAGAAGCAAGGCAAGGGTCATCTCAACTCTCAAAATAATATGAAGTATATGTGACATATACTAAGGTAACTTGCCATTATAATATTGAATAAGATAGAAGATCATCAACAATCTTTGCTTGGTTTTCTAATTCTTACAATCTTCAGTTTTACAAGATTGTGACGCCAGACAACGACAAGGTTACATTTATACATGGAACAGTATAAAGATTGTCATTGTTCTTTGTACAATATTCTAATACAAGAAAGTCAAAATGTTTGGTAAATATTAATTATCTCCAAGGGTATTTGATTAAGGCAGGTTGCCCTATAAAAGCAAAGGCCATATTATATTGTTGATTCATTTGATCCCAACAAACACATTGCTAGTACCATACAACGGAAGAAACTTAGACGATTAAACAGAAGTCTAACAGAACCACAAAGAAGATGACCAAATTTTGCGGCTACCACAACCACAACATCCTTGTGATGTTGCTTGCAGCTCTAATATTGGCTTCAATGATACTCAGCTCTCAATGCCGCCTCATCGTCAGCCAACTTCCCGGAGAAGAAGACGATCTTGGGATGAAGTGGGCACTCGAGATGTCGAACCGAGATGAGATAGTGCAACTAGCTGGGTATGGCGAAGAAAAACTCTCCACCGTCCTCATCACCGGTCGAGTTGTTTGCAACAAGGCTTGTTTAGCAACTAAACATAGCAACCAGCACCAGCTTTCACCACAGCCTATCTCAGGTGTGTACTACTATAGTATTTTTACATGAGGTTTTTAGCACCTACTTGTCTCATGCATGTCAAACGCTGCTATGCTATCATAATCACTATTGAAAGGATCATCTTGCGAAATCATGATATGTATGAGATACAGATATAGTTTTTGCAGGAAAGTTCCATGAATTGTCCTTCGACGAATCCCCTCCTAATTAACCTCCTCCCCCTCAAAAGCTCAAAATAATAAGAAACACCCACTAAGAAAAAGAAGATTAATTTCCAAATTTTTGGGATTTTGAATACAGATGAAGAGTCTCTTTTTGTTGGCAAGACTTAGGATTAAAGTTTAACTGCTTGTTGCAAGAGGCTTTTCGCATGGTGTGACATGTTACCCTACAGTACTCACAATAAAAGAAAAAGTACAACACATTAAATTATACTCATAATTATACTCAAGACCATGTTTTAGTTTTTTTTATTGTCAAATGGAAGGTAAAATTCAAACTTTAGACCAAGCAAAGGGAAGTGAAGATAACATCATACTATCATAAGTAAGCAATCAAAAGAAGAGGTCCTCAACCAGAAACAAAAAAAAAAAAAAAAAAAGCCTTATGTCATAACAAACAACTCGTTAGATAATCAACTAATTCAAAGATTTTCTTACGACTTCTTAACGTCTCCTGCACATAGATCTTCAATGAAACTTTATAAATTCTACGGTTTACTAATTTTTGATATCTTATATAAATTTTTGCAGGGGCCTTGGTGGGAGTTGCATGTCATACCAAGAAAGACAAAAGCACGAGTTGGGTTAAAGCTGTTACAGACAATTATGGAGATTTCACAATTGACCTTCCCTCTCATCTACATGGGATCCCAGACTTGGGCAAGGCGTGCTCAGTTAAGATCCTAGATCTACCTAAGGATTCATCTTGCCATCAATCAGCTTCTGCAAGTAAACACAAGGAGATCAAGCTAGCATCTACCAAAAATGGAAAGCGTACATATACAGTAAGAGGGTTGGCACTGCAGCATACACTGCCTGGGAATTCAGCAGCTTGCATGAAAGAACAGAAGGATGAGCAATAGATGTCATAGTAAGTGGCATTTCAAAGTAATTGCACAGGTGAAGTGGCTGAGAAACCCAAATATTGTATCATGGCTCACTCGGATGGCGCTATTGTCACAGTAATGAGTCCCACGTTTCAATTCCACCTACTTAAGTTCAACAGCAAGTTGGGATACTATTCTAAAAGGAAAAAAAAAACATATAGAAGTATGACAATATATACCACTATGTATATTACATGTATATATATGTAATTTTGCTGCAACTTTTGGTGATGTACCTTATATATCATTGTGGATTGTCATAAGAGTGTTTCTTAATACACACACCAAGAGCCACTTCTCAATTCTCATACATAATAGTATGCATCATACTAGATAAAAACTACACATTTAAACAGAAATTACAATGCTTGTGCTCCAAAAAGAAAGTTATATAATATATACTCCCTTGACAAAAAAAACTTTGCGCAACTTTAAAAAATCAAAGATACGTTCCATAATCAATAAATGATCCTATTTCTAATACCTGGAGAACATCAGGAATTCTGGGCAGCACTCTGCTTCCTACCAGCTATTATATACTTGGCAACATCAGCACAACAAGTAAGCTTATCAGCTTCTTCCTCGGGGATTTCGATGGAGAACTCTTGCTCAACGGCCATAACGAGCTCCACTCTATCCAAGCTGTCCAAGCATAGATCCTTTTGAAAATTAGTTGTTTCAGTTACCTGTTAGAAAGAAAAGTGACACTAATTAATTGGACAAATCAATCACTCTTCAGGCCTTCTTAGCCTCAAGTGAGGATGCAATCGAATAGCTAAAACATTACAGCAAAACATGAGCGAGTGTTGCATATAACTTATAAGTTCCGTAATCAGAGCAATGCAAGCATATTATGAACAGCACTCTTCATTGAACTAACCTTAGCAGTGTCAGTTTGGTTAAACTTCTTGACCAAGCCAATCACTCGATCCATTACACGGTCATCGCCCTCGTTTCCCACTGTAGAGCACAAATGCCTGCTGTATTGGCTTAGTGCACTAGTATTTTCAACAAGTGACCAATTTCTCAAAGAGGCCTGAAGCCTAACATGCCTCAGAATAGAGCTCTTCAAATTCTGCATCTTCTAAATCAATAATATAAACCCATGAGCTCAATCACTATTAAGAGAGGTTGAGATGACATTTATGTCGACGCCGACGTAAAAAATGTAAAGGGTAGACAGATAACAACCAGAATTCCCCAGATAAAAGGAGATGTCAAACATTCATGTGAAATGTTACTATATTACTGATTTACTGCTACACTCAACAAATAACAGCATAATAAGTCTATGATTAATAGGAGTAACTGATTTGACTAAATTAACACAAAAACATTAAATAACAACACAACAATCTTACTGTAGGACAAGGACACCCAGCAAGACAATCTTACTTTATTACTGCTACACTCAACAAATAACAACAAAATTAGTCTATGATTAATAGGAGTAACTGATTTAATTAAATTAACACAAAGACAAAAAAATTATCAAGAAAGCATAAAAAACAGCAAAAAAGCTGATACTTCACTAGAGGAAGTGAAAATAATCGAGTTGACCACTCGTATACAAAAAGAATCGAACTTGGGTCGAAGGTCGAGCAAACAAGCAATTCAAAAATGAAACAACTTATACTTTATAAATGACGATGAAATCAAAATTAAACACTTTAAATAAAATTTTCATATGATAAATTGAAGATAAATGAGAAAAATGCGAGTTTTCTTTAATACCTTGGATGCCTTTGAAAATGGCGTTTGAACTGAATGTTGTCTGCTAAATGTTTGCGTAAATGCCTCAAAGAGTCAAGATGAGAAGAGAGAACCCTTGCTGACTTGCACTTTGTTCCAAGGTGAAGGTCAGCTCTGAACTCTAATTTGGGCTTGTTTCTTAGCACAAAGGGCTGGACTGGAAAGCTCAATTTAATAAAATAGCCCATGATTTGAGTCCAATGTAATCTTTTTATTCCCTTTTGCTATTTACCGCCCGTATTTACTAAAAATCGCCCGTATTTTTTTCAATATTTTCCTAAACTACCCCTCTCCTTTCACCCCACTCTTACTCTCTCCACCTCTCATCCAACTTCACCTACTCCACCTCTCTCACATGATTTGAGGTCAATTGAAATGGTGTTAGACGACACTGAAATATCATCGGTAATGCAGAGTGATGGTTGCATAATAACGAATAAGATTATGTTCTCTTCGGCATAAAACAACTGAAATGAACTGAACTGAATTGAATTAACTAAATCAATCGAATCGAACGGATTAAATTATAACTAATTAATAGTAATGATTATCATATAGGAACTATCTTGAACCGAATCGAACTAAAATCAAGCGAACCGACGAATCGAAAATAAACTGAGGA
Organism: Beta corolliflora; assembly: GCA_947648045.1. NCBI lineage: Eukaryota > Viridiplantae > Streptophyta > Magnoliopsida > Caryophyllales > Amaranthaceae > Beta > Beta corolliflora. The sequence goes on from CANSZD010003952.1 coordinate 67,905, forward strand.
GAACAGACCCTAAGTGACGAAATTAAGAGAAAGAAAACCAATAAAAAAGACAAAGATATTCATGATTATAATTTAGAACAGCCAATCCACTCTACCCAATTATTGTACTATTCACTTATTTCCTATTCTATTTGGAATCTAATAGGAGTACACGAGTAAATTTAAATCCTCCAATACAATTACACCCTAAAAATCATCCATTTCAAATATCACAAAAACAAAAAAGAAAACCCTAGCAAAACAACAAATAAAGCACATAAAAACAAAATGAAAATGGTAAATTTGGTTTAGGTGGGGGCTTGTGGGGGTAACCTACGAAACAACCAACCAATGTCTTTGAAAGCGAGCATCTAAAAACGACATCTAGCCTTCTTATTTTTTTTTTTGTAATAATAAGAAACAAAGAAGATTGAATTTGAAGCAGAAATTATTTGAGAAGAAAAATAAAAAAATCCAATCCCTTATTCTCCAATTCTCCCCCTCTCACATCCCACTCTTCTTTTTTTCCAATTTCCCACATCCAAAAAATCCTATGATTATGATTTCTGATTCATAATGATTTCTCATCTTTATATACTTATAAATATATGAAATTATATAATATGGTTTTTATAATATGATCCCCACCCACCAGTACCAGTACCAGTACCACCTTCCAATCCCATCTCCTTCATCTCCCACCACCACTAACTTTCTCTCTCTAACTCTCTCTTTGTTGCTCTTAATGGTTACATCCACTTTGAACTCTTAGTTTTTTTTACTTAAAAAAAACCCTCAATTTTGTCTTTTGGTTCTTTGATTATTAATATTATTTCTTGGGGTTTTTTTCTTTTTTTGTTCTAATCTGCTAACCCCTTTTTTGTTTATCTTTAAACAAGCAAAGAAAGAAAGAAGACATTTTTGATTAATTTTGGGGGAATCTTGATTAGATTCTAGGTATAAAACAACAAAAAAGTTTGATTTAAAAAGGGGTTTATACCCAATTGCAAAAAATGGGGAATGTTAATGGCAGAGAAGATGGGAATGGAAGCCCATCTGGGTCTGGTTTACTTGTTGAAGAAGAAGAAGATGAAGATGAGATAATTGCTGTTGCTGCGTCTTCATCTTCTGCTTTGATGGGTCACTCTCCTCCTCACAGTCCTAGAACTGTTCAATCTCCCCTCAAATTTGCTCCTCAGGTTAGATTTCCCCTTTTAATTACAGTTTCTGGGTTAATTGATTGATTGATTTGTTGAGTTTTTGTGGTTAGATTTACTGTTTTTATTAATTATGTCATACTATTATATTATACTATATGGAATTAGATTAATATAGAAGGTTTGTCATTTACTTTATGTTTTGAGGGATTTGTTGAAATAGTGTACCTATACTGTATTTGCTACATGAACTTGTGTTTAATTGGCCTTTTTTCTCTTGGAAGTTTTTGTTTTTCTTGAATTATTAGTCTTTGTTTACAGTAATGTTGGTGGTGAAACATGCATTTTATTAACCAATCTACAATAAAGATGCATTCTTTATATTGTGTCTTGGTGCAATTAACTATCCCATAGAAGCTCTTTCCTTTAAAGAATCGAATTTCGATTTTTGAAACGGAACCGAAATCCATTAGCTTTGGTGGAATTCTCACATGATGATTTTGTGGTCTCTTGTGAAATTGTGGTCCTATGTATGGTCATTGGAGCAGTAAATTTGATTGGGATTCTAGATAATGAGTTGAGATTAAGCATATTTGCAGGTGGTGATTTCTTGGGTTCCTTTGTTAAGTTCTTGACATTTTCTTGTTTAACACCACCTAGAAGTATTTACTTATTGGTGTTTTTGTGTGCAATTACATAGCCCCCTGTGGCTCCCATACAAAAACCTGATGAGCTGCTTATTGCAAATCCATCATGGTTACAAACGTCGTCGCCTGAAGAAGAAATGAGCTATGAGCAAGGAATTCCAACTATGATCATATGGAGTTATGGTGGCAAGGAAGTGGTTGTGGAGGGTTCATGGGACAATTGGAAGACAAGGTCCGATGATCTCCTTGATTCTTATTGATCTGTATGAAACAATTGTGGTGTGTGATAATGAGCTCTGTGTAGTTCGTGCCTAATCGTAACCATCTTTTCTCTCCAGAAAACCTCTACAGAGATCAGGAAAGGACTTTACTCTCATGAAGGTTCTGCCATCAGGAGTTTACCAGTATAGGTTTGTTGTTGATGGGGCATGGAGATATGCACCCGATATACCGTGGATCCAGGATGAGACTGGAAACTATTTCAATGTTTTGGATTTACAGGTAAACCTCTTTTCTTGTAGACTTTACTTGAATGTAAGCATCCTGGATTGGAGGGAGGCACAGTAAATTTATTGAGATGCAATTCAAGTGCAATATGACAATATAAGGTGGAGAATGTTTATGCTTATTGGCTATTGTCGATGTCCTTGAGTCTTGTGTCTAATGAAAATTCTGGTTGGTGTGCATTGGTGTTGCTCTTTGAACTCAAAGTTCTATATGCCCATTATACTTATCTCTTATGAATGAGCAGAAAACAGAATCAATCTTGAAAACTTTGACTCTTATATCATGGTTTCACTTTCACTCTTACGACTCATGAATATATGCCTGCAGAGAAGCAACTGTCATACATGTTTATTACATCCAAATAAAATCTCTATAAAGAAGGTACATATTATAAAAACAGATATCTTATTATTCTTGTGTGGGAAGAGATTAGTGACTTGACATATCTTCTGTTTATTCTAATAAACTAGAAGTATATGTCTTGTGTACAGAATGTGCCATGTCAATGTGGCTTGATAAGTCTTAGACTGTCTTTATCATATATTTTATGTGATTCACGCTATCATCTACTCATTGTTCATATTGGACACTGTTTTCTGTGGTGCTTCTGTTAATGCTGCAAGATGGTGCACTGTCCTCACAGCTGAGAAGGTTACTAGTGATGTGACCTTAGTCATGAAGAATTGACCTTTTTATTCTTGAGAAATAATTATGGAATTTGTTTATTTCATTCGAAATGGAGCTAACAGCTAGCCCAAGTGGTAAAGCTGAATAACTCTTGCTCTTGGCCTCTGAAACACCTATTGAGTCTTTAAACAAGTAGCTTGAGGATCTTGGATTAACGAGGATAAATACGCAATAGAACCAGAGAAGAAAAGCTACCAACTGACTAACACATCTCGACAATATTCCTGACTAGATCAACATATTACAAGTTTTTTCTGTAGCTCAGATTATTAGAATCAGAAGTAACTTTATGCTGAACGGCACTGATCTATTAATCCTTGTAATACTGCTCTTTTTGATTTAGAAGTGTGTGTGTGTTCATTCTAGGTCAACTAATGTGTAGGGCTTGGTTTTGTGATTCACCAATAGATTCTGATGAACATTTGCAGGATTATGTCCCAGAAGACACAGAGAGTATATCAGGATTTGAGCCACCACAATCTCCAGATGATAGCTATAACAACACAGAACTTAACCAAGAAGATTTTGCCAAGGAACCACCATTTGTTCCTCCACACCTTAACCTGACCTTGCTTAATGTGCCTTCTCTGTGCACAGAGGCACCACCACCTTCTCTTTCAAGACCTCAACATGTGGTTCTTAATCATCTTTACATGCAGAAGGGAAAAAGCGGTCCATCTGTTGTCGCACTTGGTTCTACACATAGGTTCAAGTCCAAGTATGTGACTGTTGTACTCTACAAATCTCTGTAGGGATATGTTTTTGAGATACTTCATTAATTTATCTAAATCTATAGAGGGTTTGGTTTATATTGGTAATAGTGGGCATAGATCAGAACAATGTACTGTAATGTTGCTGGATGAAGTAGACTTTTGAAGGCTCTTGGAGTACCAAATTTATGTTTGCTTCAAATTGACCAACTCTGTATCCTCTTTGATTTTTAGCCCTCAGCTTGCTTTCTCTAGCCTCCATTGAAGTTTTCAGGTTAAAAGAAGTAGTGAATTACTAACATCATAGACTGCAGATTCAAGTTATTTCGACTGTGTTTTATCCTCACGTTGATTACGAAAATACCACTTGATTTACCTATTTTGTTTATTTGCGAGAGGAACCGGGAATTGCCTTGTCTATGAGAACTTATTCAAGTTGGGAACTGAAAACTTGTATTGTTTTCTCCTTTTTTTCCTTCCGTCCAAGACTTATTCAGCAAATTGAACTAGTTTACTAGCTGTCAGTTATTCTACTATCAGCTGATAGTTCTACTACGAACAAATGTCTGATATTAGCTTCTAGTTGGTTCTTTTTTCCAGATAGATATTATTAGGAAAGAAAACCTAGATTAGCTATTTAAGTAAGCGCAACTTAACTCTTCCGTTCGCATGATCAACAACAAACCTCTATAGGAAGAATCAAAACAATAGGTGAACATGAGTGAGCTCTATTAAGTTGGATGTCCCTAGCCTTGTTAGTTTAATAGAGGTTAGTGGTTAATTAGCCTTTTTTTGGTGGAATTAAGTTGGCGATACGAAGAAATATCAATTACACTAGCTATTAGATTAATTGAACGAGGAGTCCAGCATAAAGGTTAGTGGTAAGTTAGCCATTTTTCATGGAATCAACCATCTAGATTGTTGTATTAGGAGGTCTAACCACAATTAGTTAAACAAAAACTAGTAAAAGTTTTGATAATAAAATCTTAAAAGCTAGAAAGTTATACAGAAGTACAGAAAGATTAAGAAAACTATGAAGTTGTAGTCTCACTTGGCCGGATGGTATTATAGAAGACTAGCTGCTACGTTAAAATAGGTCCTAACTCATAAAGTATCTCCTAACAAGGTTGTCTTCTTTTCTACTGTAGCAGTTAAATAACAAAACCTTCATATTTATATACTTCATAGCATAGGACACTCATTTGTACTCTTTCTTAGATTTATCTCCAATTTTTTACACCAGCTGAATCTTTCTCCTCTTTCCCCCTTTTTTTTCACTTTAGAAAAATCAAGAGGTGAACATATAGAATTAGAATTGGTCAGTAAGAAAGGAAGGAGAAACCGAGAAAATAATCGAAAAGCTGTACATCTTTAGGAAAACTATGAACAGCTACCATACATGAGTAATAGTTATACTCCACTATTTTCCAACGTTTGAAACAATATCAACTAACTCTACTCTACAACTCTAGCTTACCATACTCCAATAACAAAGATCATTAGTGTTTTGACTCGATCAAACCGCTAACCACTAGCATACAGCCTCAGAGCTTGCACGAACATATATTCTCTGATTTGTGCTTCTCTTTTACTTCTTCAATTCCCCCTTTGCCGGGTCATGTAAATCCTCTTAGCTATATACTTCACAGTCAGGCCACAGCAATTGGGATATGCCAAGTCAATAGGGAAAGAAAATCTTGTATCAATGTGCTTATTAAGGGGTTCTTACGGCAAACTATTTCTCATCTTACTGTGAATGTAACATCTTCATAGACAACAATAATAATACTACTACCTACACTAAATTCAATCCGATGGCATAGTATTTGCATGGTTCTCAATGGAGAGGGCATTTTTCGACCATAATCCCTGGGGCAGTTGGGCAAGATGCCAAGGGACAGTGATCAATGTCTGTTCCCCACCATTTCAGTTCCTTGTTCTCGTTTTGTAGAGCGAAGAAAATCAGAACAGCCATGAAAGCTGTACCGGCATCCAAAGCAGCTGATAGTACATAATTGTACCTCTTCCACCATTCTTTTCTGTACTTGAATACAAAGTAGTTGAAAATGGTACCCGTGACCAGCCAACTAGCTATGTTCGTTGGTGTTGCTGGTGGCATCCCTGCAAACCCATATGATATAACCGGAATGTTGATCAGCGGTATCCATTTGTTCTTAGGGAACATCTTGTGGAGTATCCAGACTGGAACTGGTAAGACCGCTCCGATAAGGAATAGCCATACCAAGTTCCTGTACAACCCTCCTGGACCAAAAAGCCTATTTGGTCCAATCAAGCCCCATATAACCGATGCATCAAAGGTGACTCGGAATTTTGGACATGTCCAAGGGCTGTTCGGATTAAGAGATTCCACATCGCATATGTTGTCGATGGTGGCCAACATCCACCATGCTACTGCGAGGTTGACCACACCAGCTACCAGAGTTCCCACAAGCTGCCAAATAATTTTTCAGACAAGAATGCAGGAAATTGGTTAGAATCCATCAATTAGTAAACCTTCTTTTGACTTACTGAATGTTCTGAATTCTGATAAACATCTGAAGTAGTAGATACCTGAGCTGTATACATGCATCTGGGTGGGATTTTCATGTAGTGCCCAAGTTTGAGATCAGACAGGAATGACAGAGCATGAACGGTGCTGATTCGCCCGTATATCTTGAAAAGTAAATTAGCTATGGGTTTCCCAGGGTAGACATACCCAAATATGAATTGTGCTATTATGTCATACCCAGGTTGCTGCATACATTTACACCACGAATCAGAAATCAAGAAAATTCGCGATAGCATAACCAGCTGAAGCAAAACAGCAGATTTTAAGACTAGTACCTGGTTCGTAGTAGCTTGAATGACTCCGATAGGAAGAGTCACAATCCAAGCCAATGCAAATGCAAAGAGCATGGCCCACCAGGGCAGCTGCACATCATCCTTCCAAATAAAAGACATTAAGAGCGACAATAATGCACTCAAAACTAATAGGATAAGGAACCACCATTCAGGCACTTGTTTGTATTTGCTCATCAACTTTGCATGTATATCCTTCTTTGCAGTTTTTATTGCTGACCTGCTCTGCCTCCAGATATCGCTGCATGGCACATCCCGAAAAGATCACTGACTGACATAAATCTACTGATCTGATTGTGTGTGCATTGACTGAAAGAAGCATACCTTCCATGGAATAGAGCGACATGGGTCAGAGTAGCAGTGAATCTTGCGAATCCAGATCCAATCGAAAGGGCAAAGAGAGGACTAAGATAGAGTTTCCCGTAATTATTATATGCTGCAACGTTAAGGTCACGTTGAGGGGTGAGAATCTTGGTGGTATCATACTTCAATCCATTGGACCTAAATAGCTGGTTGGAAAATATAGGGAATTTCCTGGCATCAAAAGTGTCAAACTTCCAGTAGCACACTGGGATTATTATGTATATGAACATGATAAAACCTATCCCAACATTGACTATGGAAAACCAAGGAGCCACCAGTGGGCTGCCATGGTAAGCAGAGATGCCCGCCCAATCCAGGGTGAAGGCACCCACACCTAGCCCATGGTAACCTGATCCAATCTGTTGGGCTGTAATGCTTCGAGGCCAGGCCCAACACACCCAGGAGAAAAATGTTAAAATTGGAAACAGATAACCAGGAAGCGCATAGTAGGCAAAGCTTGCTGCAAAGAAGATGAGGAAAAACCGCATTCGGGTAAGCCCCTGTTGTTTGTGCTCCTTCTCATGAAGTGCCCTGTAACATCGAATTATTCATATTAATATCTTCCTTAGTCCTCACTACTTCATACTAGAACCAAAGAGATTTGTTACACTAGTCCTTCAACTGTAAGTTAATAAATGGATGGTATACACTATCGTTGAAGTCCGGCTCTTTTATGTTATTGTCAAATAAAGCTGATAGTACAGTTAAGTCACTGCTACAAGCCTACAACTCAACATATTAATGGTTATGGGTTACTTTTCCGTTATTGTATAAGCTTATTTTAGTGAGCATACCTTTACCAAGATGAGTAACAAGCGTAAGCAAATCTGGAAATACATTTCTCCCCATTCATTTTGCTTTGTGCACAAAAGAATATACTGGATGACAAGCTAATAGAGTTGAAAGAAGATTCTCAAGCATGAACTCATTGAGTCATGAGTGGCATGTATGTTATGAAAAGGACTTTGAACAGATGATTTAAATGCCAAAAGGGAGCATTAGAGCATCTTTTACCAAATGAAGAACACTTTTGTTATACAGGCCACTATGTTCATTAGTTGGAGAATTTGTCAAATAATGACAACCTAGAAATATGAGATCCTCCATAATCTATCTAGACATAGAAATCAAAATTATTCTAGAGAAAGCATGTTATCATAACAACCCAATTTTAGTTGCTCTATGTGACTTGGAGTTAGCCAGTCAGGTACTTATATCGGGGCATGTGTACGTGACCAAGTGCTCAACTCGACTACTTTATGAAAAAATTTCCATGAATTTGTTCCGAAATGAACTGTTGGAATTTCAAGGATCCGACACAATGCTTGAGGTGAGATAAAGAGTCCAAGTAACATATATGCTTTTTTTTTTTTATATGAATGGTACTTTCTCAAAAGTTGGTCTTAAGCTCAAACTCCCAAAATCCATCAGAATCTACAAGCATTGATTCCATAAGTGTGAATGAGAATTGAGAAGGATGGGCAAGTGATAGTTTATCGAACAGATCGATCGAATTGATGCTCTTTGTTTAGACAATTCATGACCATACTCATATGTCTATCTCACTTCTAATAGCCAGAAGTTTGCACCAACTTTATCAGGAAAGGTAATAAAAGAATCTGTAATAACCTTTGCAATTTGCAAGAGCAAGTAGAAAGAAAGATTGAAGAACAAACCTGAAAAAGGAAACTTGAGCAAGGTTTGCTGGCCACCACATCTCAACTGGGTCAACCAGATACCTCCTTAACATGCCAGCCCATCCATATCCCAATATCTGATCATTTTGGTTACAAGAACAGAATCACACTATTAATGCTTTTCATTATACAATGTACTAAGATCCTAATTTAATGAATGAACCTTATTAAATACAAAGAGAAACCATGCAAAATTATATCATTATAGTACAATATCAAACTATGAATTTTTACTGATTGAGATGATAAATCTTAGGTGCAAGTGTCCTATATCCTCACATTTACATTCAAGGAGGATTATTCTAAGTGTAAATGAAATCAAAGTCTTGTCTTAAACATTAAGTCTTAGGTGATTATTAGCTTATTTGGTAAGGAGCAAATTGTATGAAAAAGAAAGAAATGAAAAGAATTAATCTTCCAATATTAGGTGATTACAATTGATTATGACTTAGGAAAGGAAATCAAATAATCCTCTTATGAAACTCTTATTTCCCCTTTCCTACTAAATTAGTGGAATTTAGACAAAAAGAAAACTAGTTACATGAAAAAAAAGTCCTTTAATTTTTTTATATGTTATATAACAAATCATCTATAATTTCTTTAGATAGTCGTAATGATGTAAAGAAGAAACGATCCCAAATCTTGGATATTATCTTCTTACAACTTTACCAACTAAGTTAAGTGATATCCGCTCAATTCTTCTGTCATTGGTTAATTGAAACAAAAATAATGAATACAATTCATTTGAATTCATACTAACAATATAATCATAGCTTCTTTGATTCATTTCCCTCACTTTCCTTGTCTTCCCCTTTCAAATCAATCTATAACAACCAAACAAGATGCATACTGTATATGTGCTGAAAAGTCCATAAATAAAAGAGAATGAAAATAGGGAATTAAGACAAAAGATAAAGGACGAAGAAAACTCCAAAGAAAAGAAAAACAAAGGTCGAATGAGAAAGTTCCAAGTAATAAGAGAGTGTGGATGAAGATGGAATATGGATGGGACATGCAACCCAACTCCAAGAACACATTCACATTCACATTCACATTGTCACATGCAAAACCATTAACACCCGCACCTGTAATTAATTATTCGCAGACAACCCACTCAAAATTAACATACCCCACCCATATTAATTCTATCTTTAAAATTTATGGACTATAGTAATTCATAACGTATACTGCATACTACTACTATCACAGAATATCAGAATTTACTACTATGCTTCCAAATTTGAAGTCAATTCTCTCTTTTCTATACTGTATGCTGAACAAATATGGACATGTTAACAGCTATCAGAAAAAAGAGGCCTTCTTTTCATTATTTTGAAAATTTTGCTATCGCAAAGTAATTATCTAATCAATAGCGTAATTTGAACTAGTAATGTCAAAACTATATGGACATGTGGTATAGATTAAGCATTCGTGTATAAAACATATCATTGTTGGTAATATTACCTTTTAGAAGTGTATGTCAATATGTCATACTAAATGAACTCAATAACATGACCTCAAATCCTCTGTCCTATAATTTGTGTACCAGTTTCTTAATTTGTTGTTTTAAAATTGTAATTAAAAAGTACTGGGTCATAGCAGTAAAAACAACCAATAAAATAGAGTGACACACGAGTAGACAAAAATCAAACTGTTTTGATTCAAAAAAAAAAAAGGACTTCTTGGTTGGAGTAGTAGTTAATGAATGAAAAAAGTGTGGAAAATTGATGAATATAATGGACCAACCTGGGTAGTCAAGACAATAAAAACAGCACATATGAATCCTATGGATTGCTTATAGTAAGCCTTCATCACAACAATGGCTCCAGTCGAGTAGGCATCACCACCACCATAAGACACACCACAATTTGCAAGTATACTGATGATCACATGCTCTTTTATATTAAAAGGACCCGGATTCAAACTAAATTCCCATCTTCCCCCGAATAAGCTATAATTTCGGGTGGGCATAACCCGGGCCATGAATTTACCCATGGGTAAAACCGCTATTTGCATGAGTATGGCTGATATTGTTAGAGGTTGTGTCCTAAATATGAAAAATGTGTTAAGAAATATTAGTAAAACACATGATATCATTCCTAGGAACCATGCCCGAAACGTTAACACCGGGAGTGTCGGGTCATCGGTTTCGGGTACGACGAGAGCCACCTCCTCCACCGGACACCGCTCGTGCTCGTGCTCCTCCTCTTCTTCCCTTCTCTCTCCACCGTTAGCCTCCGCTACTTTGGTTGCCATCACTTTCTCTCTCTAAAGTCTAACCCCCCCTCTTACACAATTTTGTAACAAGGACTACCTTCCCTCTCTAGTATATATACCCCAAAAGTGCACCATACAATTGGAATAATAAGGAGTATTTAATTACTCGCTCCGTCCTTTATTAGTTTACCTGTTTTAACTTTTCACATTTATCGATGTAAACTTTGAGTAATAATATCTGTAATTATGTATTTGTAAAAATTATAAAAATTTGATATTCCGAAATTACATATTGAGACGAATCAAACGATATCACACATGATTATATTTTTCCTTACATATAAAACACAAATGATGGTCAAAGTAATAAAGATGAATAGTGTTATAAGTCAAAGTAGGTAAACTAATAAAGGACGGAGGGAGTATATCACTATTGCCGGTATGTGCTGAATAATACTTAGTTATTTACTCTCCATAGCAGTGATAGCACCAACTATCGACTAGTTGACACATGTTGATTTCCTTTAAATTAGGATTTTCTTAACCTACATAAAAGAAATAAGTATTTCACTTATTTCAAAACGGAGGAAGTAAGTTGAAATGACGATGTTATCTTTTTTTTAAGGTAGGGGTGGGTGGGTGGGTGTCGCTGGCGCAATCAAAATCAAAAATTGATAAAAAGTGGAAACTTTTTGAGATTTTCTCCTACTTTAGAGAGTGTGTGAGTTTCACAAGCTGTGTATTGCACTCCGCCTTCTTGGCACACTTACGTGCCCGCTCCTTGATTGCCATGCTGTCAGTCTACGTGGTATGCTTAGTTGTGGGACCTAATATTTTGTCCATGTCGGATTGTTGACTCACTTACTTGTGTTAGGCTTGTGTTTTCTCTTAGTTTTATCTTTACTCCATAATTAGGGTGTGATTTCCATATGAATGCTTTTGAGTATCACTTTTAATGTTGATAATTCACATCCATGCACAACCGTTACTTTATCTGAGTGGTGAATTTAATTAGTAAATTTTTAACAAAATAATTTATTTTCTTATCTTTTGATCATTTTCAAAAATGCTTTCATTATCTTTCTAGAAGTTTAAATAGTTGAAAAACTTTTATACTTTTTATATTTGTCTCCTTTTTGTAATTGATTTTAGCTCCATATTTTCTCCATTGGAAATAATTTTCAGTATTTTGTCAATTATCTCTTTTTAATTTGATTTTTTATCAGCAAAAATAAATTTCATATAATTAGTCAAAATGAAAAAAAAAATCCAATTTAAAGTTTTTTACTCCTACTTTTCATATACAACTCATAATATAAGCAATTTTAGTAACTTATTTTTTTTGGTTTTGTTCATTCATGTAGAAATGGTTATCCACCTTTTCATAATTGCTTTATATTATCAATCTACTTGATCAATCACCCCCGCCCCCTAAATGGAAGGCATTATATTGTTTCTCACAATCTCACGCCAAGGTGATTATGTTCATAACTTCATATAGCAACAACAGGTGCAAGGAGTTTTTCCTTCAAGTCATCTCGTTCTTCCTATTTTTTTTGTTTTTCTATTTTGTCTTCAATGCATACATTATTTGACAACTGATATTATCAATTACTCCCTCTGTTTTTTTTATCCTTCTCACTTTTCCTGTGCGCGTCTTCCAATGCACATCTTTGAACTTAAATATATTTCATTATATATTTTTAAAAATTGTAATGATCGAATATTAATAAAGTACTAATTGAGACGAATTTAACAAGAACCCACATGACTATATTTTCTCTTATAAATTGAAAAAAATTGAGAAGATTCTCTCTAAATATGAATAGTGTCAAGATTCTAAGTGAGAAAGATAAAAAAAAAAAAAACAGAGTGAGTATATAGGAGTATGTAAAACTTAATAAAAGGTTATATTTTTATTCTAAGTTTAATTGACAATAAGGGGATATGAGTAGTCCGCGTAGGTTATGGTTACTAAAATCTTTACCGCTTGGCTTTCAATTATACTCCCTCCGTTTTTTAATAGATGTAACATTTGACTTTTCACACTTGTCGGGACAAAACTTTGACCCTCATCTCTAATTTTATAAATGTTAAAATTAGAAGAAATACATATTTGGAAAGCGTATATCAAGACGGATCCAACAAGATCCCACATGACTATATTTTTCCTTATATATAAATAATTATTGATGGTCAAAGGAATGTGGATGAATAGTACCCCAAAGTCAGTGTGTTACATCTAAAAAAGAACGAAGGGAGTATATATCATCAATCTATCCGTACATATACGAAAAAAAAATGTTATCTTGCATACTTTCTCCGTTTTGAAACATGTGAAACTCTTCTCTTTTTTATGTGAAAACTTTTTAAGAGAAGTGTTTCACTTCTTTGAGAAAGGAGGAAGTATAACTTTGCCAATACCCATATAACACCCTTTACTGGATAGGCCCACTTTTAATGTGACATAAACACATTTTATGTATTGTGATATTGAATTATTTCGATGTCAAAAAAAAAGATATTGAATTATTATCTTATAGCTTGAAATGGAAAACGAAAATTATTGATCACATTCAATGAGGGGTATATTTCTAATACATTCCTACAATTGAACCCTTAACAAGTATTTGTATTGTGTACACAAAGAAGAAAACATGTATATATGGAAGATAATTCACTTTATTTCCTAATCTTCATCTTCTAGATCCATCTATAATAAATCTTCTATATATCTTAAGACTATAAAGTTACTTTGTCACCACACCACTTCTAATAATTTGGCAAAGACTATCTTCTATTAGAGTTGTTTGAAAGGATCCATTTATATTTGCGTGAATATGATTTTAGGTACGCAAAATGGCAAAAGGTTATCTTCTACACCCTTCGTTTTAAAATCGGTGAAACGCTTCTCTCTTTTATGTGAGAGCTTTTTAAGAAGTGTTTCACTTCTTTTAGAGCAGAGGAAATATTTGTTTAAAACTCTTTTATTTTACTTGTTTGATTCTTTCTTATTCTAAGAATATGCGGCTATCTAAATAAGCAAATGGGCAAAAAAAAAAACCCCTTCGATTTGCCTAATCTTGAGATATACTTCCTCTGTTTTTTTAGTTGGACCATTTGATATTTGGGTACTATTCATGCAACTTTGACAAGTTTTCTCTCCCCTTTATATAAAAAAACATATTCAAGTAGGATCTTATTAAATTCGTCTCAATGCGAAGATTCCAAATATCAACTTTTTTTTTTATAATATATCTATACTAATATATTAAAAAGCTTCTTCTAAGTTAAACACCACACCACGCGTCTCTTTCCCTTTAGTTGTTTCATTCCACGTCATCATTATCCACATTAAAAAAAATTAAAAAACGTCTTCCATATAAAATTTGTGACGTACGCGCCAAGCTTAATATACTAAATTTCTAACCAATAGGTATGCAACATTAGATAATATTTATTAACGTAAAAAATAGTAATAAGGGCCTGTCATCACCCGGACTAAAAACTACTTTTTTACTTATACACCGATATTAACTCCCAAAAGAAGCATCTTAATATACGTGAAAAAACAAATTGTGCACCTAAAAAGACAGTCAAAATATATTTGGATATATAAAAAAAAACTGCTGAATGATTGGGAATTGGGAGCCAGTGGACGAAGGACATTGACCTCATAGAATGATTGTAGACCAACCAACTTCCATGATAGAAAAAATAGGTTAGGGGTGTGTTTGGAATATGTACATAGACCATGGTCCAATTTAACTTAGTCTAGTTTCCTTATTTTGAGTTATTTGTACACAGTACACGTGATACCTTCTATTCTATGGGCCACGGCCCACGGGCACCAATGTCTTTTCGCCTTCCAAAGGAGTCTTTCTTACGATGCGGTTGAAATATTCGTCACTTCGAGTGGCAAAGCTCGAGTCAATAATAATCGATAACGATGCATATGAATATGATTACGAGTGTTTTGAACTAAGTACCCCCCCATCACCCATGCTCTTGTCAGCATTATATCATTTGGTGATTTGTTAATTGTAACCTATTTCACACTTCAACTTTCTTTCATTATCTCTAACTCTATACCTTTCCCTAAATTGCTTGTTCTTTAAAAACAATTAGGTAACCTAAATTTAAGTTATGTTATGCATATTCTCCATGTTGGTCCATATGAGATTTTGGAATATCAATTTTTCCTCTCCTTTTTCTCACCTTTTAATCCTCTCATCCAACTATATGATAGAAAAGTAGCTTATGTAATCATTACATATGCATATTCTGATTACAATTGTATTTATACGCTATCTTATAATATTGTTCAAAATAAATTGATACTTTACTATGAATTTATTTACATAGTATTGGTTTAGACTTATATATATAAATTAAAAACATATCGAGTATTATTTAATACATAATGCCCGAATTAGAGAAGGGATCTAGAGTAGACATTAGGGTTTCAATCCTAGCACATATATAAATAGGCATGAGGGTTAAAGTCTCTATTGCTACACTTAACATAGATTATCTATCAGACTATCATCCCATTTACATAGAGATAAAACCATATATATAGTATTGTGCGTATCTATTAGAAGACGCATACCTTGGTGAGCGGATAGATAAGAAGTCTATATATAGTACAGTAGGGTTATGGTCTAAACTACTGCACTTAACAGGCTCTTTCCGATCATCCCATTAATAGAGATAAAACCCTAATGTGCTTGTTTATCTACAGAATGCATTACATGATGGAAAAATTTGAGAACGGGACAATAATAGACACTCGGATTTTTGTCGTTGTAGCCTTTTTATTAATAGACACTAGGGTTATGGTTGTTACGGCTACACATAACGTACTATTTATCACTCCGTTAGTAGAGATAAGTGTGTATCTATAAGAAGATGCATAACTGAAGAAGATTCAATGCAATACTCACAAATTTAGATATGAGTCCGCAACTAAATAGTATATACCTAGTAATTCAATATATATATGGAGATAAAACTATTCTAGTTGTATTTTAACCATTACATGTGACACTCAATCTTATTGGTTGATGTCAATTATTCTTTGTAGTATTTTTTTTAAATAAGAAGTTTGTTTAAATCTAATGATATGGACCAATAATATAGAGTGACGCAAAGTTGTTAAAATCGAGATTCTAGTTTGAATCGGAAACGACCTTTAGAATCGAATCGTAAAATCAAATCCTAGAATCGTAAGATTCTACAAACACGTATCATCAAGATATTGCACTCAATCTTCATTGAATGTGCTAAAATTATAAGTTAAAAACCTAAAAATTAGAAAAAAAAAATAGTTGTTTACCCACTATATTGGCAATAACTAACAATACATATCTATTATTTGCTTTGTTAGCATGATTTAAATTTGCGAGGTTTTCGCTAGTCAAAAGAAATGTATAGAATCGTCTAGAATCGTGAATCGAATCGTCTACCATATTTTGAATAGTAAAATCGTAAGATTTTAAGATTTGAATCGCGATTTTAATAACTTTGGAGTGACGCATATAATGATAAAAAAAAAGTGCCACACAAGTTTTTTTTACTCATTTTAAACCTAACACTTGCTACTAATATTTTTCTCAAATGAGTCAGCTTGAGGCATCAGCGCTTTATTCCATGTTCTTCTTACACAAAGCCTAGCATGTCATTTTCAACCATTAATTCATTAGTCCTTTATGGTAATTAAACTTACTAAGCTTTGAAAATTACGTTATCGTCAAAAAAAAAAAAAATTTACGTTGATGGAGAGCTACTGCCATAGCTCCTACAATATTTTCTACAAACTTTTACAATCTTTAATTAGACAACATGATCTTTTTGTGGTAATACGTGCCATGATTAACTTTTAGAAAGTGAGTTAGTGACTAGTAGTCTAGTACTATTTGAAATGCTTTAAGACTAGGGGTTCACCAGATTTTCATTTATCTGAATTTATTTCAATTTATTGTCTATATACGGGAATTTTTATCATACACCCGGGTTGGCCGGGTGAACCCCTAGTCTTATACACCCTAAATGAGTTTAATCACATAATAGGTAAGCTCCAAATGAACAAATGAACAAAAAATAGTCTTGGGTGTACCATGCACATGGTATACCCGGGTGTATGATGAATGCACTCTCTATATACTTATATGTTATTGAACTTATAATTCTGAATGAAATATACATAGCTCTTATTCACCCTAAAATTAACTTTATTCAATAATTTTTTGCTGAATATTAAGCACAATCAACTGCATCTTTCAATCATATATACTTCCTCTGCTTCTTTTTACTTCAGAATTGTTTGACTTTCACGTCGCTAACGCATAACTTTAACCATTAATATCTTTAATTACCAATAATTAAAAATTGTGAAAAGCATATATATACGAAAAATATACATTGAGACGAATCTAACAAGATCCCACATGAATATATTTTTCCTTAACTTTAAATCATCAAAGATAAACTGTTGAGACGAATATACATTGAGACGAATCTAATAAGTGAATAGTGTAAAAGTCAAACCGTTGCAAGTAAAAAGAATGGAGTAAGTATGGATGAGCCGATGAAGCATGTGTAAGATACACACTTCAATTCTATCTAATCTCTTTTCGGAGTAGAATCAGTTAGAAAACTAGTCCAACATATAGTGTTGAAATACTAATTACGTCTATCTATTTTTCAGTTGTGTATGTATAGGAGTATAGGACGTTACAAAATAAGTTGATATAAAAGGGATTCAAATCCAAATGTTAGGGTAAGACCCCAAACCTTTTAGCAATTGTAAATTTGTAACTACTATGATATGCTTCCACAATATTAGTTACATTTGTATTCTAGATCAGTAACATTCTAGCTGGCCAAAAGTTTGAAATCAAGGTGCAGACTCTATGATATGCTGGGCCAGATAATCCAACAGGTGTGCAATATAGCAAAGGGACAAGTAAAGTGAACTACTACAGTCTACAGGGAACTGTTTTCTAGTTTCCACTTCGAATGGGCTGCTTTGTGCCACCACCTCATTTGATCAGCTCTCTTCAACTTTTCAGTTTTCAGTTACAGGAGTTAGGAGCAGTTGCACTGGAAAAGAAATATGTATAGCATAACAGATATTATTTAATATATTAAAAGATTTAAAAAAAAAAAGGCGCGAAGTTTCCTTTACTCGCAATCCACAACAATAAAAAAAAAAGAAATTGCATAGTATAGTGTTTGATCCCGGGACCTCAAGAACATATACTTAAGTCTTAACCACTAGACCAAATAACATTTAGTGTTATCCTCTTAAAGTATATTATTAATAAATGAGAATTTTCCTTACCCGGGGCGTAGCCCGGGCCTAATAACTAGTTTAACATGAAATTCTAGCTAAGTTGGAATAATTAATTAGGATTTGGAGAAAAATGGGAGGCTAGCTATTTATACTTTGTTAATAATATTATTCATCCCATTTTTTGATTAATCTACAAATTATATAACCTACTAGTTATTGAATACAAAACAAATATTATCATGTAAAATGAAATATTATCATGTAGTATATCATCAAAATATCAACTTTTTAATTTTTTACTACTAATAGATTGTTAAAGATAATATTGATCAAAGTATTGCATTGCATTGATAATAAACATAGAAAATCGATATCATACAACAACAAAACTGGCAAAAGTAATATAAAACGGTCATGTAAGATGAGAAATTGTGACAAAGCTTTCGAAGTTTGAGTGTGTACTTCTATGATTTTCATAAACTAGTTATTCGTAAAAGGTAACTTATAACTACACATGGTGTCCGACGCAAATCATGCTTTATATGCGTCGGATATACAATGCATTCGAAGCAAAAAATTAAAGCAAATGGGTGTGAGATTCATGTGCGTCGGACTCCAATTAATGTTCAACGCAAATCATTAAAGCCAATGAGTATAACTAAACAAAGGATTTGCGTCGAAGGTAAGTTTAACTTAAATGTGATGCAAATGGCTGTATCCTACGATTTGCGTCTAATCTAATAAGCCCATCTGACGAAAATGGATTCTAGGCCCGCTTATTTTAGATCTGATTTGCATCGGACCTTACAATTCATCCGACGCACATAGGCCATAAGGCTCGCTTCCCCTTTTTATTTCAAACCCTAACAACAATTCTCTTCCTTCGCTCGTCGTTGTCACTCCTCTCTCTCTCTCTCTCTCTCTCTCTCCCTCTCTCTTTCTCCAACCCTACATCAGTTCTTCTCCTCTTTGTTCCTTCACAATTCATCAACACATTTACGAATTGACGCAGATGAAATCTCCCTAATTCATTTTCCCCAAATTGAAGAAGATCGAGAATTCACTGCTATTTTCTCAAATTCAAGAACGAGATCAAGATCGAGAATCAAGAACGAGAAGAAAGATCGAGAATCGAAGAAGAGAATTCTCAAATTCGAAGATCGAGAACCTAGAAACGAGTGGGCTGGGGTTTCGTTTGGTGTTTTCCGATCTAGAATTTGATGTGTCGTATTTTTATATAGATTTTAGGTGCATTTAGGATGCATTTTAGGAGCATTTACGTGCATTATAGTTCATAATTGCATACTATTACTTAATTTGCGAAATATTACTCCTTTTGTGTGTTTTTGGTATTCTTTGATGAATTTCAGGTATTGAGAACATTATTGGAGTATTATTGGACAAGCTTGAGTACTTAGGAGCAATTGTAAGCAAGCTACGTTGATAAGGATCGTTATGAACATATTTGAGTGCAATTTGGAGCTAAATCAAAGTTGGAATTTGATTAAAGAATTATGGAATTGAGCCATGTTCAATATTTCATCCATAACTTTTGACTCGATGATTATAATTTGATGATTCCAGCGGCATTGGAAAGTAGGCTTGAAGAGCTTTCCAACAATAGGTTCCACGGCCCAAGGCGAGTTATATTCTAGGAGATATGGGCTTCGCAAATTAGCGTAGTTTGCCTGAGGCTTCCTGCACGCGCAGATTACTTAATTCTGGCCATTTAATGATTTATTTGGCTTTCCTTATCTTGTAACATGATTTCCTACTAGTATTAGGAGATACAACTTTATATTATAGGATTTCTTTAGGTTAGGAGATCTATTATTCATTCTAGTTGCACGCTATATTCTCTCTAGAATTTCCTCTCTATATTTGCCCTAGTTTATTTCCTTTTGCAATTTGGGGATTCAAGATTGAAGATTTCATATTCGTCTTCTATTCAAGTATTGCGTATCAAGTTTTATTCTTGGGAAAATTTCATAAAACTACCTTTTATAATCAATTTTTTTCAAAAAACTACCTTCTAAAAATTTTCTTTCAGAAAACTACCTTATATAACAAATTTGTTTCAATATACTACCATTTTACCATAAATAGGGTTTAATCACTAATAATTGAGTCACCGCAAATTACTATTCTTTCCTTCCCTATCGTTTCTCTCTTCTTTTCTAGCTACTCCATCGGCAGCAACACCTAGGGCGATTGTTATTTATTGATTAGTATTAAATATAAACGTAACATGGTAGTATATGGAAAGGAATATGTTATATAAGGTAGTTTTTTGAAAGAAAATTTTTAAAAGGTAGTATTTTGAAAAAAGTTGGTTATAAAAGGTAGTTTTTTGAAAATTTTCCTTTATTCTTTCCTTCTCCTTATTTATTTTAATTATGTTTTCTATTATGTTTGTTATTTCTATTGCCATGATTAATGAGTAGTCTTTTTATCTAGGATTGAGTTGAGCCCGGCCTAGTATGGGTTGATCATGTAAATTGTCTCTAATTCCTATGTTATTGAGTTATATATATGCTTAAGGTTTGATAACATTGTTCTTATTGTCAATTTTGCATCTTGATTTAGCCTTAGTTTTATATTATCAACGAAAGTTGGAGTTGGAACTAAGAGTTATTTATTTGATGCTAAGTTGTTATTTTATTAATTGAGTTCATCAACGAAAGTTGGGTCTTAATTTAGATAGTCTTGTCATTGATTTGAATTCTCCCATGAAAATAGGTGAGAACTAAAATTGGAAATTATTTGACATTGGTTCTTAATGCTTCTAATTATGTGTGTAAGCCATGAAAATAGGAGACATACATGTTAGTTAGGCCTTTTACTATCACGAAAGTGAGCTCTAGATATTGAGGAATGACCGAGGATTTAGATTCGGTTCGCAGCTGTACTTTATTACTGAGTCATAAGGGAATGTCAATCTCGCCTAAACTATAATTGAATAACTGGTATGTGAGTTATATTTTGATCAATTTATATTAATGGTGATGCTTAATCTTAGTGTTTTAATTATCATATTCATCGAGTTTGTCATATTTTGTTATTAGTTTAGTTTTAGTTATATAGATTCTTCTTGATATTTGGATTGTGTAGCTATTTCAAAGTCTAGAATCAACTAGTGTTTAATCTTGCACCCCCATGAATTCGACCAGTATGTGCTATGACACCGTTCACTTTCGGTATTAAAATAAAACCCTAACAGAATTGACGGTGGTGATAACGGTTAGGTTATTTATGAATTTTTGTATTTCTTAATTAGTTATTGAGATATTTGTTTTTACGAATTCCAAGTATTTCTTAATGTTTCTTAATGGTTTTTTTTTGTATTATATTTGTTCTGAAATTCGAAGATCGAGAATCTACAAATTCTTGCATTCAATCTGAAATTCGTTTTTTTTATGTTATTTTTGAATTGCATATCTGAATTATATTTGTTTTTGTATTATATTTGTTTTCTTTGATGCTCCGTCCTCGATTTCTACAAATTCTGTAATTTTCATTTTGAATCTCGTTATATCAATAAGTATTATATCAGTTGAATCTCGTTTTCTAGTTTCATTGTTTTGTATATCCGAATTTCATATTTTTGGATGTTGTTTATTATTGTGGGTCTAATATGGTTCATAAAATTAATTTTTTTAATAAAAAAGAGCAATTTGCATCGGATGAAGGGTCATATCCGACGCAAATAAGTCTATTTGCGTCGCATATAGTCCCACATACGACGTAAATGTCTCCTCATCTGCTTCGAACCTGCCTTAGCATCCGATGCACATAGTCCATGTTGGGTGCTGGGCTCAAGGAGTCATAAGCGTCGAACATATCTTATCTTTCGAACGCAAATACCTTCAAATCTGTGTCATGTCCTAATCCGACGCAAATCTACTCTCCTAAATTTGCGTCGAGGCCTGTAGCGTCGGATGCATGTCCGACGCAAATGAGGGTCTGACATCCGACGCAAATTGTTGATTATGTACTAGTGAGGCCATAAAGACTAAGGCTATGTTCAGTTCACCTTATTTTTGCTTATTTCAGATCAGATCAGATCAGATCAGACCAGATCAGATCAGATCAGATCAGATCAGAAAAAATAAGTTCAGATCAGATCAGATCAGAAAAAATAAGTTCAGATCAGATCAGATCAGATCAGATCAGATAAGTTCAGATCAGATCAGATCAGATAAGTTCAGATCAGATCAGATAAGTTCAGATTATGCTTATATTTAAAAACTTATTATTATTATCATCATGATTATTATGATTATTAGTATTACTAATGCTATTATTGTTATTGTAATAATTATTATTGTTGTTATTATTATTATTATTATTATTATTATTATTATTATTATTATTATTATTATTACTACTACTACTTTATACAATTACTATTACTATTAATATTACTATTTACTAGTACATTTGTCAAAAAGATTATTATTATTGTCCTTGTTGTAATTATTAAATATTAATATTGGTAATTATTATTAATGTCGTTGCTATTATTATAAATGTCATTGATATCACTATTTGAAGCTATTTGTGTTCAAGAAGAAGGATGTTCTTTTGGCATTTATAAGTGTTCTTTTTTATATTTATTCAAATTAATAATTTTGATATGTGATGTTCTTTTTGATGTTGTACATGTAACGAACATGACAATAGTATATGATGTTTATTTTTTAAAAGAATTTTGGTAGAATAATATAAATTATATATTACTAGTTTATATAAAATATGAGTAGTATGGGATAACCTAATGGTGTTGTCATCACGTTTAAAATTTTCCCTACAAAGGATTTCAACTTATCTTTAAAAACAAAGTTTATATGTAACGAGACAACGATATAAGAAGAATATTTAACCATTTTGTTCAAGATCATATGACTATATATATTTATAGGTTTATTTATGATAAAAAAGAACAATTTATTGATATAACAAATAACATGTTGTTAGTTAGATCCAAACATGTCATCAATATAAAAATAACATCTATCTTTTATTTTTAAAATGTGTTCTTTAAATAGATTTTGTATCTTTCTTTCGAATATATGTTCTTTTTTTAATATCATTATATGTTCTTTTCATTACTACCTAAATTTTTATTATTAACGGACCTTGAACATGAGTGTTTTTTTATTTTTAATTTTTTTGAGCCCTTTCGGTAATCAGTGTAGTAAGATGAATTTTCTGCAGGCTTGCCCTCGCACAAGGCCACTCACCCTACAAGCCCCATGCCCCCCCCCTCCCCCACCCACAACAATATTAAAATATATGCTTCCACCAAGATTTGAACCCGTGCCTCCCATGTGGGAGGTAAGAAGTCTTACGCCATTGGACCAAGAGCTCTTTAGTATTTTATTTTGTAATTGTGTGTTCATATACTAATGTGCTCTTTTTTAAAAAAAAAAAAAAACTAATTATGCTATAATAATAATAATAATAATAATAATAATAATAATAATTATTATTATTATTATTATTGTTATTATCATTATTATTATTATTATATTATTTATATTATTATTATTATTATTATTATTATTATTGAAAGTTGTGCATACTAATAAAATGATAATAATAGTAATACTAGTAATGAAATACAAAGTAATAATAATATTAGTAATAATATGTTTTTTAAAAGATAAGATAAGATCATATCGGATCGGATCGATCGGATCGGATCGGATCCATCAGATCGATCGAATCGAATCGATCGATCGATCGATCGATCGAGAAAAAATAAGTTGATCGGATCGGATCGAAAAAAATAAGTTCGCATCGATCGATCGATCGGATCGATCGATAAGTTCAGATCAGAAAATTTCAGGTGAACTAAACATAGCCTAAGTCCTATGTATTATTAAGTTCTTGTTTGGGATCTCAACTTTTAGAAGTTATTAAGGGCCTCTCAAAATACTACCTTTATACTAACTTTCACAAATACGTGACTGTTACATCTAAATGAATTGAGTAGGTGTAACTTTTAGCATTGATTATTTAAGACTAGAGTTTTACTTTTAAACTACTTTTATATCTTTCACATTTGTGTAACTGTTACATCTCGGTAACTAATATAGATGGAAATTGGAAGTGAGTAAGAATATCTTTTAGCGTTAATTAAGATTAATTTTTCACTTTTAAACTACCTTATCACTTTTCAATTTAATGTATCATGCATTGGTGGAATAGAACTGGCTACATATAGTAGAAGCATATGATAATATATGCTATGGCAGCCAAGAGGATCTCGCACAGCAAAAAGGTTAAACAAGTAGAAGACTAATAGGCATCATTCTTGTTGTACTCTTATATAGGAAGATAGGAATCTGAGACTCAAGTGGGCTAGATAAAGAAAGCTACTAATTACGACTCCCATCATCTTGTTTGGGAGCTTTTTGTCGTTAGACATCTAAAGTCTCATGTATGACAATTTATCAGGATTGCTAGAGGACCACAATGGCATCAATTTCCATGACATTTCAAGATTAATTTGCTCGTAAAAGAAAAGGATTACTTTGGGTGGACGATATTATGCAAAATCTATGACCTTAGGTTCTATCTTTTTAGTTGACAATTTCATAAACCAATTAGATTTGGTACGAGTAATAATAGTACTTCAGTTACCATTTACGAAACATGTAGTAGTGTAGTACTATTTTATCTAAGTTCGTTTAGTCATAAAATTTTTGGGCCTGATAGCCGATAGGCCATAAGTTTTTTTGGGCCGGGTTTATATTGATTAGCTATAACTACTCAAACACATGCAATGAATAATGATGTGGCATAATTAACATTGGCAAACGATAATGGTCCATGAAAGTAGAAACTAGCATTTTTATTGAGTGTTTGGTAACCACTTTTCGAGTATATTGTTTATGGTAGGTTAAAACGGTGGAAATTGTGTATATAAAAAAACTTAGGGGTAGTTCGTTATCGTTTTTTGTTTTCAGTTTTTAGTTTTTTTGAAAACTAAAAACAAAAAACAGGAAACCTGATAAAGTGGTTTTCACTTTTTAGTTGTCAGTTTTCAAAATCATCATGTTTCTAATAAGTTTGACTAATTTTTTATCCATTATAGGACATACTCCCTCTGTTTTTTTTTTATCCTTCTCACTTTCCTGTGTGCGTCTCCCAATGCACATCTTTGAACTTAAATATCTTTCATTATATATTAGTAAAAATTATAACGATTGAATATTAATAACGTACTAATTGAGACGAATCAAACAAGACCCCACATGACTATATTTTTTCTTATAAATTGAAAAAAATTAAGAAGATTCTCTCTAAGTATGAATAGTGCCAAGATTCCAAGTGAGAAAGATAAAAAAAACAGAGGGAGTATATCATATGACTTTTAAATACAAAAAACCAAAAAACTGAAAACCACAATGATACCGAACGAGCCCTTAGCTATTTGAGTAGGTTTTGATTTTTGAAATTATAATTAGTTCTTATCCCGAGCCATATGCCCCGGATTATTTACCGACGTGCATTTGAAGTCTTCAAACATAGAAATATTTGTCTTTAAATGATTTTTCCCCCATAAAGACCAACATGAGCATTGTAATGTAGTTGGTTAGTGCATTAGCATATCAAATGAGAGGTCATGGGTTCGAGTCTTGAAACATACATTTTTATTGTTAAATGTCTCATTTGATTGTATGGGAGAGGGGAGAGTACATACGCGGCGTAAGGCGTTTGTTTATCTTGGGTTTTAGATATATATATATATATATATATATATATATATATATATATATATATATATATATATATATATATATATATATATAGATATAATTCGACTTTTTTTGATACTGAACCCTAATTGCTAGCCTAGCAAATGATTTTGTGGTGCCTCAAAGGCTCAAACCAGTCCAGGTAGGTTTTGGAAATAATACACCATCATCATGAATTCATGATACTATTTTATGATAATGACAAGTAGTTATTTGACTATAATTTTAGGGCATTTTAATTGCAAATTCAAATAAGGGGTAAATTATAAAGCCATATAATCGCAAGAATTTTCCCAATTGTTGAAACTACGTTGCTTTGCTTGGTTGTTTTTGGTGTTTTGAGATGAACTTTAATTTCCACTATTTGAATAAATTAAAAGATGATAGAGTATAAAACTATTCATGGGATTTCAACCATCAGCTTAAACTTTTAGTTTAGTTGGTTTTTTTGACATGGTACCAGAGCTAGCATGACATAAAGGTCACGTGTTCAACCTCGTCCACCCCTCCTTTCTAAGTGGAATATTTAGCGCATGTATGAGGGAGGCATGTGCTGCATCCACACTTCAAGCCCAAAGGGCTCGTGTGTGAGAGGATATGATAGAGTATAAAACTAATTCTAGGGCTTTAACCATCAGTTTAAACTTTTGGTTGAGTTGGTCCTTTGACAAAAGCCAACTAATAATAGAAGCTTGGATAATGTGCAACCAAGTATGAAGTATAACAAAATCGGGCTTGGTTTAGCGCTTGACCGTCTTTGGCAATTCTCTGTAGCCCCTGTAAGCTCTACGACATGATCTGGTTTAATCATGTGGGATGACTGTGTTCAAGGTTGAAGCTGGTAATCTGGTTCAAGATGACCATGCATGTTCATCTTTCAAAATGCTCAGATAGCTTGTTAAATTTGCGCGCGCGCACACACGCACACATAGGGTTGGGTTCTAATGAGAACCCTCTTATGATGAGAACCGTGAGAACCACTAAAAATGAGCAAAAGCATAAAATGAGTAGAAAAGATTAAATGAACAAAAACTTAAAAATGTGCAAAAATGTAAAATGAGTAAAACGTAAAATAAGCATAAAAAAGATAAATGAGCGATAACGTAAAATGAGCAAAACGTAAAATGAGAAAAAACGCTGTGAAATGAGCATAAAAACGTCAAATGAGCAAAAACATAAAATAAGTAAAACATAAAATGAGCAAAATCTTCGTAAAATGAGCGGGCTCTCACACACACACACAAACATATATACATACATATATATATATATACATATGTATATATATATATACATATGTATATACATATGTATATATATATATATGCTATTTAAGCAAACATGCATGTTCTTGCATTGTTTGATGAAGCTCACCTTTGAAGCCTTTGATTCACATGGTGTGAATATGATCCTATTATAGCTGAGCATGTTCGTGTTTGTTTTTGTACGTAACTGATTATGACTCTCGTAATCTTAGCTTTGAGTATATTAACGTACATTACTTTCAACCCTTGTTAATTGGATCATGCTAATCAATTGAATTGTTCCTCGTATTTAATTTGGCAGATTGCCTTACATAGTACACTATGTAGTATGGAACTCAAATTCTCTTTTCCACTATCTGTATGTGTACAACTTTTTATATTGTTTATCGTGTGCCTTATAATTTTATTATCACAAAGAACCCCAAAAAATCGAAAATAACAATAACTAACCCTTTTCTCTCTCTACGCCCCTCCAACAAAACCCTAAAGTAAAAGTTCAGCAGCCGCAATTGCAGGCTCGCTGGTGGCCGGCGTGGCTACACCGGTCGCCGGCGAGCCTGCCCTCTAGATCGTAGTCGTTTTTTTCTTTCCACTTTTCCCTTTCTCGTCCCCAGCCAGCGTGTGTATCCCGTAGCATCTTCCCTCTACCCACTCCCCATCCCCTGGTGGTTGGTGTGGGTGTTTCCCGTCGCGTCTCCCCTCTCCCCATCCCTCGTTCCACTGTTCGTAGGTCAGCGCGTCGCGTCCGCCCTCCCTCGTCCTTTAGTTCGTTATGTTTCCTCCCCCTCCTCCTGTTACCCTTCCCCTGCCCCTGTTAGGTGTGTCGTTGTTAGTGGTGCGTCTCCCCCTTCCCCGTGGTTTTAGTGGTGCGTCTCCCCCTTCCCCCGTGGTTTTAGTGGTGCGGCTTCCCCTCCCCTATCCCCCGTTAGGTGTTTTTAGCGCGTCTTCCCCTCCCCTATCACCTGTTAGGTGTTTAGCGTGTCTTCCCCTTCCCCCTCCCCTGGTAGTTGTTATTTGTGGCTTGGTTGGTAGGTTCAACTTAGTGTTTGCCGTCGCCCCTGTGTGGCTAGTTGTTGTGGCTTAGGTGTAACCGGTTCTCTTGAGAAGCGTCGGTGTCGTTCGCATAGTGAAGCCTAGTAAAGGTTGTTTTTGGCTATGGTCAGTAGTCCTCTAGTTTGTTTCGTCGTTTGTTTTAGTCTTAGTTTAATGTATGTTTCTTCCAGATCCAATATCCCTTGCTTTTTTGTGTATGGTTGTGCTTGGGTGTTTGTTAATAGTGCTTGGTGGGCAGTGCAAGGCTCTTGGTTTCCTATGACAAAGGATGATATAGAAAATCAGGTTAACAGAGCCAATGATCCTTGTTAAGATATTCTAGGCATCTTAGAGATATTCTTGTTATATGTTTCCTTATTTCCTTAGGCAAGTTATTATTCTCCTTGATTGCCTCCTCTTTGAGGACTACTCTTGTAACATATATTATCTCTTCAGATTAATGAAAACCCTAAGCTTGATTGTGCCTCATATCACTTTGTCATGGTATCAAGAGCAGGTTAATAAAACCTTCACAAAAACTCGTTTTTTTTTTTTCACGTCTTCCGCCATGGCTGGTGATGATGCTGCCAAATCACCGCCGCCTCCTAAACCAGAATCCTATTCTCCTTTCTTCCTTGGTCCGCAAGATCGGCCCGGGGATTTCATAACTCCTACTCGTCTCACACACGAAAATTATGCAGATTGGGCAGCCGACATTCACCTTGCCTTGGTTGCTCGTCGCAAGTTTGGGTTCGTCGACGGTTCCATCACCAAACCCGACCCTCCATACACGGAAACTGATTGGCTCACTATCAATGCCATGCTTGTGTCCTGGATCACTAATACGATCACCCCCGAGGTCAATAGTACTTTAACCAAATTTCGTGAGGCTAGTAGGCTTTGGGATCATCTTAAACAACGTTATTCTATTGTTAATGGTCCTCGAATTCAACAAATTAAATCATCAATTGCGCGTTGTGAACAAACTAAAACCATGCCTATTGCTACTTACTATGGAAAATTAAATGCCTTGTGGGAGGAACTCTCTCTTCTTGAACCTCCTATTGTGTGTCCTTGTTCAACTTCATGCACTGTTTCTGATCTTTACTTACAACGTCGTGACACCGCCAAATTACATGAATTTTTAATGGGGCTTTATTCTGAATTTTATGCCCAATTACGTACCAATATATTGTCTACAGATCCGCTGCCTTCTTTAAACCGGGCCTATCATCTTGCCATTCAAGATGAAAGGGTTCGAACATCTCAGATTGGTTCGGTAGATAAATTGGGTGTACCCGATGTGGTTGGTTTTTCGGTTCGTGCTTTCTCTTCCGGTGGACGAGGGCGGCCTGTTTGTGGCAAGTGTAACAAACAGGGTCATAAATCTGCATCATGTTGGGCGCATCTTACCTGCAGCCACTGCAAGAAGACGGGCCATGGAGTCGCCCAATGCTACGACCTCCATGGGTATCCTGACAAGACCAAAGGCGGGGCTGGTCGTGGACGAATGTCGGCTCGCGCCAACGCTGCCACCAGCAGCATCAGTGGCAGTAGTTCGGATCCTTCTTCAGTAGTTTCGGGCAGCAGCAGCCCACAATCTTCTCTCTTCACTCCTGATCAATGGAAAGCATTAGCGGGATTATTCGGTAATACCAATGTTCCTGCAAATCGCTTGAATGGTGAGTTTGATGATAAATTGTGGATTATTAACACAGGTGCACCTCATCATGTTACCGGTGTTCAGTCTTGGTTATTTGATGCAAAACCGTTTGATTGTCCTGTTGGTCTACCCAATGGTGCAACAGTTTTGTCTACATTGGTTGGTTTGGTTTGTTTGAGTTCTCAAGTCATCCTTAAAAATGTTCTTTACGTTCCTAATTTGAGCTGCAATTTACTTTCTGTTCTCAATTGTGTGATGATTTGCAGCGTGTTGTCCAATTTAATAATTCTATGTGTGTTATACAGGACCGCATGAAGGAGCAGATTGGAACGGGGAGTAGGAAGGATGGACTTTACTACTTTGTGGGCAATGATTATATTCAACATATATCTGTTTCTTCTGATTCTTCTCTTTTTGCACTATGGCATCAACGTCTTGGTCATCCTTCTGAGAACATTGTAAAATTACTTCCTCCCCTTTGCAATCATAAGGGTCGTTTGCATCCTAACTGTGAAATTTGCTTTCGTTCCAAACATTCTAGATCTAAATTTCCTTCTAGTGACAATAAAGCTTCTAGAATATTTGAGAAAATTCATTGTGATTTGTGGGGGCCTTATCGCCATGTTTCTTCTAGTGGTGCTCGTTATTTCTTAACTATTGTGGATGATTATTCTAGAGCTGTTTGGACATATCTTTTGGTTGATAAAATGGAAGTTTTTTCTATGTTCATGTCTTTTGTGGCTATGGTTCAACGTCAATTCTCTCAATCTATTAAACTGGTTCAAAGTGATAATGGCACTGAATTCCGTTGCTTGCTTGACTATTTTTCTGCTACTGGCATCTTGTTTCAAACCTCTTGTGTCGGAACTCCAGAACAAAATGGGAGGGTAGAACGCAAACACCAACGCATTCTAAATGTTGCCCGTGCCCTTCGATTTCAAGCTCATTTGCCTATTTACTTTTGGGGGGAATGTGTTCTAGCTGCAGCTCATTTAATTAATCGCACTCCCTCTTTGTTGCTAAAAGGCAAATCTCCTTTTGAATGCTTGTTTGGTCGTATTCCTTCTTATGATGCTATTCGTATTCTTAGGTGTCTTGCCTATGCTCATAATCAAAAAACCAAGGGTGATAAGTTTGCTAGTCGTAGTCGCAAGTGTGTCTTTGTTGGGTATCCATTTGGTCAAAAGGGGTGGAAATTATATGATCTTGAGACTAAAGACT
The DNA here is from genome assembly GCA_947648045.1 of Beta corolliflora. NCBI lineage: Eukaryota > Viridiplantae > Streptophyta > Magnoliopsida > Caryophyllales > Amaranthaceae > Beta > Beta corolliflora. Next base: position 98,972 of record CANSZD010003952.1, read on the forward strand.
TTTTCGTTTCTCGTGACGTTAAATTTGATAAACATACCTTCCCTTTTCTTTATCCTACTGACCCTACTATTTCACCTGATCTTTTGTTCACCACCTCTCCAGATATTCATAGTGATTTTGATGACTACATTTCATCATCCCACCCTTTACCCAATTCACACAACTCTGCCATGTCTCCAACACCACAAAATTCTCCATCCACGCCTAAATCACCACAAAATCCTCAGCCCACTTCTATTTCTTCTCCCAGCGCTTCAACCTCCAGTCCACCACAAAATCCGGCCCAAATCGCTTCTCCTTCTCCTACTCCCTCTCCTCCGTCTGGGCCCTCTCTCGCGCCCGGCCTAAATCTTTTCCCTCCTTGTTCCAGCCCTTCCTTTTCTCACACGCCTCTTTCTTCCTTTTCTGGCCCACATTTCGGCCCACTTTCTCCCGTCTCCTCGTCTGATCCTGTGCTTCACCCAGCTCCAGGCCCATCTTCACAATCTGCCTCGCCGGATCCCATTTCCCTCTCCTCTCAGCCCACTTCTCCTTCCAGCCCAGTTTCATCCTTTCCTTCGGTCTCTACTTCTTCGGATTCCCCTTCCGAGTCTGCTTTGGGCCGTGGTCAGCGTACCAAGGTTCCTTCTACTCGTCTCCGGGATTATGTTACTAATACTATTATTGCTCCGGGTGTTTCTTCGTCCTCTCCTTCCTCCGGTTCATCTTCTTCTTCAGGTACTCCTTACCCCTTGGCACACTATATTAATTGTGACAATTTTTCTGCAAATTATAGAAAGTTTCTTGCAGCTCTTATTTCTCAGCAGGAACCGCGTTCGTTTAAGGAAGCTATGAAAGATGCCGGTTGGAGAGCTTCTATGCAAACTGAAATTCAGGCTCTTGAGGATAATGACACTTGGACTTTAGAACCTCTTCCTCCGGGCAAACATGCTTTGGGGAGTCAATGGGTGTATCGTATCAAGTATCATTCTGATGGTCGCATTGAGAGGCTTAAATCTCGTTTGGTTGTTTTTGGTAATCATCAGCAGGCCGGTCTTGACTATAATGAGACTTTCGCTCCCGTTGCCAAAATGACCACTGTTCGTGCCTTTCTTGCCATTGCTGCTTCCAAGCATTGGGAGCTTCATCAGATGGATGTTCACAATGCCTTCTTACATGGTGATCTTGAGGAAGAAGTTTATATGAAACTTCCTCCTGGTTTTGCAAGGTCTGATCCTAATCTTGTTTGTCGGTTACGCAAGTCTTTGTATGGGCTCAAGCAGGCTCCTCGGTGTTGGTTTGCAAAGCTTGTCACAGCTTTGAAAGGGTATGGTTTCTCTCAATTCTACTCTGATTACTCTTTGTTTACCTTCACCCATGGTACCATTCAGCTCAATGTATTAGTGTATGTGGATGATCTCATCATTTCTGGCAACAACTCTGCTGCTATTTCCTTATTCAAAGCCTATCTCAGTGACTGTTTCAAAATGAAGGATTTAGGTCCTCTTAAGTATTTTTTGGGCATTGAAGTTGCTCGTAGTAAAAACTGGTTTGTTTCTTTGTCAACGGAAGTACACTCTTGATATTATTTCTGAGATAGGTTTGTTGGGAGCAAAGCCGTGTGGTTTCCCAATGGAGCAAAATCATCGCCTCAGTCATGATACTAGTGATTTGTTTGACGATCCAGAGAGGTATCGTCGTCTTGTTGGGCGGCTTATCTATCTTGCCGTCACTCGCCCGGACCTCGCATATTCGGTCCATATTCTTTCCCAGTTCTTTCAGGCGCCTCGTGTGGCTCACTGGGATGCCGCGGTTCGTGTTGTTCGGTACTTGAAGGGTACTCCGGGTCATGGCATCTTACTTCACGCAGAAAGTGATCTTACTCTTCAGGGATGGTGTGACTCAGATTGGGCGGCTTGTCCTATCACTCGCTGCTCTTTGTCTGGTAGGCTCGTCTTCTTGGGTCATTCTCCTATTTCATGGAAGACCAAGAAGCAACATATTGTTTCCTTGTCTTCCGCGGAGGCTGAGTATCGTTCGATGACAGCTATCACTTGTGAGCTTAAGTGGCTCAAGGGTTTACTGTTGAGTCTTGGGATTCATCATCCTAAGGCTATTCCTCTTTTCTGTGACAGTCAGTCTGCCCTTCATATTGCTCAGAATCCTGTGTTCCATGAGCGAACAAAGCACATTGAGGTTGACTGCCATTTCGTCCATGATGCTATCAAGGATGGATTAATTGCTCCTTCCTATGTCCCTACTACAGCTCAGTTGGCTGATATTTTTACCAAGGCTCTTGGCAAGTCTCAGTTTGATCTTCTCATGTCCAAGTTGGGCATTTGTGCTCCACATGCTCCAACTTGAGGGGGGGTGTTAAGATATTCTAGGCATCTTAGAGATATTCTTGTTATATGTTTCCTTATTTCCTTAGGCAAGTTATTATTCTCCTTGATTGCCTCCTCTTTGAGGACTACTCTTGTAACATATATTATCTCTTCAGATTAATGAAAACCCTAAGCTTGATTGTGCCTCATATCACTTTGTCAATCCTGGAGTTGGCCGTGGGGTTTATGTCGCTTTAAGAATTCGAGTGTTGGTTAAGATGAGAGGAGTTCTCAATTCAGATCTGTTGTGCGTCGTTCTTCTAGGTTTGGGATTGTGAGGTTGGATCTTCGGATCCGTAAGTGGGGGGAAGTTCATCTATCTAATTAACTTGCCCCAATTTCTCGTGATGGCTTCATGTGTCATCACACCTAAAAAATGCATCTTGTGGGAGGCCCTCCAATTTGATTTGGAGCAAGTTTTGACCTCCACATCTTTCGAGTTTCATTATAATGAGACTGAACTCTGGGTACCCTCGCAGCAGGGTCAGAAGTCACCAAAGGACGTGACTTCATTGTTAGTTGATTCAGTAGAATCCTAGGAGGTTGTTTCTCTTCATGGATCTTGGGATTTAGCTTCAAGTGGACATTGGGGTCTACTAGCTGTAGTGCGGCAGTCTCTCTCAGAAGATCATCAGAGTTTCTTATCACAACAGACTCCCTCTCATATAAGGTCTTTTTCATCAAGACAAGTAATCCAACTTCACTGCCATCGCCACATGCCTTCTTTTGACTTGGATACGTAGTAGTTATTAGTTTTTTCTTCATAAAGTATGTACGAGCTAGTAAAGCTCTTGTTATTGTTAGTTTGTTTTCGTTTGGTTGTATTAGTATTAGGTTGTACTCCAGTTTTAATTAATGTAAATTTTCTCGATGTCAAAAAAAAATTATCATCAATGGTGAGCCACGGTCATAATCGCACCCAATCATACAAAGTGACGTACAAATTGCGGAATAGAAAATTTTGATCTGTAGTAATTAATGTACCTAGTTGCCATAAGCAATAACGGAATCATAAATATCTTAATTATATGAATGAGGATCATAAATTAGCTTTGAGAAAGCAGTACATTGTTGTAAAACATATATCAAGAAGACAAGAACATATATGATTGATTGCCTTTGGCTGAGCTAGGATTAATAGCATCCACTTAAATAACGTACATTACACTCAAAAGGTCCAACAAGAAATATCTCCCATCATTTAGCTTTCACTTCACATAATGGTTGCTTTTTAGCTTTCACTTCACATCAAAATTGATAGAAATAAAATAGTGCATATAATTAATTTTATCATGTCTTGTTGAATATAATGGGAACTTGACAAGGGATATATAGACTATAGACAGTAACATACTAAAAAAAACAAGGGAAACTAATTAAAGATGTCTTAATCATACTAACAAACAATAATTAATGCAACTATAACTATAGCTAGATACTCCATCAAATTAAAGTTATGTTCACATAACAAAACATGCATTTGGGTTCTCATCACTAAAAATTTGAGGCTGATGATTGAGATTATTAGGATGTTGATCCTGATGATACTCCATATGATCATACCTTGGAGTTGTTGATGGCCAATAATAATCGTATGATCTATTCATATCACCCATCATCATCAGCATCTTAGCATGATCTTCAATAATAGGAATATTATTCTTGGGGACTTGGTCATCATTATTGTTATTCTCTTTTGCTTCTTTTTTATCTTCTGCTTTCTTCTCTTGTTCACTACTAGTGCTCGTATCTTGTTTTTTATCTTCTTCATCCTTGACTAAGGACACTTGCTTCCTTGTCCTCTTATGTACATACTTAACCAAATTTTCTGGATCTCCAATCACTCCTTTCACAATCACTTGACTTTTCCCTACATCTGTTTCCACCGACTCTATTCCTGTTAATTATCAATGATTCAAATTCATATATATATTAGATACTATAATAATCTTAATACAGCTAGGCACATTTGGATTAAGCACATTTCATGTTTCCTAGATGTTTCCCGAAGACAACTAGAGCTAGGCGTACCCAAATCTGTATCTTTGCTCATTTGCTCATTTGGATGGCTTTAAATTAGTAAACTAATACTAATTCCAAATGAGCAAGGTAAGAAATTCAACCTAGCATACGCCTAACTCTTGGTGTATATATTGTGCTTGTATCTCGGAACATAATAATAAAATGACGCACCTTTCATCTTTCGAATGCGCTTCCGTAAAAGTTGTGCACAAGCTTCACAATGCATATGGACTTGTAAAACAACTTTTACTACAGGAGGTGGCTGTCATAAAACAATCAATACAATTACTTTAACAACCTAGTTTGGAATGTTTGGAATGTGATAAATAATAAATAATGGACGCAACATATTTTCTAAGAAGTAGGAGTAAAAATTTATAACAAGGAGAGAAATTTACGAGTTGGCGGATATAATCATATAGAAAACGAAAATTTGTATTATGCAATCATGAAATTTGGAAAAATGACCACAGTACTAAAATATCTTGCTACTTCGGAAATGAATCTACTACTTTCAAAAATGGGCATTGAAGTAGTGTCGTTCTTTTCAACCTATTTCAGAAAAATCAAGTTCAGATAAGTTTAGATAAGCTCCCATACAAACTATGGATATTCCCTTAAAAGAGCACAGGGAGGCTAACTATGTAAAAATCATTTCACGAGCAGTATAGAAAACCAAGATAAAGTAATATTGCTATCATTTCTTCAGAGAAAAAAAGGGTTGTATTGCGGATGAAGGATCTAACATAGAAACTAGAAAGGGACTGTCTTCTAGTAGGATAGAAAAGGACAGTAATAATACCTCAAAAGTGAAGATTATTGGTGTAGAAAAGAGATCAAGGTAGGACGGAATATAAGATCTTTTAAACAGTATACTAAAATAAAAGAATATGTTCCCTAATCTATAATGGAATCAAGGATAGGATGAAGTACGAATTTAGACTGTTCCAGTCGGTAGAAGAAAAAAAAAGCTATGGTGATCTTCTCTTTGCATATATGTATTCATTCATGATTGATAGCAACTATTTACAATTCAAAGTGTGTGGACTGTGGGGGATATTAAAGCATATCTGATATATATAGCAAACTCGATTGCCTAAGATCTAAACTAACATATTTTTCATATACTTTTACTAAAGTTTAAATCTAGCATATACGCCACCAGAAAAAAAATATATATACTTCCTTCTTTGTAAAATAAGTGAAACACTTCTCTAAAAAAGCTCTCACATATCACTCAAAAAAAAAAAAACTTTCACATAAAAAAGAGAAGTGTTTCACTTATGTCAGAACCTAAGAAATATATGGTGATTTAAGCGGCCTTAAGGACTACCCGTTGATCGCCCATTGACGTAGTCACCCATTGATCAGTCATTAATGCTTAGTAATTAATTTAATATTTCTACTTTTAGCTTCTTAAAAGCTACGTCTAACTAAATTTTCGGGATCAATTCATCCTTCCTGAAGGCAACATACAACTCTTCGTCGTACTGCGCTCTTTAAGTGTGCTTAGCTTGTCCCCCCCCTCTTCCTTCCATTTTGCATACATCTTTTTCCATCTATCTATATACAGGAGATTACTTACATTATTTATATTGACGGTTGTTGTTCGGATATTTTGGAAATTACTTTATCTGGTTTTATTAGTTTACCTACTTTTCTTTTTGGGTTGTCCTTATTAGTTTACCCACTTCTTTTTTTTCTGTATTTGGTATGGTTTCACAATTATTTATTATTATCTTTACTTTCTCACTTTACTTTTTCTTGGCCAACAACAATTTCAAACAATATGCTAACAGAAAGGCTAAATTCCAAATTTTTCAATGGTGAACAAACGGACGAAAAGACCATTATACCCTTAGATCTAGTTAGACTAAAAAAAGCCAACTATTTCTCATATTTTGCACAACTGCACACATATGATGCACATCCAATGCCTTAGCTATGTACATCCACGAATCCACCCCACAGTGTTTGCACATCTAGGAATTCATTAATTCACAAATCAGTCTTTAGATGTTCATATCTAGTCTTTGAATGTGCAACCACAAGTTTTGGATGTTCAAACATACCTTTTGAATGTGCAAACATATTTTTTGGATGTGCAAGCATAATTTTTAGATGTGCAAATATAGTCTTTCAATGTGCAAATATGTTGTTTGGATGTGCAAACATAGTCTTTGGATGTGCAAACCTACCTATTGGATGTGCAAGTATATTACTTGGATTTGCAAGAATATTTTATGTATGTGCAAACATATTTTTCGGATGTACAAGTATAGTATTTGAATGTGCAAACCTACTTTTTGGATGTGCAAGCTAAGTATATTTCTAGGATGTGCAAGAATACTTGCTGGATGTGCAAACATGTTTTTCAGATGTGCAAATATATAGTTTGGATGTGCAAATTTTTTTTTTGATGTGGAGATATATTATTTGGATGTGCAAATATATGTTTTGGATGCGCAAATATAGACTTGGATGTACAAAAATTGATATGTATGTTAGGTGAAATCAACAAAAGTAAAACAAAAAAAATTGAACGTTGTTACTTGTTAATTCGGGCACTGAACGGTTCGCTAAAATAAATAGCCTTACTCATATGCTAATAAATTAATATCTTTTCTTTCCTTCTATGATCCACTTACCTATTTTTCCTAAAACTAATATGTACTTAAAAAATGGGTAAACTAATAATAATCAAAGGGAGTAAGTTGTTACTTGATACTAAATCATTTAGATAATTAAACGAACTTTCTAGTCAATACTTGAATTTTGCTCTCGTTCATGCAGCATGCATTAGATCCTGCATGCAAGAGAGCAAGAACGCAATTATACTGAAACTAGTTTTAATTCTTAAAAACACTTTATGAGAGAAATAACACTTATATATAATTCAGAGTTTCAGAGTTTCTACGCATAAAAACAACCGAATCGAATCGAATCGAACCAATTGAACCGAATCAATCGAACCGAATTGAACCGAACCGAACCGAACCGAATCAATTGAATTGAATTGAATCGAACCGAATCGAATCAATCGAATCAATTGAATTAAATTATAACCAATTAATAGTAATGATTATCATTTGAGAATCGAATCAACCGAATCGAATCAACCGAATTAAACCGAATCAATCAATCGAACCGAAAATGTTCTTGGGAGCCTATCAGTGTTCTTAATACTTTATGGGTGTAAATCTGGTATGAAAACAACATTACAGGCGACAAATTAATGCAATGCCTTGTGGAGTGGAGTAGTATAGATGCAGATGGGGTGGGGGTTGTGGTGTCGGCATATTAATATGTCATCCTTTGATCGATCAACTTAGCCCTTTCATTGTAAGATGTGCCTTTTACTTTTTACCCTCACCTTTCAAAAATTTCATCTATTTGCATGCCCTTGTGAGTTGTGATAACTGAAAACTGATAACAAAAACTTGTGCCTTTGTGTCAGTTTTAATAAGATAAGGCCATCAGTCCAGTGTACGTAGCCCACTTGCTGCTTCAGGTTTTTTACAGTATTGTCTCTCACTGTACTACTCTTACTTTCTCTTATTATCTCAAATAGTTTTTCCTATCATCTGTTTATATGCAACAAACTTTAGCAGGCTGTTCAGTAGGAGATAATAAACGATGATAATGGTAATGAGTTTAGTGTAGTTTTGTAAAAAGAATTGTGTCAATATTTATAGTGATGAAAATTTCCACGTAATTTATATTGCCATTCATTACCGCTTTTAGATATGGCATTGCGTGGACATGGAAATTTATGGAAAAAAAATCACATATTTGATGATGAATTCAATTAATTATTATTATTACATTGGAGATTTTCCTTGCAAATTACATATGATTTCGTCACCATTAATATCATTTATTAGTTAGTACTCCTACTAAATGAGCTGTAGATTTTATTCCTACTATATGCATCGATTGAATTAACCACCTAAAAATGTTTCGACTTTTTTTTCATATATGCATTGTTAAGGACTTGGTTATTATATAGTTGATTAAGACTATAATTTAATTGTTTCATAGTCTATATATAGTTACATAATTCATATAGCTCTGCTTCAATTTTGATCTTTCCTGATGTGTTGTGAGCTGAAACTTTTGATACTAAAATATGCAAGAAAACTTAGTAATTCAAGCTTCCCACGCAGTTACTATACACCCGCGTGAGTATCCTACACAGTACATATGATACATTTAAGGGTAGTAACGACTCATTTACTTGGAGGTCTCTCATTTTGGTTTTTGCTCATTTGAAGCCCTCCAACTTAGTAAAGGAAGATGACAATAGCTTTAAGTGTACCGTGTGTACACAGTACAATACACTCAAGTGTATGATAAGAATTGTATCAACAGGAGCCTAATCCCATTACGCGTAAACTTAATTATATACACGTAAAGTTACAAATTTTATTGGTCACATATTACTTGCCATAAAAAAATCCAAGGTGAAATTTTGGACCACAAGTTTATCAATAGTTTTTAATAAAAGTATCTTGGTTGAGACGCGTCTCAAAAGTTTCTAACATTTTAGTTTATATATGTTATCTATATATGATCAGTTTATGCAAAATAATTATTGGTTTATGCATATATCTGTTATATTATCACTTCAAACATATTAGTTTTCAATTTATAAGTTTAGTTTTCGATTTATAAGTTTATACATATTTGCTATTTATTGATACATATTTCATATCAGTTTATAAACTGATATAAGATATGTATAAACTAATAGCAAATGTGTATAAACTGATAACAAATGAACATACCAGTTTATAGATTTATACACATTTGCTATCAGTTTATACATATCTTATAGTCCTTCCGTTCCTAGTTGTTATTCCTAATATAACTTTTTTTCCTCTCTCAAAAAGATTCTATATATGATGAACAAAAAGGAACGGAGGGAGTATCAGTTTATAAACTGATAACAAATATGTATAAACTGATATAATATGCATAAATTGATGACAAATATGTATAAACTGATAACAAATATGTAATAGATGATAACAATTATGCATAATCCGATAACACATATATGTAAACTGAACTTGCAAAATCTCGTCTTAGTAACTGAGTCGGTCTCAGCCAAGCCTGTCATCTATAATAAATATGTTGCCAGGTGAGATCTTGATACATCAATTTTAATATGTATCTTCAGAAAATATTTATCACATATCTGTTGAAACGCAATTGAAGATATTAAGAGTGGTAGTTTATTAAAAAAAATCATTTGGGGCAATTGACCAGGATAGAGAAGTTAATCAAAATACGTAGTTTGTGTTTTTGTAATTGCATTCAGCTTTCTCCATTCTCCAGCTGAAATTTAAATTTGCAGGTTGCAAGTGTTGCAACTACCACTAACTTAAGAAATTCTTGATTATTATTATTACCATTAAAAAAATAATAGTTATTGTATAAAGCAAAAAAAAAACATGTATGCATGTACTAAAAACTTAAGGGTAGCATACTAGCATAATAACATTCATTGAAATTAAGAAAGAAAAAGTAGTCCATAGGTAGGAAATGCATACTTGTTCCTTTTGTTGTTCTTCCTTTTGGACCTTATTCTCATCTTGTTTGGGTTGCTCCTCTTGAGGCTTGGGCAAAGGAGACAGTAGATGGGCATTTCGGCCCGTTTTGTGACGGATTCTGTCACATAATTTCATAGGCTCAGCCGTCTTCCCTTTTACGACCACCATGTTCGTTTTCCGGTCCACCGCTACATCTTCCACCCCTTTTTAGGTTTATACGACATGTACAACCATTTCAACACGGTAAGTATGTTCTTATGATTGAAGATGAGATAATCTTTTACTTTATTTAAAATATAGGTGCTTTCGAGACTTGAGAGCTATTATCATGTACGATATACTTCCTCTGTTTCTTTTTACTTGCAACATAGCTCCTTGGCACGATCTTTAAGGAAAATATTAGAGAATGTAAACGGACAAATTAATCAAAATAATTTAAGCCTCTAATATCCTAGCTAAGTCATCCCTGTTATCATTGTTTAAGTTATTTTGATTAATTTGTCCATATACCTTCTCTAATCTTCTCCTTAAATTGCTTGCCAAGTACCTATGTTGCAAGTAAAAAGAAACGGATGGAGTATTTGGCAATATGTAGGTTCTACTTTATTTGCGATTTAGTGATATATATTCTGGTTTATTAGGGGAAAGATAATGAAGAAGAGTATGATGATGTGTTATATTTGAACCTCTTACAATTTTAGCTCATGAAGATAATCAAGAAGACCATGAAAATTTTGACAGAAAGACCAATTAATCCATGATATAGTGACATATATGATAACAAAAAATTTACAAAGTATTTGGTGCCGATTGAATATATGATAAGCTGATAACCTACATACACGATTAGTAACAAATAACAACGTAGTGTTATAATATAATCAAGAGAGAACCAAATTAAAAGAGATGAGACTAATAACTAATAAATGAAGAATTAGAAGAGAGGGCATACCTTGATAAGCTTTAAGGGATCTGAAAATCTTCTTGGCACAAGCCTCACATTGACAATGCATGTCAACTTTGATTAGAATAATATTCTCATTACTCTTTTCTTCTTTACTCTCGTTTTCCTTCTTCTCTTCAACACCTTCTCCAGCTTTCTTTTCCTACATAGTAAGTATACATACTATATGAGAATTTCATTGATCATGTATGATTAATTATAATCATATTATATACATTCGTAAAAATTAATTTTCACCCAATTTAATAGATGAAAGACCTACACACAATACATACCTCTCCCATGGAATTAATTCCAAACCGAAATGTGAGGAGGTTGATTGGGAAACGCAAGTTACAAGATTCAAGTTGAAGCAGCAAAGATATTATGAAAAGAGGGGTCTTACTTCACTTGACTTGAATAAATAGTCTGGGTGGTAGGTGGCTATCGAACTTATGTGGCAGCCAAAGCATAGAATTAGCTACTTATATACCGTCTGATCCAGTCTAACTACTACTTCCTCCGTCGCATAATATAGCGCTAATTTCTCATTTTTCGGGAATATTAAGGAAAATGGAAGGAAGTAGAGGATTTCCAAAAATATTTAAGGAAGTGCCTTCTGCATTTTTTGTCTTAGAACCAGTTTTTACTTCTTTTTTCCTTTAAAAAATTAAAAGTAATAAATGTTTTTGGAATGGCGAAAAACATAAAATAGGAAGCATATTTTGAATGAACGGTAGGGATATTTTGGAAAGTTTATGTAGAAATTAAGGATAATTTAATCCAAACAAACCTGATAAGAATGGAAATAAAAGACAAGAATGTGAAAGATTATATTATAAGCATTGGAGAGAGTAACTTTTATGCTCATTTTGATTAACCTTTAATTAAATTTTCAGCTATTTAATTAAGTTGACAAATTTATGACTTTATCAATCAATGCATGCAATCAATTAACTTATCATATTTAGCTAGATTATTAGTTACGGCTCATTTTTCAGCTAATATTGTCAAACATAGTCCTATTTTTTGTGGTGAGCATGAAACTAAAAGTGAATATAGCGTCTTTGTTTTCTTGCTAATTGTTGTGCCCAAAGATCAATATCAGCCTCTGCGTCAGCAACTCTTTTGGGACGCACTATAACTTCAATACTACATTGAAAGAAACATTTTTTCTGATTTTTTTTCGTTTTTCTTTTTGGGTGCATCCGTGTATGTATACACTTTTTTTCTTCCTTTTGAAGTAAGGGACCCATCTGGAGAATGGAGGGGATAAATTTAGAGAGGATGAGAATTCAACCTAGAATAGCTTCCTGATTCCACTATTAAAGGTTGTATTCGTGTATTCAAGTTCTAACCGTGTCTTAGTGTCGGGTCAAAATTATGGTTAGCTCTTTATTAGTCCTACATGGCAAGGACGAATGGATGATATCATGATATATTGAGAACGATCTGAGTTCTACCCTTGATTATTATTCACTTGAACTTTACTGAACTGAAATTATAAAGCTGGTTTTTACCAAATAATATTGTGTTTTCTAAATGAAGCTACTAATTTTATTGTTTTACTGAATAATAGTAATTTGTACTGATTAAAACTGAATTTTACGGCTTTCAATAGATTATAACTGATTTTTACTTAATAAGACCTAGCATAATGTTAAGATAATATTTATAAGAGTTTCCTATTTACTCAAGATGTATTTTCGTGTTAGAAAACTATTCTACATATTACCTCAACACATAACCATGTCCCTTTCACATCTATTATTCCAAGCAAACTTTCTTTAAGTAGAATTGCTTGAAGTCTAGGCTAATAATGGTACTTCTAATATTATACGTACGATATATATATTATTAAGAAAAATTTGCTAATTTGCACTTTTTGAGCTGCTAATTAGTTATTGGACTTGTGTAATACATGAATTTATAGTTCAATGACGTAGGAGGGAGTTAGAAATTTAGAATTAATTGAGCCCACATAAAAACTTAACCATGCGTGAATTAATATTTTACCGTGTGGTCTCTTCCCTTCTATAAAATTTTTGCCGTTTTCACCACGATTTGATCATATCCAATAAAGACTTATCTATTAAAGACTCTAATATCTGATAAGAACATTTTATATTGATTCAACCTATATGCTACTCCTTTAATTTGCTACAATGTCCATCAACCACGTCTAGAGGAAAGGAGATTATAGGAGAATGAAGGACATGGGCTAAGATCACGAAAGCTCAATTTATGGTTTGGGGATGTAATAGTGGCCAGAATTAGTTATCACTTAGGATCTTTTGAAAATATGAAAAAGAGTGTTTAAATCATAGAGTTGGGGACCAAAACCTTAGCACTTAACCTTATCCTTGGTATAAAAACGTTGCGACTTAAAGAGAAAAAAGTAACGCTAAGAAAAGAAATGGTGTCATTTCATTTTCTCCCTGTCTTCAAGTATTGCAACTTGATGATACTCAGCCACAGGACATTAATCTCAAACCTTGCCTTCATTATCTATGACATCATACTTTTAATTAAATTTCAATCCACTTTTGACAAAGTTTGTTGCCCAAGCAATAATTTAGGCAAAATTTTCAATGATATCATTTAATACTAATAATCGCTAGCCAGTTTCCCTAAAAAAAAAAAGTTATCTTCTTACATGTTTTTTCTAGAATAGAGGAAGATTTTATAATACAAAAATAGAATAGGTAACTAATTTTTGGCAGAATGTTGAATATTTTGAAGTAACCCTAATTAACGAAGAGTGCCTTAAAAAAATTAACGAATAGTGCGTCTTGGGTGTAATATGTTACATGCACCATAACTTATTGTATTACATGCATAATGACACAAACTCCAACAAGAATGACATGGACTATACAGATAATTATGACATGAATCGCATGTCATCATGTCATTAATTTCATGTCATTTGCGCTATTTTACAAAAGAAACGGTGGTTTGTGAGTTGTTACACTATAAATTATGGTGTAACAGTTACACCCAAAAATATGTGATTAGGGAATGCTACTAGGATCACTAAAAATATGAAGAAGTTAATTTCTTTTTTAATTATATTTATAACCCTTCCATATGCAGCTAGACTATAGACCAATCAATCAAATCAACTTTGTCTTCATGCATCCACATTCTTTCGATCCTGTTATATACTCCATTTATATGTTACTCCTATAACATAGATATGATCATCATTCATTGGCGAAGTTTCATATCGCAAACATTAATTTTCTTTCTAAAAAGCAGGAAGGATCTAGCTCCATTTGCTGAAAAGGCTTTATTATATAAAATCATAGGTCCTTTCATATTAGTGTATTAATGTAGGTATTTATTTGTAAGGAACTTAGTCTTCCTACCACAATAATGCTTTATCAGTGGTTCTTATTCATTAAAAGCTTATCCACCAGAAAAAGAGTTGAGTGGTGTTGAGCTATATACACCAATACATTTGGTATCAAAGTTTAATACCCGAAATGCGTCAAGTAATCTATATCACCTTAGTGTGAATGATGAATCCATGTGTTCTGAAAGATCATACGTTAAAATTATGGCTTTGAGTATTCCTAATTATACTTCGGAACAAAGCTATCTCATGAAGGCTAGCTAGACATATAAAATCAAACCAAGCCAAAAAAAAATTGGGTCATGACTTAAAGGCTTAAATTATGGACCTTCTTCGGCCAAGGCCGACTCTAGTTGATCTGCCCTTGGTTGGGGCAGTCATATTTTAAGACCCAAATATTTCATGTTATAATTCTCATACATAGAAATAAATAAAGGGTGAATGATCATCTTTACCTCCCTCAGATAACAATATAACATAATAATAGTAAAAGTTACAATTAACCTGCTCAATCAAAGCCTTCTTTGCATCAAATACAAATCCGAAAAGGTCAGGGCCGTCTCGTACAAATTAAGGGTCCTATGCTAAGTTAAATTATAAGGATTGAACATTTTTGGTGAGTAGGATGAGACAGAAGAGTCATTAATTTGGTTCTTTTCGGAGAATAGGAAGAGATGAATTAGAGCACCAGATAGAAATTAACCTCTTTGAATCTGCATCCAACATTACAATCGATAAATTGGAAAAGACTAGCCTGTAATTAGATTTTTTTTTTTTTTACATTAGACGGATAACTAATAGAATTAGACTCTTATATTTTGGAGACCCTATGAAATTTGTACATGGCCTTAGCCGCCCCTGAAAAAAGATTTTCAATGTAGGTTCTAAAATTAATATGATTCTCACCTTGGCCACAAATTATGCATCGGGCCCTACTTGACCTGTCCGTTTAAAATCCAAAGACCAAAGAGATTGAATGTCGACCGTCTTCACCGCCCGACAACCAATTGGTCCAGGCCCAATGATTGTCCATTCCTCATGTATGATTCCTATGATACCTGCGACATGTAAACTAAGGTATTATATGGCAAAGCATTAGTAGCCCACTCCTAATTGTTAATTGATCACAACACTTTTCTTTCTTTCCCTGTTTTATCCTTCACAAAGCACTAACTATTAAATTTTAATGGACCTACAAACAGACTTGTATTGAAAGAGAATCTAAAGGTATGAACACATACATCATACATGGTTGGGATTCCTACTAAAATTAATAGGCAAGAGGTAGAGTTATCCCTAGACCCTAGATATGTATGGTAGTCATCAATCATCATCTCTCTTATGTTTCATATAGTACAACTCGCATGGATTTTTTTCTTACAACATCCCCCAACGTTTGTCTCAAAAAATTGGTAGTCTTGAGCTAACGTTCATATTTAAGCCCATGAATATAAGTGGTGACACACTAATACTATTATATACTATTTCCGTCTTTAGTTATTTGTATGGACACAAATATTTAGGAAAGGAGAAAAGACAGTGGTGGTGGGGACTCTAACTTTATGGGTAAATGACAAATATCTAGGAGTTGTAGATAGAATTTTGACAAAAAAAATAAATAAAAGGTAAAATTGATACCTTTGGTGGGCCATAATTATAAAATAAAGAAATGTAGCAAGTAAAAAAAAAATCTATTTATGAAAAATATAGCAGTATAAAAAGACGGAGGAAGTAATAAATACATTTTATATTATAATCATGTCAACATTTATAATCAAAAGGTTTATTGAACATTAAGCATACCTTATGAGATGATAAACAAAATTAATAGGTACTTATATTCTTTGGGCTTTCTTGATAAGTCAAGGCCCTCCACTTTAAGAAGTTTTGTGTGCTATAGGTCATTTTAAACACCCTATTAGATAGTCCTATACTTTTCTCACAATCTTGAATCTTTCTATTTGCAAATTCATAAGGTTAAAATAAACTTTCTGGATGGGAGTTGGGACTGGACTTTCAAGTTAAATGGCTTCCTTCTAAAACTATCAATTGTACAATATTGCTTAGAACATATTTTCAAATTCTTCTCCTCTATGCCGTTCACATTCAGACTAAGGCTCTATTATTTTGGGTACAGTTTTAGCTTCGTTCAGTTATTTTCCGCTCTCAATTTTACCGTTCACCCCAAAAGAAGGCGCCTAAGTACCACTAATGTTCTGTTTAGTTGGATACAAAGTCAATGAAAAAGGATTTTCTATGAAAATCATTTTCGAGAGGAAAATCGCTAATCTACTATAAATTTATTTTCCTTTATTTGGTTTCTTAGCTTGCATGAAAAGTTAAAGATAATAGGAAGGATGAAAATGAAAAGGGAAGGATGAATTGTAGGTTGGAACGAGAAAGGGAAAGCATATGAAGTGTGATCGTGTGATATTATGACATTCATTTCTTAAGAACTTTTTTTATCTTGGGATAAATTTATTTCCACCATGTGGAAAATTATTTTCATCTTTTATAAATCAAATAAAGGAAAATGAGAAAATCACTTTTCATGAATTTTTTTTCCACCCAACTAAACACTCTCTAAATTAGAACCTACAAAGCTCTTTGGCAATTAATATAGGGCAAAGCATTAGTAATAACCATATATAGCACTTTCTTTGTATCCCCTTTCTTACCCTTAAAGCAGCAAGAAAAAGCACAAGCTTTTAGAAAAGGGACCATATATATTCAACATTTTATGATTGGAAAGCAAAATGATTATATGTTTCCCCCTTTTCTATATAAACTAGTATTTTGGCCTGGGCTGTGCCCCGGATCAGTTACAATTATCAAATATATTATTATTCATAAATTTCATAATTGATTCTATTAGCGTTTTGTAATATTCTGTCTAGTGCAAAATTGAAAAATGGTCGTTATGGCATGATAAGTTGTTCAAAAAAACTTCTAAGGAATTGGGGATAAAAATAATAATTTCAATGAAATTTGGGTAAGAGAATGTTATTACTTAATAAAAAGATTAAAATCAAAAAGCTTATCGACATGTTTTTATAATTACATATAATTATAAGACTTCATTATGTTTTACTTTGAAACATTAAGCATTAAAATTGTAATGGATTAGTGGTTAAACTCTCACATTTCATTTCAAAGGTCATGTGTTCGAATCCTAGTAACTACACATTGTTAATATTTTTTATTGAGATTATAAACATGTGTATTAGAAGTTTGTAAGAGTGTCACGCAAGACCGTTCCTTTGATAGGAACGCCTTTTAATATATTTATATAGATAAAACACTTTGGCTTTTGCACAATAATGATACTTCCTACGTTTTTTTTTAGATGTAACATGCTGACTTTGACCATTAATTGTTATTTATACATATGAAAAAATATAGTCACGTGGGATCTTGTTTGATTCGTCACGGTGTACACTTTCCAAATATATATTTTTTATAATTTTTACCTTTATACAATTAGAGATATTCTCGGTCAAAGTTGTGACTCAGCAAATGTGAAAAGTCCAATGTTACATCTAAAAAAACAGAGGGAGTATATACTAATTTTGAGCGTGATTGTACAAATATATGAAAACGATTAATTATCTGGTACAATTTTATCCAATTAATCTATATATTTCTATAATATCAATTTTTTATAATTTTTTCTAATGCATAGCTAGATATATTAATGTTCAAAATTGTTACATTCAATTAGTATTGGATGTAGTATATATGAGTGATTACGTTCAGTGATTTTCTTAGAATCGTCCTCTATCTATACAAATATATTAAAAGGCGTGCGCGCGACGTATACACGCCATGCCTTTCTTTTTTTTGAGTATTACAACGTATACATGTCATGCCACAAGTCAATCGATTAACAAAAGTAAAATTAACTTGTGCAACAAGATTCAACCTACGTCTTCGCTATTATACATGACACAATTACCATCTCAACCAACTTTTAATCATGCTTTAAGTGTCCACATTATCATATTTGTACATTTTAAATGTTGAGTTTTCCTTAATATATTTTAATGGGAATGGAAAAAAATGCATATCAAATTCGTAAAACAATACCAACCCGTGGCAACGTCCGGGCCCAAATACTAGTTATTATTGAAAGCGATGGCAAAGGAGTGATCTAGAGTCCCTAAATTCTTTCATCTATAGTACGATTATATTTTAAATCATGCTAATTAATTTGAAAATGATTACTTATATTCAATTTTGATAGAAAAAATAGTCAAAATATATTATCTTTTATAAAAGAACTAGTACGTACACTAGGAAATTTTTCCTTTGTGATAGAAAAATAATAGTACACTAGTGATGATCAAACTTGTCATTTGTAGTATATGGAATGAAATGACATGAAGAAAGTTTTGTTGATTTGAATATCCAACATTACATATACTCTATCTACATATTTCATGATTGGAATGAAACCCGGTTCACATTATTGAAGTGAAGGGGAAATATATGGACATAAGTGGACAGTTAAAGCAAGGTATACGTACAATGTATCGTCATCTTTGGAGACGAGGTGGATTAGGGGGAAATATAAAGGTAAGGTAGGTAAACGAAGGCCAAATAATGAGCTGGGATTTTGAATGGATTCGCTTAGCCAATAGCCAATACCCAATACCCACCGACGCTAAAGTTTTAGTAAGAGACAAAATTCTTCTATAAATAGTACAAACACTTAAATAAATAAAAATAATAATTCCAGCTAAACTAGTTTAGTTTGATTGAATTAAGTTTTAGTTTATTTGAGCAAAACAAGATTTAGTAGATACTACATCCGATTCCTAAAGATCCGGCCTCCATCTTTGACCCTTTTTCACTATTTACAAAATTCAATTTTGACTATTGTTTGTGATTTATACATAAGAAAAAATATAGTCATGTGGGATCTTGTTAGATTCGTCAAATACATAATTAGAGATATTAAGATCTCAAAGTTTTAGACGGGCATTTATGAAAAGTGAAAGTGGAGAGATCTTTAAACCTAGGAGGTAGAAGCATCTTGAACTTGAACGAGCTTTACATTTCTTCTTTGAGTTTGGTTCATCAAGCATTTGCCTTATCCGAGCTCAAATAGCTTGATCTGAGCAACAAAATCATCGTTAATTATGATAAACTTAATTTGTAATTGTACGTCATAAACTTTTCTACTGTACATCTAACAACTTCTATAAAACTCCATATTGGATCATGTCAACTCCTTAAGTTAGGGTCTCGCAAATACTTGTGATAGTAGACTAGCTTTTGAGATTTATTTTTTCGGTTTATTTCGTTATGCGGGCGATATTGTGAACCTTAATTAAGCTTTATGATGATTACTTTTATACCAAAAAAAAAACGTGAAATATCACATCCTTATTAAGTTATTATCATAAGGTGCCATGAATTACGTTGTTGAGAGAAACTGTGGAACGTAACTAGAACTCGGTGGCGACAAGTTGGACTTATAATTGTAGACTAGAGACTAACAGCATCATTTAAACTTTTCTTATCCTTTTTCCCCCTCAAAGTTACACTATAGTTATTTGATATTTATTTAATCTAATAATCATCACTTTAGCTCATTGTCTTGATGATTGAAAACATATGAAACCAAATAAAGGTCTTGGCTTCAAGGTTTCGTTAAGTTCTCTTTCACTCTTTCTTTTAAAAAGGCTAATAAATATATACAATTTATTCAACTAGAGACATTCCAAATCATGCTTGTTCTATAACATGTCACAATAACAATATATCATTACCCAAGTCTGGAAAGCTATGTGGCTGAGTCTTATGACAGACTACATTTTTCAATTATATACTCTTTGTCCTGAAAATATATCTATTGTGGTTTGTCACTAATAAGATTATTTCATTTCCTAATGACATATATCATATGTGGTCATCCGACAATCTTTCATTACTTTTTTCCTTACAACACATGCAAATAGACAAAATTAGCTACATACTCAATGTAACTTTTGATAGCATAAATGATGACGAATATAGAGAACCATGAGTAATGGAGGGAGTGGTATATACTTATACTTTTATTAACTTCAACTATTTATTCCATTTTAATGCAGTCATTTTATTTATTTCAATGATAAATTTGAACTTAGACTAAAACTAAATTAGTAGGCAACTAGGTAATATGAATATTAATTGAAAAACTTTATTAAGTTAAATTTTAGCTAGTTAAAAAATTGAGATACGAAAAATGTAAACCTTATATGAAATATAGTTACACATATTTCCCCATGATATTTATGAGACAAAGTTTTAATTAGTTAAATTTTTGTCAAATGTCCTTGATCATATTAGTTTATTAGTTAGAGGATTGGGTGAGGTCATATCATTCTACTTCATCAAATTCTTCAATGAATCATGAATCATGAGTCATGAGTCATGAGTTGGACTTAATTCCAAGGAAGATGTTGCCGGGCTGATGGGCACGTATAAAGCTGGCCATGTGGGGCTCGCTTAATTCATATTTACTTGTTTGTTGTCTCTTTCTACTCTTTCTAACCAATTAGCTTCACGTACCTTCTTATTTGTATTGTACGTACCAACGAGGCAACGAGTATTATTATTTTTCTAGTAATACTATAATTTCTTCTGCAACCTTTTCCCCCCTTGGCACCTTTCTAATGAAGTAACAAATTAATGTAACAACTTGGCAAGTCCCTCCCTCTCCTACTCTCCATGTCCAATAACGTATCAATAAAGTATTGCATGAAAATTGTGGGAACAATGAGTTGTTAAATAAAACAAAAGAATGCCAAAATTCATCACAAGTCATAATTATATTTCCTAATTCTTTAACAAACTTAATTATTGATTAACTCGTAATAGTCTCAATTTAAAGGATATAATTTAAAACAAGTCAGTGTAATTTGTATTTCGTTTAATATGTAAAATCATATAAAATAATTGTTCGAAAAATGCTATTATAGTTGCTACGTAGTTGATTGATACTTTGAAATTTTGTAAAGAAATATCGAATATAACTTTTAATTAAGTAGCTGGCAAACTTGTGACTATAAGATAAAGTAGCTACTACAAGATTAAATGATTAATTACAAAGGTATTTTCTAAAATTTGGTGTTGTTTACATTGAAATAAAACTCAATTGTAGTTGGTATAAAAAACAAAACAATAACTTTTAGCTACCATAAACTAAATTGAATGTATGACATTGTATATCATGCCACAAACATATACATGCATTACGAATATATGTCTTCTATATAATGCAACGGACTACAATTTCTAGCAATTCTCCGTAAATCCATTTTTGTAGATGTAGATAATAAATTTAGGAATTGATATTGTCATAAAATAAACATAAACTTAGAGAAAAGGATAAAGAAAAACACAAATTGAGATTACAAGTTAATAATAGGACATTATAAATTGAATAAAGTTTGTCGTTAAGATGTGAAAAAGGAAGTTAAAATTCGGAAGGTAAGAAGTCGAGAGGCTATCACAAATTCACATGGGATCAAGCAAATGGCAATACGGTGGGTGAGGCCAATCATGAGCCCACCTCCCTTCCATGACCTTTTAGTACATGATGGCTGCTGAGCCCATGAATTTTCAACGCCACCATCATTACGTGGCAATCCTTTATTTGCTATCACTTTTTCACCAAATTTTGTTTCGTGAATCAGCTTATTTCTTTGTTGTGAGGATTACCATTTATTACTGATATGTAAAGGAAGCCCCCAAGTAGTAGTTGCCAATTTGTACTAGGGGATCAAATGATTCTTTTCTAGAGTGTTTTTGGTTAAAAAAAAACATCAAATGGTTTCAAAACCAAGTTTTACTTACTATATATTAAAAGAAAAATTATAATAGTAGTGTAGAAGGGGTTTTTTTTTTTTCGTTAGGTAAGGTGAATAGATTAACCCAACTTGATCTAAATTCTCTTAAACTCCCCTGAAACTGAAACCATGTTCAGCATCACTATAAACTTATCTACATATGACATAAATTGTTTAATAAACTTAAAATCTAATTAAATTAATACTAATTATGTTTATTTAGAAAACTAACAATAAAAAGAATTAAAAACCAAAATCAATAACAATGAACAGACCTTTCATATATCACTCTATTAAGTAATTGACTAAAGATATACCGATTATTGTTATGGTACTAATATACTTTGAAAATGTTGTACAACATGAGCATATCATTTACTACAATAATTAATAAAATAAACAATGCTTGCGTTGTAATATTTCACCTCACTCACACCACTACCCCTACTTAATGAGTCAATTTAAAGCACCCCACCGTGAGAATATCCAGCTCCTCCTGCTTCCCTCCCCTCTCTATCACTGTTTTGTCTACCACCTTCATTCCCTTTCATATTAAGCACCCTTTTTCCCATCTAACATTTATCACTAAAATTAATCACTCCTCCTCATCTAGATTTCTTTCCACCAACAGATTCATCATCTCATCTTCAACCATGACTTGCTCTAAGGAGGAGAAGGTAGTTTCATTTCTATCTCCTATTCTTTTATTCTTCAAATTTATGTAATGCGTGATAATCAATATTCAATATGAATAAATACTATATGTTAAACTCATTATGTTGTTAATATATGTATGGAAATGTTCAGGTGACAAGAATGGCGCTCAAGGTTGATCTTGACTGTGATCAATGCTATAGGAAAGTCAAGAGAACCCTCTGCAAATTCCCTCGTGAGTCTCTTAGCTTCCAATTTCCATCATCATTATTATATCATATGATTATACTATACAGTAATATACATATATTTATTTCACCTGATGATGAAACTATATAATTCCAGAGTCCAGACTATATATATTAATATATACTATGATTAGCTTATGATTAATTACATATTCAATCAAACTGGACTAAGTTATGAAAATGTTTGTATTGTGTTTTAATGACAAGAGAAATACGAAACCAAGAGTACGATGAGAAGAATAACACGGTGATGATTACCGTGGTCTGCTGCAGTCCTGAAAAGATCAGAGACAAGCTCTGTTGCAAAGCTGGCAAATCCATCAAAAGCATCGAGATCATCAAGCCCAAGCCCAAGCCCGCTCCTGCTCCAGCCCAGCCCGATAAACCCAAGCCCGCTCCTGCTCCAGCTCCCGCTCCTGCACCTGAGCCAGAGAAGCCCAAACAAAAGCCCGCTCCTGCACCCGAGCCCGAAAAGCCCAAGCCCACCCCAGCCCCAGCTCCTGAACAGAAGCCACCTGAAAAGATCCAGAAAAACGGCTCAAAAAAAGCCGAGCCAGCGCCGAATCCGGCTCCAAAGCCAGCTGAGCCAGCGCCCAAACCGGCTCCGGCTCCGGCTCCAGCGCCGAAACCGCAGGAGCCGCAGGCCCAATGGGTACCCGGGTACCCGCCCGGGCCACCACCGCAGGCGTTCCCTGTATCAATATGTTGTGCTCCTTGTTATGATGGAAGACCCGGAGGTCCATGTTACGGGTCATCGGGTTCGGGTCCCGGGTACCCATACGGGTACTACGGGCACCCATTCCCGCCGCCACGTGGACCTTGTGCTAGTCGGTGCGATTATTTCAGCGAGGAAAATCCTGCTGCATGTTCTATCATGTGACCTGTTTTAGTTTGTTTTTCGGGTTGCCTAAATTTCCTCCTGTCATTACTATTTACTACACACTACATCGTCTGCAAAATCTTTATTTTATTTTTTCCTCAAAAGAAAAAAAAAATGGGTCAACTATGCACATGATCTATAGACTACAGTTTACAGGCCATTTTTATATAATGTCAATATGGAGAATATACTATATACCAGTAAGTATAAGTAAGCAGATATATTGTATGAAGTTTGAAAGGATGGATGGAGTAATAAAGTGGAGTTTTTAATAAGGTTGTTTGGTGGAGAGGGTGAGGGTGAGGGTGAGGGTGAGGGTGAGGGTGGTGTATGTTTTCAGCGCACACAATTAGTGCGCTATAGTTTAATCATCCAACTTTAGCTTAATATTATTGCTTCAATATAGTATATGTGTCATCTCTTGCTTTTGCTTTTTGTTTCTCTTACTTTCACCTAAGTATATTTTTCATGATATTTGATTGATGGGAGTACAGCCGTAGAGGTGGCAAAAGTGTCGTGTTGGGTTGTGTTTGTGTTTATTCTTGTATTTATTTCGTGTTGTTTACAAAATTTATCAACAATTATGTAAAATATAGGATAATTTCATAATATGACAAATTGATTCTAAACTAGTCGTGTTCGGGTTTGTTTCGTGTTAATGTCGTTGTGTTGATTTCATGGTAACTTCGTGTCTGTGTCGGTTTCGGTCGTGCCGTCTTATAGTGTCAGATACTGCCAACTCTAGGTACATAAGGTTATTTTCTAGTTTCTACTAGCCCGTAACTTTTTTTTTGGAAAAACATTGCGTAAACAATAATTCAGCTTCACGTTATGAGGATGAGCCAATCTCATAAATTTAAACTATAATGTTCATAGATTTAAGAACATTGACCATAAAAACGATTAAATATAGCTTGAAACAGAGTAAATACTTTGTTAAAATTATACTATTTGAATGCTTTGATCTTAGAGTACTCCTCTTGATGTGAGGCTCCGTGTGGCCAGGCAATGCCTCGACTCCATGCAGCCCCCTTACTCATAAACAAAAAAAATTAAAAAAAAATTATACATCTCGAGTATGTGATATATTTAATTTATGGTCTAGAAAATAAGATTTTATCTATCAATCTAGTGAATTCATACAATCTCACATCTTTTTAATTCAAAAGATCTTCTTCAAAGCCTTACAAAAGTGTTTTCACATGCACTAATGAGAATTGAGAAAACTAGTATGAATGTATGATTATATTCTCTTTCCCTAATAAGTCATAGATATCCCACCAATTTTAGATATTATACTTATTGAAAAAATTCAAATATTTTTAATTTGTATTATTACTTTATCACAATAATTCCCTTGTTGAAGGTTGTTCGACACTATATCTAGACAAAGGGCAATCATATGAGAAAAAGGTATGTGGCAGATAAACTAATTTGATATTGCATTTCAATATATAGTAAAAATTGTTTTTTAACTGCACCATTTGTTTTTTCACGTTTGTTGAGATGCGTTTTTGAATGTTAATATCTCTAATTGCGTATAAGTAAAAATTATAAAAACTTGATTTTTGGAATTCTCGTATTGAGAAGAATCTAACAAGACACCACTTAACTATATTTTTTCTTAGATAATAATGCGAGATACCTTAACAGAGTCGATCGGTTGATATATAGTGCCAAGAGGCAAATTGTGCAATTAAAAAAAATAAAGTAATTAAGTATGTGTATAGTCTATAGAAGATTTGTTTTATCATTTTGTTAATCTAACAAAATTTAATATAAGCCACGATTATCATTAAAAAATTATATTGCAATTGTTATGTTTCTTTTAACTATTACAATAAGTGTATATTTTTTCGAATAAATAATATATATATAAGAGGCACTTGAATAATTACGTTGAGCGTTCGTGAGCATATTTTTATCATATGTGTGTTTACTAAAATGTCGGAATGATGAAACTTCCTCATCAATACCGTTGATTCAAAGAAATACAAGATTTTGTGATGTATTGCTCGATCTGGTTCATTGTAGTTTCTTCGAAGACGAATTTGATTTAACCTTGTTTGATTGTATCTTGTTGTTCTTTAATACCTATTGTAAATGTCGTTCGGCCTTCAATTAATGAAATTTCTCTTTATTAAACTTTTATTAATACTCATAAATAAAATTGAATCGTTCCAACTTAGTGTTCATAATCGGAAAGTGTAATTGTCCAAAACAGTACAACTATACAAGATTACAAGGGACGAAATAAAACTATGTGATGTTCCCCTTCAAAAAAAAACAAAAATAAAAAATAAAACTATGTGACGAACTTTATTGATAAGATGAAGTTGGTACCAAATCCAAAAGGTTGATGGATTTATGTCATCTTTCGCCAATGAGCTAATTGAACTGTTTAGGCTTTTTCCATACAACTATACAAAGTGACTTTTGTCCCCAAGAAAGACTGGTGCGAGTTGTGTCAGGACCATAGAAAGTAAAATTCATACCAAGTGTCGCTTTGCTTCCTTTTTCTCCTTTGATATGATTTAAAGTTAGGTTACATTCTTTGTAAATGCATTAAAATGAAGTAAGTTTTAAGATTGGATTAAGTTGACACAAAATTCAAGAAGTTGTATAAACTATTAAATATTATTCAATAAATTTCATTAACGACTAGTTTAATCCTAACAAGTTCAACAAATTTTAAGTGAAAAAAAACACTCTTATCAAGATTTATTTTGGTATGTTTCCGAATAGGTCAATCTTTCAAACTTCTTCCAACTTCATGGACAGGTGATTTTCCAATTCGATATGATCTATATGTTTGTTTCGTAAAAATTTATCGTATAACTTGGTTGTATTTGAATATGATAGAACTTTTTTCAATTTAAAATAATTTGAAATTCTAAAAAGAAAAAGACATCCCAAATTGTCAAAGAATTTTGTTCTTGTTGTTATCAATAGAAATAGAAAAGAGAGGGATTTGAACCCTCGATGTGGTTCTATAACCACACCTTTTGGTGTAAGACACGAAAGTCAGGATCTTTTAGAAATTGTATTCGAAGAGTACACAACCGTATGGATAATGCTCAACAACAGTTAGACAAGTGAGAATGTTGGAGTTAACCAGAAAAAAGTTAGGTAAGGAATATGTTTGGTTTAATTTCATAAGCATTGGTACTAAGTGTCACTAAACTTATATCATATTTTGACACTTATAAGAAAAACATATTCATATAGTGATCTTGTTAGATTATTCATCTCAACTCATGTGTATGTTTTAAGGAATTTCAATACGAAATTGAATATATATACTATCTCTACTTTTATATAATTGTTACATGTAGGGTGGAGTAAGAACTTAGGAAAAGGGTAAAGAGAAGAGGGACCAGTGAAGCACACAAACTCATGTAGGATGTAGATTTGTAGGACGCTGATATATAAGAGAGAGAGAGAAAAACAGTATTTTAAGGGGAAAAGAGAACTATGATACAAAGTACCTCTAACACAACTTACTAATTAACTTAATTCTGTAAATGTTTGCAAATATGATATACTAACATATAACAATATCCAATTGAACTCCAAGTTATTCAAACTCGTTTTTAAAAGTATAATAGTATACTTAAGCTAATAAAATAATTAAATCTATGATTAAACGCGTCTAAGGTATTGTTTAAATAACATATATATGAACACTAATAAACTAATAGAATATCGTTAGTAAATATAAAATTCTTATTCCAACTTAAATATAATAAGAAGATCTTATATATACAATTTTGAATAATAATGATAATTAAAACACTCTTAAAAATTTGGGTTGTTACACCCCTTCCCTTATATAATAGAGATAAACGCTTCGAAAACGCTTCTTTGATATGGTAATATTCCAACCATAAAAGAAATTAGATGACTCAACATCTTTAATGCTTAATTTAACAGTAAATTGAATTCCGACTTTATCCTGATATCCTTGATATTCAACCAATAAGTATGGTTGTACGATTTCCCACATCTTCAAACGTTCAAGCTAAACAAACCATGACTCTCAGGGCGAGAGTAGATGGAACCATCATATTGATGGAGAGAATCCTCACAACAGGAGGGAGAGTTATAAAAAATAAACTATAGACTAATAAAACTAAGAATAAAGCGACGAAAATAACAAAATTTAGGGCTTTCACTGATATAACAATCGGCGGAATCCCCTAAAAAACATTAATGGAGGCTAAGGTTTGAGAGTGAGAAAAAAAATCTTTAAAAAAAATGATGAACAATAAACGGAGAAAGAATATGGTAATAAGTAAACGAAAACAAGAAAATACTAGTCTAGCCTGTTTTAAAATATCATGGTATGGTATGAGATTTTGATTTACTCCCTCTGTTTTTTTTAATTGCTACATTGTTTGTGCACGTTTTTCAAGATGTTTTTAAACCCTTAATATTTCTTATTCCCTTTAAGTAAAAATTATACAAATTTGATATTATGAATCTACACATCGAGACGAATCTATCAAGACCACACACGACTATACTTTTACTTATAAAAAACATCACAACAATCCGTCAAAGTTGGTAGTTTGATTTCCTAAAATGGAAATGTAGTAATTAAAAAAAACGGAGGGAGTAATCCTATTATGATAAGTAACAAAAAAGAAGTCATAAAATTTTGAAATAACATGAAGAAAATATAGCTTTAGAATATTTTCTCTTTAATTTATGATCTTCTTAAACTTGTACTTCCTCTGTTCCATAATAAGTGAAACATAGGGATTGGGCACAAGATTTAATAAACATCACTTTTAAAAGCCAAAAAGTCATAGAATACCCTTTTCATTATCAAAAGGAGGAGAGAGAAAAGCAAACCACACAAGTTTGTGATGGATACTCTTGTCATTTTGTCACTTTCTTTTTTCCATTTAAGGTATGTTTCACTTATTTTAAAACGTTCTAAAACAATAAGTGTTTCACTTATTATGGAACGGAGGAAGTATTAAATTTTCAAAACTTTTACTTTTCAGTATTCCATCAAAATTTTGAAATTTTCATTAGTATTTCGTACACTTCTTAGTTTTTCTGAGACTAAGAAAAGTCGAAGAAACAAGAGAAGCAGAAGCAACCATAGATTACTTTGATTCAATCTAAAGTTATTCAAGATTGACCGCATAGCGCAGTGGATTAGCGCGTTTGACTTCGGATCAAAAGGTCGTGGGTTCGACTCCCACTGTGGTCGCCACCTAGTTATTTTTTAAGCTTTTTCTAAAATGTAATAGACTAACAGCTGAGCTGGGCTTTCCCTCTTGTACAAGTTCAGCCACACGCCCATACCTCCAAAGTCCAAACTCCTTTTTTCCATGACTAAGCCCATCCCCACTCCTCCGTCATTAGCTTCTTTTTTTAATGGTTTTTTCACCATATTTTTTTAAAGGTAAGATGAATGAGACTCACTTGAGGGGGATAAGGGAAAATCTTCAAATGAAGTCTGAGGTTTGATCCTCAGGCGCCGAGGATATGAGGTGGGAAGCAATGTCACTACTCCACCACCTCAACCTCACCATATAGTCATATACCCCACTATTTCATATATTCACCATAAACCCTGAGTTTTCGAAAACATTCACCAAATTTGTTAGGGGTAAGGAAAAAGTTTATGTCAAATTGTAGACATGATCAGAGGTCGGGCAGGGTTTTACCCAAAAAATGTTACCCATTTGAGACAAAAGTCTTGGGCCAACTTTTTCACCCCAAACCCACTTATTTCGGGTCGGGCCAATCAGACTTTCATGCCATTTTCGAGTCTAGCGAAAATTTAGCCATTCAAATTTGGGTTGTATATGACCCGTCCTTTTGCCCAAAAATCAGATCGGATCTGAATTGCAGGTCAAGATACCATGTCTTAGACTTGCTACTCTCACGCTGGGTCAGGTCAATGCTGATCACCTCAATCAAATTGCCAATCCATTTGTGGGCCCTAGGGTGAATTTTATCCACAACAAGGGGATTGTGCACCCATGTTTAAGTATTAATGCACCCGTATTATATACTTCATCCACTTTTTTTTATATAATTATACCATATTGACTTTGAATATTATTCACATCTTCTATAAAAGTCCTTGAACTATTCAAGTCATAATCTCCATCTATAGACCAATCCTCCCAAATGATAAGTTTGTGAACTATTCAAGTCATCTTCAAATAATCACAAATTTTACAAAAGATGTGATTTTAATTATACAAATAACTATTATGCTAACTATAGATGATTCGAAATAACTATAAGGTCAAAAGAACATGGCCTAACTACGGTTTGAGTTTTGACACGTCTTAACTCAACATACCGGGAATTGGGAATTCCACCTTATGTAAAGCGATAATCGAACCTCATTTAGGGTGGAAGGAGGGCCTCCAACCAACCAGGCGAATGTTGATTGTTATCTATGATGAGGATTGAGGAGTGTGGGTAAAGTGTTCCTAAAATTTGTGTACTTGGAAGTGCATTCAGAGTCTTCAGACTTGAGTCGAGTATGAGTTGATAAGGAATCGGTAGTTGGGCGAAGAGCGAAACAGAAAAACAAAAGAAATGGCATCATCATCATCATCTCTCTGTGATTATCAAATTCCTCCCTCCAAATTTCTGCACCCATTTTCTACTTCACCTTCTCCCTCATTTCGTCTCTCTCTCCTTCTCAAACCCAATTCTCTCTCCTCAAATTCCAAGTTTCTTATCAAATCCTCTCAACTCTCTCTTCAAATTCAAAATGGACCCTCCATTTCTCCTCCCAAAAGCTACATATGGGTCAACCCGAATAGTCCCAGAGCTTCAGAGCTCCGAAAACAATCCTACGATTCCAGGTATTCTTCTCTTGTCGAAATCTCACATTCTTTAGATTCATGTAATGCTACAAATGAAGATGTTTCTAGGGTTTTGTTTGGTTTTAAACATAATTTAATAGAACAAGATGCTGTTGTTGTTCTCAATAATATGAAGAATCCAAACACGGCTATATTGACGCTTCATTGGTTTCAAAATAAGCTTAATTTGAGCAGAGAAGTTGTGTTGTATAATGTGACTTTGAAGGTTTTGAGGAAAGGTAGGGATTTAGAGAGAGCAGAGAAGTTGTTTGATGAAATGCAACAGAGAGGTGTGAAGCCTGATAATGTTACTTTTTCTACTATTATAAGTTGTTGTAGGGTTTGTTATTTACCCCATAAAGCTGTGGAATGGTTTGAGAAGATGCCCGCTTTCGGGTGTAATCCTGATGATGTTACTTTTTCTGCTATGATTGATGCCTATGGAAGGGCAGGGAATGTGGATAGAGCCTTGGCTTTGTATGATCGTGCGCGGACTGAGAGGTGGTGGATTGATGCTGTTACCTTTTCTACTTTGATTAAGATATATGGAAAGACGGGGAATTTTGATGGGTGTTTGAATGTTTATGAAGAGATGAAGGTTCTTGGTGTGAAGCCTAATTTAGTTATATATAATACATTGCTTGATGCTATGGGGCGCGCTAAAAGGCCCTGGCAAGCAAAGAATATTTACAAGGAGATGAGCAACAATGGGATTTCTCCGAGTTGGGGGACTTATGCTGCTCTTTTGCGGGCCTTTTGTCGGGCTCGTTATGGTGACGATGCTCTTAAGGTCTATAGAGAAATGAAAGAGAAGGGACTGGAGTTCAATGTTATTCTTTATAACTCGCTTTTAGCAATGTGTGCTGATGTGGCTTATGTTGATGAAGCTATAAAAATCTATGAAGAGATGAAGAGTTCAGGAACCTGCAAACCAGATAGCTGGAGTTTTTCGTCTATGATTACCGTGTATTCGTGCAGTGGGCAAGTTTCGGAGGCAGAGAATGTGCTAAATGAGATGGTTCAGACTGGTTTTGAGCCTAACATCTTTGTTCTAACCTCGCTTATGCAATGTTATGGCAAGGCCAACCAAACTGATGATGTAGTGAGGACTTTCAATCGGGTCATGGAACTGGGTATAACTCCTGATGATAGGTTTTGTGGTTGCCTTCTAAATGTCATGACACAAACACCAAAAGAAGAATTGAATAAGCTGATTGAGTGCATTGAAAGGTCCAATCAGAAACTTGGTACTGTGGTTAAAATTTTGTTGGAGGGAGAGAGCAGTGAAGGGGATTTCAAAGAAGCTGCATCTGAACTCTTTGATACAATCAGTTCTGACGTTAAGAAGGCTTATAGTAATTGCTTGATTGATTTGTGTGTTAACCTCAATTTATTGGACAGGGCTTGCGAGCTTTTGGAACAGGGGCTCTCTTCTCAAATATACACAAATATACAGTCCAGAACACCCACTCAGTGGTCTTTGCACTTAAAATCTCTTTCCCTTGGAGCCGCTTTGACTTCCTTGCATGTTTGGATGAATGACTTGACAAAGGCCATAGAGAGTGGGGAGGAGCTTCCTCCATTGCTTGGTATTAACACAGGACATGGAAAGCACAAGTACTCCGAGAAAGGATTAGCAGGTGTGTTTGAGGCACATCTCAAGGAACTTGATGCACCATTCCATGAGGCTCCAGATAAGGTTGGCTGGTTTCTGACGACAAAAGCTGCAGCTCTGTCATGGTTGGAGTCTAAAAAATCCCCTGAACTAGTTTCTGGTTAAGCTCTGCGTCCCATTTGTAAAAATTTTGTGGATGGATCAATTGTCTACCGTCTCGCAGAGTCACAGTCATAGTAAGTGCTCTTCTTTGCAGCATTTTATTTATTAGATGAATATTTATATAGAGCTAATTTTGTATCTCTTTGGTTACAAGTCTTCAATAGTTGTGCCACTCAACTGAAAGAATCTTATTCAATCTTAATTGATCTCCAAGTTTAGTTCTAGTAGAAGTAACCAAACGCTTCTATAGTTCTATATGCTCCAATTGATGCTGAAACAAAATCCTTTTCTTTGATAATGATAATCTCATTTGATTACCAAGCATATTGGTAGTAACTGTTCCAGAGATTATGTGTATCTCACCGCACTGTTTAAAATGTTCTCATATTGTGTGTTAGAGAATTAGGGTTCTAATTTACAATGTTTCCGTCCAAAACTAATAGTCATATATGATATATGCAATGATGTCCAACGAAAGTTATCACATATTTCTTAAAATATAAAGAAGCATATGATTGGATTTCTCATCATACCCCCAATTATATTGAACGTGGAGAGAGGATGGGAAGGACACAACTCATTTTTAAGGTTCTTATTGGTGAAGTTATGTTGAATCCTCTATAATGAAGGGTTGGGATAATGTAATACTTTTGAAGGGTGTATTAGATTGTACCAATGACTGGCTCCTTTCTGATTTGATGTTCCACTTTACTGCATCAAATATTTTTTTTCCAAATTGTAAAATGTGGAGCACTGGAGCTCATCTCTTGCATAACACAGGCAATGACAACGATTCTAAGTTAGGGATCTCTATGAGATGAAACTATCTGTGAAGTGAAGGGTCTACATATGCGTTGCCCAAGGACAATGATATGTGAAACCCGTCAGTGACATGTTATAGTATTTTTAGCTCTACCATGCCATGGGACAATGACAAATGAACCTCAGTCTGCCTTGTGTTTAATTCTAAGTTATTGTAACTTATAATATCTCAAATGGGGTCCTATCACCCTGTTCTACTCCATTGTGTTTTTTGTTATGAGGTTGACACTTTGATAGTCCTTGTAAAGACAAATGAAACTGACATATAATCAGTTATCCTGGATCAGAATTGGGATTGTTTTGGATATCTTCTCAAAAATGGAATCTAGAATAAGGCCCTCTTCTTTTGGACTTATTTTCAGTTCAGTTAATTTCAGTTCAGTTAATTTCATTTCAGTTCAGTTCAGTTTCTCTCTGCAATTCAGTTTCTCTCAGTTCAGTTTCTCTCATTCCAAAAGAACGGGGCCTAAGTCTTGGTATTGGTGAAATGGGGAAGCTATTGAGGCATGTTTAGAGTTAGTCCCTAATATAATTCTGTACTACGGCTCTACGTCTACAACAGAGAACCTCTACCTTACCCAATCTTAGGTTGATGCATTGATGTAATAGTACCGATTAATATGAACCTGAAATTTATGCAGCTTATAGTTACTGGCTCCCAATATAAATATGAATTCCAATTACTTTGATCGCTGACATTTTGCTGACACTCAAACACAGAAAAGCAACAATAAAACTTTCACAGGTTCTTCTTCATTTTCGGACTACAGAGTTTTTTTTAAATTGTAACTGGCTGGGATTAATTTGTGAATCCAGTCTTATTATCCAATGCCTCAAATTAGAAGTGGTCAGTACCAGTTTGTATCTTAGGGATTCGTCAAGCTAGTTCCTAGTTAGAATTTATCTCATTACCAACTAGAGGTCAGTTCCTGGACCGATGCTCACCCCCTTCCCTGTAATTTATGAAGCTGAAATTGAGGTTTAGAACGAGGATATGTTTATCCAAGGATGTTAGAGAATTAACCTACTTGACAAAGAGAAACATATTGTTTAGTGATAGACTTTCTTTGTTAAGTGGGGTGGGACTAACACGTTTGGAGCACATCTGATTTTTTGTTTAAGGCTAGCATTCGAGATTATGGCTGAATTTCAGCTCATGCATGTATTGTGATTGAAATGACTGTTTCCTGTGGCTATTTAGGTGCTATTGTCAATGAACTGGACTTCTCCAATTTCCACATTTGATTATTTATGTGTCGGTGAATTGTAAAATATGAGGTCCAAGAATTTATCTTGCACTATGAAATGATACAAGTAGGTGGAAATATAGTAATTGTAAACATCTATATTTGTATAGTTTACTTGGAGGATTAGGAAAGTAAATGGAGTCTTTTTCCTGGCAACAGGATCATTCTAACAATTGTGGGGACTGGTGAATGTGTCTATGTGTAGAAGGAGGTTGAAAGGGATATAATTGTTTTGAATGGGGAAGGTGATGAAGCATATGCAACTGGCTGTTAAAATGGCAATTTTTAGGGCACTCCTTTTTTCTTTTTAGGATTTTCAGGGCAGTACTTAAGTAGTCAACTTGAAATTTTTCTGTGGGATTATACGCTGACAGTTAATTGAATGGAAGATGACAGGATTGGAGTCTTTACTTTGTCTTGGTTCCTCTTAGGATTCCAGTTGACTGAATGATTCGAGACTATTCGACTCGAACTCTAGTATTCGTATCAGACATGGGTACGTGCACAAGTATCCATCTCGGCAAATTTATGAACTTTTTTTGTGAGTATGACCCAAGAACACATGAGTATTGGGATCTAACAGTGATACTTGAGGACTTGAGGTATAATGATGAGTCCGAGTAACTTAGATTATGGCCTACCATAATTCTTCCATTCAGAAATAGTTGAGAATGCTATAATTGGTTCTGTTGTGGTGTATTTAGGTTTTGGGAAACGAATTTCTACAAGCAGTGTGTTAAACTAGATTTCTCAAGCCTGAACTGCACGTCATCGCAGTTTTCTTCAATCTCTACCTCATTCCTTTTTAGTAATGTTGTTTTAACTGATTGTCCAATGTACTGCTTCTAATCATATTACTCCATCTACAATTATTATTCCTTTTCCTCAAGTGAAGGTATCCAAAACATCTTTCAGTGAAGTCAAATAATATTGAATTGTCCCTTATAGAGACATATGTGAGCTTTTGATTTCTTAAGCATACCTTTGCATAATGATTGTCACAGCTGCTCTTGACTATGTGGGATTTAATTTTATACGTCCGGCCTCTTTTCTTTAATTTTTTAATTAGCTGCTTTTTGGAGCCAATGAACTTGAAGAGAAGTTTTTTAAAGCTAGAATTGTTGACATTAGGAGACCCTGTATTTTAGGGAAGACATGGAGCAAGTGTGCTTAAACAAATTCCTAGTTTATTGCCTGAACGTGCAAGCCGACATTAGTGAATTGACCTTCTCTTCTCTGTAGAATGTTTAAAACCTTATCAGTTTAGGTGGCCTGCACGTTATTCTGCCGTCTGACTTGCTGTGAAACTAAGAACAAACTCTATATAAGGGTGATCTTTGGGTGTTGCTTTTATTATATCATATAGTCTCAAGCTATACAATTGCCATGGGAAATTGCTTTCAAGTTATGATGTCTCAAAAAGGGGCATTTAGCTCTAACAGGG
This sequence comes from Beta corolliflora, assembly GCA_947648045.1. Classification (NCBI taxonomy): domain Eukaryota; kingdom Viridiplantae; phylum Streptophyta; class Magnoliopsida; order Caryophyllales; family Amaranthaceae; genus Beta; species Beta corolliflora. Next base: position 134,968 of record CANSZD010003952.1, read on the forward strand.
AGCAGGAATTCGAGGATCTTAAGCAGTATGCAAAGGTTCACCCAATTCCTTTTCTCGCCTCGTTGCCATGGGAAGGCAAGACCGAGATCCTGCTTCACCCCCCAACTCCTCCCATGATGCCGGCTGATGATATTTCCAAACGTAGAACTATAAAGATTGTGGTAACAAAGAAACAGTTGGAGGCATTGCTGAAGAATGTGAAGGAGCTGGAAGCTGCCGGAAGTGTTGTGCAGTTTGCTGAGAGCTTTTGGGAAAAGGAAAAGAGAATGAGACATAGATGGCAGCCATGTCTCACTACCATCCCGGAGTAGGTTTTTGTGTGCTTTGGTAAGCTACGAAACACGGAAATGGTTGGGACATGAGATTTATTCCGTTTTCAGGAACGCTTCTGTTTCCGAAATCCCAGCCATTTTCATGCTACATAGTTTATGAGCACATTAGGAATACCTTCCGTTTTCGGGAACGCTTCTGTTTCCGATATCCCAGCCATTTTCATGCTACATAGTTTATGAGCACATTAGGAATACCTTTTTGTCTTTTTTTTCTAGTGTTTGATAGATCAGATGCAACCCAATTTTCTCGGACGCCTGTGTTTTTACTTGTGTAGAATCTGTCCGGAAAATGAGAGGTGTTTTTGAGTTTGGATTGTGATAGTTTATGGCCCCATTTTTCCTCCCTTTTCTTACCTCAGTGACTTAGGAAGAGGAGGTACTGTATATCAATTCCTGCGACTAAGTAATTGTCTGTGAAACATAGAATTATACAGGAAACTTACTATATCATGTAATTTATTAGCTCATTTAGCCATTCGCGTTGGAGTACATCATAAGTTAGCTAGTTGAGATGATCAGATGATTATGTTCTTAATGTTCTCTTTTACTCCCTCTGCTTTTTTTTTATTTGCTATATTGTTGCTGTGCGGTTTTCAAGACATTTTTTAACCCTTAATATCTCTTATTTTGTTTAAGTAAAAATTATAAAAATTTGATAATAATGAATCTACACATCAAGACGAATCTAACAAGACCACACATGACAATATTTTTACTTGTAAAAAAATCAAAATAATCAGCAAAAGTTGGTGGTTCATTTCAAAACAACAATGTAACGAAATAAAAAAGCGGAAGCGAAGTACTTAAGTAGATTAGGGATCAACATAGAGACAAGTAAAATGTATCTCTGATAATTTTACTTACAGAACAAAATGAAATCAAAATTTACAAAATCACATTGTTGGGTCATGTTTCTCAGCTTCCAACCGATTAACGGCGGTTTTTTCTAAGGCTAGCTGTTGTGACTCGTGACACAATAACCTTCTTCACATACACTGAAAAAAATGCGCAGAAAAATCTCCATATCTTAACTTCTTGAGTTCAACGTTCCCAACTTTATTGAATCCTCATTAAGATTTTGTGACCCTGCAGAACCATCAGATATACCACAAGTTAATGACCCAACACTAAAATTGCATAAACGTGACATTGGTTGATGTTATACATTAAACTTTATAAGACATAATAAGCAAAAAAATTACCGTTTAAGGAAACTTCTGCCCCAAATTTTCTTGTTATCACCGTCTGATATTATTGCATTTTGTCCAGCTGGTGGTTCTTTCTTTGCTTTCCTTGCTTCAACTTCTATGGCTTTGCTCAGAGTGTCAACCTTCTTGATAAGAATCTGCAAGCAATTTTTAGCTGATAAATATATTCGCCTGATAAAGAAAACATAAAAAGTAATCTTGAATTGGCAAATTATTACCTTAATCTCTTCATCTTTGGCACTTAAGCCATCATCCTTGGCCTGGCAAGTCTTCCTTAAATTGATCACTTCTTTCTGAAGTCTATCATACAAAAACCCTGAAACTGCATCTTCATTCCCTATATGTTTGCTTTCCATTTCTGTTTGAATTGCAGACTTTTTATTCTTTGACATGTCACCTTTCGCATCAGTATTCGCAATCAACTCCGAGTTTTCCTTCCCACCACGATCTGCACCCATCGCCTTAGACTTAGATCCCCATAAACTTTTCTTGGATATATTCTCTCTTGAAATATGATTCTCCAAACTATTAACTTTCTCCATCCAAGGCTGGTGAAGTGGAGAGCTTCTGCTATTGATCACTGAAGCTCTTGGCTGCGATGAAGATCTCTTCTTAGTTCCACCATTGTTTGTTACAAATCCCAGGATCTGATGAGTAGTATTCGAGGTTTTTGGTGTGCACTCTTTGCTTGAAGCATGCTTCAGGCCTTCTTCTACAATCTTCAGTCTTAGCTTGAATTTTTCCTGAGGTTATAGTTCAGTCAAAACACCTAATGAGATTCCAGGAGGGAAGAGGGAGGGGAGGAAATTAATAATGCAAAGCTACGTTAATTGGATGTGGGTTCTTGGGCTAAACGCCAGTCGCCAGTACATGAATTTGGCCGAGAAAGTACTATTGAAGTGTTCATATCCATTGTTAGTGCGTCAAGGATCCAATACGGCCATACGGGTATTTGAGGTAAAATGAGGAGTCCGAATGACATATGTGTAAAGACGAGCATTTTTACCTTTAGTTGCGTTTCTGCCTTTGCAGTTCTTTCTGTCACAGCTAGTTTGTCTCTTAACCGCTGCATCTCTGCCTGGAAATTAGTATAATATTGTCATCTTCTTAACTAAAGAATGAACTGCTCCTCGGATTTTACTAGAATTTGTTCAGTAAGAATTTAGTTAAAGTTTTGTACCTGCAAGACCCTGCGCTCTTCCAACCATTGCTTCACTCGCATAACCTTATCATTCTCGTCTTTCCATTCATTAGCAACAACCGTTGCCACTCTGTTCGCTGACACTCTGGCTCGTGCAAGCTCCCTCTCTAGAACTCTCTTCTCCTCCTAACATGTATGAAAAAAGATTGAAAGCTTCAAACAAAAGTGAGAAATTAGAAGCAATTTTACAGTAAGAGGATTAGATCTTACATTGAGCTCAGAAATTTTGCGTTTGTAGTCTCGAACAACATTAGCAGTAGCTCCACCAGCTAAAACAGCCTCCTCAAGTTCTTGAACAGTGTGGCTTAGTTTTTCAACCTCTACGACTTTCTGACGGTTGGTCTTTTCAAGCATTTTGTTCTCCTCCTGGCAGATTTCGATCTGTCTCCTTAACTCAATGTTTTGGTTTTGTATATCCTCAACTATCAAAGCTCTTTCGAGGGCACTCCTCAAGATTTTCTCTGTCTCGAGTAGAGCTGTTTCTTTTGACTTTGTAAGACGCTCCATAGCTTTCTTATCATCTAGTAAAGATGCAATCTAAAAAAGAAAAAAAGAGAACATGAAGAATAAGTGAAAGAATGTAAATCAGGTTCTTTTATACTATAACTTTAAATACAACATTACCTCATTTTTGTACATCTTGATCTCGGCTTCAAGTGGAGCAATGATTGAATCAATTGGTAAAAAGTCATCATCTTTTTGGTCTGTGTGTAGCCTCCTAAGGGCTGCTTCAGCAGCAAACTGTGCAGCCAAAGCATCCTTCTTCTCTTCTGCTAATTTCTTCATCTCTAGATTCTGTGTTTCATCAGTTCTTTAATCTTAATATTTGGTTCCTTGAACTTGTATGAAAGTGAGAAACTAGAGCTGATCATGGGAAGGAAAACCCGCACGGCCCGACCCGCTCGGCCTGTTAGTAAAGCGGGCTTCGACAACATTTTTAAAAAAAATTAATTGATGGGAGGGCCAAGCCCGGCCCGCTAACATTAAAGGGCGGACTAAGGCAAGCCAAAATTATAAACGGGCTGGCCCGCCCAACCCGTGAAGTTTTTTTTTTTTTGGCAATTTTTTTCCCCAGAGGAAGTTAAATAAATAGGGCCTAATTATTAAATAGGCCCAGCCCGTTATCATATGTCTAGAATGAAGAATCAGAATAGTATAGAGTTTATGGCGTTTGAGTCTTTGAGATTAAAAAAGAATTTTCCTCTCAAATCTCACGCAGCCTCCTATACTCTCCTTAGTAGTTAGTAGCCTCCATCACTGACTCCATCAGTCCATTCATCTTCTCCTCAATCCTCAATCTCATCTCATCTCTACTCTTTAAAAAAAGAAGTCAACTAATTGATTGAAGAAGCCACGAAAGATTTCCCTGCACAAAGATTTGTACTATGCCTTTTCTTTTTCTTTAGTTGTTCAATATTTGCTTTTTAGGGTTTAAATTGCACAAGGTTTCAATTGCTTTTTAGGAGTATATACTGTATCTACTATTAATGTATTGTTTTTTTCATGCGTTTCTAATCGACTGTTGGTTTCTAATAGACAAGATGAAGAAAATCAATTGCAAGAGATAAATTGGAGTAAAATAGAGTTGTCTACCTTTTAGTTAATTATATATTGTTTGCTACTGTCATTTTGGGTTAAGTATTGTGGGTTCTCAAATTTGTAAGTGATTAAGTATGTCTAGTTTGTAATTTGTAAGGTAACTTTGATAGTTGATCATGATGTAATCTCGGCCTGTGTCCGGCCCAAGCCCGCAAATGATCAGCTCTATATGAAACCTTAATAAACAATTGAAAGGAAGCATACCTTCTGTTGCAGGACATTCTCTGTGACTCTCAGTTTCTCGTCTAACCTATCGCATGTAGTTTTGAGCTGCACGAGTGGGGAAGAAAACAGAAGGAAATTCACGATACATATACAGGCTTAAGTGAAGATCATGGGGTAAAAAAAAATTGTAAGTACCTCATCTATAGCCTTTTCCTGCAGCACTTGAGTTACTCGCGAAGCCTTGATCTCATTATGTGCATTACCTAGCTCATTATCTTTCTCTAAAGCCATGATTAAAACCCAAAATAATTTGTTGGAAATCAGACATAGCTGACTAAACACATTGTTTGATGAAGTATAAAATAGTAGCTTCTTATATATTATGTCAAAAGCTATAGTTTGTTAATCAGTGATTGACAACTTGATCTGTTGTGTTGTTTCATTCGCCATGCATGTTTAAACAGCGATTTCTGAGTTACTTAGATGCCAACATCTTAACAGAATTTTTATACTGCTATGGTGCATCAAAGACCGTTGTAGGGTACATTCTTAACATAATTAACATTAGTTACAGATGATTAAATTCTTGGAAGAAGTTGGGACTTTAATTTTCAGGTGTTTAATCAGAATCAGTTTGTTAGGGATCTTGGTAGTGACTAATATCTGAAAGCAGGAGGGCAGAAAAGATGCACTCCACCTAATGTTGATTAAGTAGACTTCATTTCATCTTCGTAGATCTGCAGCAGAAGATAGCTACTTTTTTAAATGAGCAAACCACTTCTCATTTCTCCTTTTATTTTTGTATCAAATTGCTGTTGTACCCAATGCTAGTGAGGCAAGTGTTGGACACGGGTAATTGTCTGACTAACTTATTTCATGAAAACTTTTCATGATTTTTGCCCAAAAATGAAGTGTTATAGTGCCCTTAGCCCTTGTGTTAAAGTGTCGGTATTGACATGGATAGTTGAGGTATATAAATGCACGCTATGCGTGCGAAATTATTATCAAAGTTAAATTAAATATCATCCCATGGCTAATAATTTGGATTATCATCCATTTTATTATTGCCAAAATAAATAAATTACATATATAAGCATATGACATTAATTTGTCAAAAAAAAAATTAATGAAATTTCAGCAACACATACATGCTCAATCTTTTTGTAAATGTATCTAACCATCTAAGACATTTACTCAGCATATCAAAAGAATTATTGTCAGCATGATCACTATCATTACAGAACTAACAAAATAATTCAATAATATATTTCTTCCTTTTCGGAAGTTTTATGTTTTTGAAGCAAAAATCTCATCTTATTGTGTTTATATTTTGTCACCCAAATTTATAAAATCAAAATATAAATGAATGAATTGAAGCAGATATGTTCAAGATCACCTACTTAAGTATGAATCAAGAAATATACATGTGATAAAACAGAATTAAAAGATCGATACTTTTACAGGTAACAATTAGCAAATTTAAGAAGTCATAATTTAGAGGGAGAAGTTATGAGGTAAATAAAGAGATAGTACTAAAATTTAAGGAAGTGCATGTAATATGAATATGGATAAAGATGATGAAGATATTGGGGATCACCTGGATTATCATAAATCAAATATCTTCAGTGCATTGATGGAGGAAGAGAGAGAAAACAGAGATAAGGAAGGAGATCACTCATGAAAGGCAATTAGAAATATTGCCATATTGGGAGAAGATAATGGTAGGGAGAAGATAAATAACTCAGAAGCAGTTGAAATGGAAGCATGAGAATGATACTGGAAGTGGGAGTTAGAGATGGATTAGGAAGAAGAACTGTCGTTTTCTATTTTTTTTATTTGTTAAATTGTTGTTCAGTTAAGGTTATATTTTTTGTTTTTCCTTTTTTTTTTAATTTATTTTTTGAAATAAGCAGTTAGTTTTGTTAGATTATTTTTTATTTTTTTCTCTTGATTTTTGCAGAAAACAAAATTATGACGGTTTTTTTGTTCTGTTTTTTTTTTTTTTTAATTAATTAGGTAGTTTTACCTTTTTTTATTTTATTTTTTCTATTTTTTGTTATAGCTGTAATTTGTTTAATGTAGTGAGGGTAAAATAGAGATTTTTATTTTTTGGTGTCCCCCTATAGTTGCCTTATAGAATAGAGATGAAGAGTAGTCCGAATAAAAGAGCTTGTATCAAAGATTTTAGCGCCGCATGCAGTTCAATGCCAAATGAAGTACCAAGTAGAAGTAGGTTGGTTAGATGATATATCAGATCATAAATCGAGGGTTACATGAAAAGGGTAGGGCTGCTCAGCTGTTCACCATTCGTAGTCTTGTTGGAGATCAAAGCAATAAATACCAAAAATGATAAAATATGTCAATTGCTACAAAAGTTCTAGATATGTCCTTGTTTCCATGTTTCTCATATGGGTTGTGCAACTAGGGATGTAATTGATGCGAGTCGAGTTCGAGTTTGGCCTAGCTCGACTCGACTTGTTAGTATTTCGAGTCGAGCTCACTCGAGTCAAGTTTTGACCGAGTTTTGACCGAGTCGAGTTTTGATCGAGTAGATCTCGAGTAGCTTGCAAGTGTCTCGACTTAAAAGCAACCATAAGGTAGAAAATATGTCAATTTTAGGTATTTTGATATAAATAATTGGGTATTTGATCTGAGTTTCTCACGAGTTTTCGAGTCGAGTATCGAGTTGGTCAGCTCGACTCACCAACATCTCGAGTCGAGTTCGGTTCGAGCTCACTCGAGTCGAGATTTGGCCGAATTTTGACCAAGTCGATCTCGAGTAGCTCGCGAGTTGTCTCGTCTCATTTACACCCCTATGTGCAACAACTTCCCATTAACAACAATTCGAGTGCTTTGTTAAGACAAGCGCGGCAAGGGGTAACCTACGAGCTCTCCCGGTAATTTCATCTAAACTATAAAAAGGAGATGCTTATAGTATCACATGGACCTAGACCTTGAAATGGTCAACATGGTCCTCGGCTTGGACGGTCCAGACACAATATATTGGCTCGCTCCTAATCACATACTTGAAACTTCTCCTGTTTTGTACTCTCTCCGTCCCATAATATAGTGCTTGTTTATCTCTCTTGATAAACTTTAAAATCTTTGACCAAATATTCTCATTAATATATACAAAAAACATACTCATGTAGGATCTTGTTAGATTCAGCTCAATGTGTACTTTCATAATATCAACTTTTTATATTTTTTATTAATACAGAATTGAAGATATTGAAGGTCAAAGGTATATCTTGAAGACCGTATGAAAAGAAAATAATCACTATATTATGGGACGAAGGGAGTAATATATTCTTGTTTGGAATGTTTTGAACACTTGTAGTATTTCATTTTTTTGGTAAATTTTTATATAAAGAAAGCCTTAATTTCTTATTTAAGTACGTGAGTTATGCTTCATTCATTATTCTCCTTCCTGGTTCATGAGTCGCTGACAAATATTGCAAGTATTAAGAAATAGAAGAAGTATGTAATTTTAGTTTGCTCAAAAAGGTGTTTTAGGTCTTAGTCTCTGATTAAGAAGGGAAAATAAGTAGGCAAGGATAGGAATCATTGGTTTTGATAAATTTCATTGGATCTAACACAAAACCACATCGGAGGAGAGTTTGATCACGTATAAGCTTGATAAGGATTAATTGTAAAATCAATTAGTTATAGGAGTAGCTCATCAAGCTTATATATTAGTCGTCCTCAATCTCTTATTTCAATATGAGACAAGCTCACATGTCACTTAACATCTCAAAAGGTTCTTCAAAAACTGATATTGAGCAATGGGCAGAGTGTAGGAATGATGCAATTATCGTAGATAGTTTTAATAGAGAAAGAAGACTTACACAATTTTGTAATGGTGTTTAAAAGAGAGGAAAGGGGTGACGTCCAGAACAAGTGACATTAATAGAATGCTAAATTATCCACTAAATAGACTTGGTTGCTATGAATCATGTCATATCTGAAATGGGTCATACTATTTTGTTATACAACTAAATGCATTAATCTTGGTATGATTTTTATTTGATATTATCATCTCCAACCCCACACCCAACCACCTACACAAAAAATTGGGCCCTCAGTTTTCGTAAACATATTTTCTTTGGCACTAAATTAAAATCTCTTCTTATGATTTATGATTGCTAAGGTGTAAAGTTATGTATATTACAACTCCTAAACTATTTTTCACATGAATTCATATGACATTTTTCCAAATAGTTAGCATTCAAAAAATTATTTCAAGTCTCATAGAACAACCTTTAAAAAGTCTCTCCGTCTTTTTTTTTAGTTCTTACATTTCTTTAAGACACGACCAACGATGAAATATGTAGGGACCGATTGAAAGTAAGCGATAAAGCGTAAAGTAGTTGTCTTTTTGTGTGATAAAAACAAAAATAAGGGTATAAAAGGTAAATAATATGTGGGTCTCACATAATAAAAGTAGAAATATTTGCGAAAGTGTATTAACTAAAAAGAGACATGTCTAAATGGTAAAATGTAGCAACTAAAAAAAGACGAAGGGAGTATATATACCAACTAAACTAGCTAGCATCGACGTATCTATTGTGTTGTCCGTAAATATCTATGCTATTATATGTTGAACTCATGGCATGGAACTAGAAGCACACCAAAGTTGCACAAAAAGGTAGATGACAAACGTATATATGTACATATGAAAAGCAGCAAACCTTTAAGCTGATTTTGCAATCGATTAAGCTCCAACACATAAGGGTCCGGTTGAGGCTGATCAGAAATGAAGTTCATCTCTTCTGTTATGTTTTCCATTATACATACACTAATAAATTTGGTATATATTGTTTTTCAATTTTCCTGTAATCTGGTGAAATTTGTACTGTGGATTCAGTGCAAAAAATGGGGCTTAATATAGTTGATGAAAAATGGGGGTAGGGGAAGTCCATGCTTTTAAGGAATTATTAGCGCTTAAGACTTGTAAGAAATGTGAGAGGGAAGAATTGGCCAAAATCCTTTTCTTTCCCCTTCAAATTTCATTTTCCTTTCATAATCCACCCTTAATCATCTCATAAGTCCGTCAAACCCGCCTAGACTCCTCCTCCTTTGAGAGTAACCGTTACTACCTAATTAATCATATCAATTTCTCATTCCTTGATCATTTTGACACTTAATAACCTCTCTCAACCCAAACAACCCCCAAAGATAATAGAATACTTCAAAAGAAAAAATAAAGCCATATGCGACTATTAGTTTAGTTTTTGAGATAAAATAAATCGTAATAGTAACTCAGTTTTATTTGGATATACTGTGGTCTTTAAAAGCATAATGAAATTGCTAGTGTGCTTTTTTCCGATGAACTTTTTTATTAAGTTTTGAGGATTTGGTATGAGTACTATATATGGTCGTTTGATTTAAGTGTGAAGTCAAAATTCCCATGAAATTGTAATTCATAGGAAATAAATTACTTAATTAAATTCATGGGAAATAAAGTTCACTGTCTTGTGGGAGAAAGATCGGAATGTGACTCTACTCTCCACTTATATCAACCGTAGGTTTATTTTTTTATATTTTTATTTTTGGTTTTGGTTTTGACTAAAGTATTGAAATCTTTGTAAACATGGTATTAGATGATGATTGATCTTTGTGGAACATAAGCATCAATCTAGTAGGAATGTTATTTCTTCTTCATCACCACTCATTAATCTATTAGAGAGATTGATACGACTTAGAGATTTAATTATACTTCCTCTTATAGTACACTATGGTTTTGCTTTACTCCATTTCAATAAAATTAAATAATCATTAAAATAAACATGAAAATTGAAGGTGATAGAATAATCTAGATGGTGTTATTCTTGATATTGAAGATTTTAACTTTTTAAGAATCCAAAAGGTAGTTAGGTTGGAATTTTCTTTTGTTCCTAGATGACCTTAACAATAGTTAAAGTAAGTAATTATATTTTCTCGAAAAATGTTTAGGACAATTGCTATAATTTACTTGGTGGAACCAATCAAAATTGAGGGCAGGGGATTCAAATTTGGAACATAAAGTATCTCAATAAATTAAGATATACTTCCCCCATATTTTAGAATTTTCGTGACGTTGAAATGTGCATGAGGACCAAATATAGGAAAAGATCGATGGAGACAAATAAAAGAGAACTCCATAAGCTAAGCGAGAGAAAAAGTGAATATATTGTCAAAAATGTCAAAGGGTACATTTGTGCAATCATTGATTTGTTTGTTTTTAGTTTAGTTTAGTTTGTTTGTATTTGGTGGAAGCATTGGTACGTATGTATTGGCTTTTAAGTTGGGTACATTTAAGCCCAAGTTTGTCAAAAGTGTTTGGCAAAATTAATTGTTGTACATTTATTAGAGTTTGTTATTAGAAGTTTGTGCCAAAAGTAAAGCCCGTCAAAAGGCTAGCTTTTTTCATTTTGCTTACAAAAGCCGACTTTTCTTACCAACCAAAAAGCCAATAACCAAACACTTTTTTTGGCTGTTTGACCAAATTGAAAAGCCAAAAGCCAAAAGCCAATAAAAAAGTCATTTACCAAACACGGCCAAAGTTGAAAGTAATATAGAAACCTAAAGTTAAAAAAACATTGGAAGTATAAAAAAACGAAGGAATTAGAGCTCAATTTGCTTTGTAATTATGACGAGGTTGATGACTATGCTACAAATTAGGTTGGTGATTATAAGACTTCTAACAACTAATTGTAACATTCTCTGTATTCCCCTCGTGCCACCTGACAATCATATGATAACAATAGTCCATTGCGTTAGCGCTAAACCATCCTTAAACCATGCTTTGCTATCCACTCGAAAATTTGTATAACCATTAAAATGAACTTATTTTGAGGAATAATTATGAAGCCTAATGACTGTTATTTGATAGATTTTGTACTGAAGTGGCTTAAAAGTCAAAACCAAATTCGGATGAAATTAAGATTCCTTTCATCTTTGCTTAAAAGTATACAATATAAATGATGATGTATTTTGATTAAAATTACATTGAAGATAAGTACCAAGTACTTAGCTAAGGCCACTTGGCAGAGCAAAGCACAAACAAAAGTTTCCATCTTACCAACATTTGTTTTTGTAGTGGCCCAAAAATTAAGTCATCAAATAATTTGCAAAACGTTTTGAGTGATTGAGAGTCAAAATTGGGCTTTGATAAAGAGATTGGGCTTATTCATGTGACCAAGATTCGAAAGAGACTTCTTCTATGGGGGATGTCAAGCTAGTCTCTCTCTGCCTCATTTAGTGGTTTGTATTAGGTAAAACTCTTGTCATACTGAAGATTAGCAAAGGGGCCTTAATGATATTCTTGTGTGTTTCATACTTGCATTACATCATCATATGAAATTATATGAAAATATTAACTAGCTTTGTCTCAGGTTGAAATAGTGGAGTAGTGGTATCGCTTCCTATCTCATATTCCTAAGGTCTAGGAATCAAACCTCATGGGACTCATTTGAGGAATTCTCTTATCCTCACTTAAATGAGTCCCTTCATCTTACCTTAAAAAAAATAACTAGCTTTGTAAATTTTTGTGGATATAATGCGAATTATATAACTCTTCATCGTATTTATTGATCTTTTATACACTCTTAATGGGAGGGGATATAGAGATAAAACTATTCAAGCTAGTTGAAGGTCAAATCGATGATTATTATCTATGTACATATTTGAAGAGAATCCCGATTTTTTTTCTTTCCTGAACAGAAGATGATAGCCTAGTGGTGTTGGCATCACCTCCGATCCTAGAGATCCTGGGATCGAGTCTCACCCCTTGCAAGGAAGGATTCCCAATTTCCCCCTTCCTTGCAAAGGACTTCATATATATATATATATATATACATATACATATATATATACATATACATATATATATATATATATATATATATTTGAAGAATATGCCACTAACGGCTCAACTGAACAAATCATCCTAAGCTGCTAACTAAATACATCACATTTTCCTAGACTATATAACTAATTTTGAATAGTAGACTCAACAACTAGTTCATCCCATGAAGGGATGATGCAAAATGTAGCTCAAGAAGATGAAAAAGAATCTAGACGTTTGGCAGAGCACACAAAAGGAGAAGAATAATGGCCTATCTTTAACTTGATAATTATTAATTACTACATGATCTTAGAAATATAACTTGCACAATGTGGAAATCAGATAAAAACTTCTGTCTCAGAGTAATTGAGTTGAAGATGTTAATTTTTTTCAGAAATTATGCAAGTGTGAATAAAATCTAGAATTCTCTAAGAAAATTAAAATGGTAGTAAGCTTGTAAAGATGTTGGACCTGTTGTCATACCCTGCAGATTAGACCGTGTTAATAATGTCAGCTGTTGTCAGTGTTCCTGATTTATCGACGTCTAAATTCTTGAAGCAGTCCATTAAAAGAGTGACATCCTCACTGGTAATCTTCTCCATCTCTTTTAGCTTCAGTATAATAAACTCTGCAACACTGTGGTAAATACATTCAGTAAAATATAAAGATCAATATCAACCAAACAATTCTTTGATCAACTTTGCTCTTTCTTAATAAGTGCAATACTTGATTTTTCAGTCTGTAATACTCACTTTATACTTTATTATTGTAAACGACACTTTAGGAGTTCCCCTAGAGAGAAGGGTCGTCTCCAGATATTCTTTTTTCCTTACTTCTCTTAATATATAATCTCTAATACACACCTTATTTTGATCATTTTGATATCTCGAAACTAATCAAATTTTGCCAGAGCTTTTATTCTAACATGACGAAATTTTCTTTTGTTACATTGGTCAAAACAAATACGAATAGAGGCTATGAGCTTCCACGACCAAGAGACAAGTGTTGCACTTACTCTATTTTTATATATGGGTGAAGCATATTGATTTGAACATCAATATACTTCAAGTGAAGAAATAACTTGATCTTCCGGAGTTGAGTCAGTTGACAGTTCTAGAGTTTATGAACTCACCTCACAACATTGTCATTATCAAGATCAGCTGCTTCAATGTCAGCAAAAGTAAGCTTCCTACCAAGAACCCGTTTCAACAAATATCTTTGCCTCCTCTCTGAATAAAGTTCAGTTAAGCAATAAAAGAACTGAGCTAAACAAATGGTGCTGCTCAATATCCAAAACACACCAAACATCCGACCCTTTGCTGTAACAAAACTCTCATCTCCATAACCAAGTGTAGTAATTGTAGCACAAACACAATAGAAGGCATCTATCATACTCATACCTTCATGCAATTTCAAGAACAACGTTCCGGAACTCATAAGCAACACTAGAAAGAACAACACCATCAAAAACTTGTATTTAGTTTTGTTAGTTTCCACCTCTTTAAGTATCTCAGCAGGGGTGACCTTGTCGCGGAGATAAAAAACTCGTGCCACAAGATTTTCATTCTTTTCAACAATGTTGTCAACCGCGTTGCTAAGAACCATAACGACCATGGCTTCCCCAGTGAAGACAAACAAGCACGAAAGTAGCTTCGCGAGAGTGGTGGCAGGTACAAGATCTCCATATCCAACTGTGCTCATTGTGACAACACAGAAATACAGGGCATCCACTATTTCATTTGTTTTCTTGCCCTCAAGCTCACCTCTAACTAATACAAAGCAAATTGTTCCAACACCAAGGTACAAGGCCAACGCCACGAACACGCGTAAAAGTACTGGTTTTGACTGATCATTACTACTAATAGGGCGTCCAGGTCCAAGCAATGGGGTTTTGGCATTCTCAGGGTTAGCTGCCATTAGATAGATAATCAGACTTCAGAACAATGACATTTAGGTAGCCTGTACTGTGCGATAATTATGTTGGTTAATAAAGAGTTACATAACATAAAAGAGAATAACAAGTCATATACTTCTCAAACTCTTACTTCATTCAAGATTTGCGTTCAAAACAAAATAAGCAAAACACTAACAACCTGACACTATAAAATAGGAGCGTTAGCCCATTATCTAGATATGATGACCCACTAACATATTAATATCCCAAAGACTCTGCTAGATAAACCAACTCCTAATATTATGCCATTAACGGTTCAACTGAACAAATCATCCTAAGCTACTAACTGAATGCATCATATTTTCCTAAACTATAGAACTAATTTTGAGTAGGAGACTCAACACTCCCCTTATTCAAATTCAAAATTCTCGTACACCTAACTGCTGAACTTCATATTGACTTCAAACAAACATTACTAACTCAAACACACCTAGGGGCAGTTCAATTGTCCATGAGGCCCTGTGCAATTAAGATTATATTGGGCCCTTTATTAATAAATTAAAAGTACAAATATGTTTTCAAAGAGTATAAAATATAAAAATATTCAAAAATTTAGGGGCGGTTTAGTTACCAAACAAGCCATGTACAATGATAAAATAATATTAGTCCGTTTCCTTAATACATTAAAAGTACAAATATATTCCATATTTAAATTTTGGATTATAAAAAAATATATATATTTACACATTAACATCGTTGTATGAAATCAAGGGCACCCTTCCAATACGTTGTCTTTTATTTTAATGTTGGTCTCCATTGACTTTAATTTATTTGCATCTAGACAAGAGTTTATATTTTGTATTAGTTGGCTACTGAATAGTCATGTGTTACAATCTTATCTTATAATATATATTATAAAAGTTAATAAACTCATGGTTTTACCATTATCCTTAATATAATAGTTTTACATGGTGCAGTGTGTAAGTTGGGCTTGTTTAAATCTTATAGGAGTTATATTCGGCGTATGACTTAGTTTGTTATTAGTATAAATAAGAGGTGTCTTTTAAATATTCAAGGGTTAAAATGGTAAAACATATTCTTTTGAAATATTTGAGAAGTGACATCAATCTTTCATTCAAGAGTGTATTAAAATTATTGATGGATTAATTAAATTAGGAGATGTTTAAGGGGACTAAAACCGTAATTTCATGATCAAGAGTGATATTTGGAGTAGTTTACTATCCGGTTACATATCTATCATATTTCTCCAATAAAAACGGTGCATATATGATATATGAGTCCAACACTAATAATGAAAAATATTTTATACAATGAGTCAATATCTATTAATATAAAAATAGTATATGGGCCCTAAATTTTTGGTGGCCCTGTGCGGTTGCCTATGTCGCACTTGTTCAGCGTCACCCCTGTTAACACGCCATATTGCAATGGCCACATAATACTACTGTTTTGCAACACTTGACTCGGACTTAACTAGTACTACCAATACACTCGACCACACTTCTAGTCTCGATACGAGAACATTTGAGATGCTCAAACACCATGGATATATATTGCTGCAATTTAGAAGAGCTTACTCTCTTCTTCTTTAACCTTTTGAGCAAAATAGGTTTGCTCCTTATGTTGTTCATCTTGCTGCTTATCCCAACACCTAGCCTCAACATGACCATATACCTCAGTAATAGCATTCAATGCTACTCTTTGACTGACGTTGATGTACACCTTGACCACGTCCTCTTACATAATCCCGACCATGGAAACGACCTCTACCTTGAGTACAATCTCCACCATTTTCATCCGACTTCACCTCACTAGAACTTTTCTTGCACTCGAGAAGCCTTTTCTTCCTTTTTTCGTAGGACCTTTTGACTATCATGAGGTCTTTTTCTGGTAGTTGGTACAGTCATAGGTTTTTTTTCCCCAGTTCATTCTTTACATGAATTTATTTTTCCATAAATTGTTGAAAACAAAAAGAAGTTTATCAAAAATTCAAGATCTAATAAATCAATTAACTCAAAAAATTTCAGTTTTCGAATGTTCAATTGACTTATTAATTTTATAATGTACTATATATTTCTTTGACGAATAAGCTAGTAGTCTTTGACGTTTTCTTAGATTTTTTTGTAGTTCTCTCTAAGATGAATAGTTTTTTTTGTGGAAATCCAAATGGAAAGTAAGTCTTCGTATCTTATTGGTAAAACAAAATACTTGAAATTCAACAAAGCTTATGTTTTCTTCATCCGAAATAACGAATATGAATGAATTTTTTTTCCCATAAATTCTTAACCTTCCTTACCTTTTTTATTTTTACAAAATATGGAGTTCTACCGTACCGATCAGTTAGCTATCTTAATCTAGTATACAAGATGCCGTCACAATACCTTATTGATTCATTTTATCAAAGAAACTTAATAAAGAAAATTAAGTCGATTAAATTCTGGATGTAATTACTAGGTCATCGAATCAATATCATGCATGTATTGGACTTGAATGTATGACAAGACGTGTGAGTATTTATTTATCTACCAAATACATAGAAAATCCATAAGACAAATGTATCATAAACGCTTTTTAAATTGTGGATACATATGTATTCTTAAAATACTAAAACGACTCCTGTTATTAGTATCAAACTAACAATTCATGCAAGCTAAATCTTCTGATCGATGATTGGGCCAAAGAAATAAATATAATGTCTTATAGTTAAGTACTTAAAATATGATTATTTTTAAGGACATGAAGGTACTTTTTTTAAAGAGAACACTAGTGGAAAAATAAGGAAGGGCTGCGGTCAAAACAGCCCTAAGGGCTGCGTTTTTAGCCAACAGCCCTTTCCATAGCAGCCCTTCAATAGATAAGAAGGGCTGCGGTTTTTAACCGCAACCCTTCACAACGAAGGGCTGCGGTTCAGGCCAAAAACGCAGCCCTTCTAAGGTTGAAGGGCTGCGTTTTCGGTAGGGGTGTTCAAAATATCCGATCCGGGCGATCCGATCCGATCCGTGATCCGGTCGATCCGATCCGATTTTTCGGATATCCGATCCGCTTTTTTAGTTTTCGGATATTTCGGATCGGATATCCGAAAATTTTCGGATCGGATACGGATCGGATTTTTAAAGTTTCGGATATCCGAAAATATCCGAAATATGGGAATTTTTCGGATTTTTTCGGTATTTTTCGGATATTTTCGGATATCCGATCCGAAATATCCGTTTTTAAGGTCGGATATCCGAAATATCCGATGATCCGATCCGATCCGGAACATATTTTAAGAACTTTTCCTTTGAAAATTTCAATTTTTTTTATTTTTCGGATATCCGATGATCCGATCCGAAATTTCGGATATCCGATCCGATCCGATCCGAAATTTTCCGGATCGGATTCGGATCGCATTTTTCCCGATCCGAAATTTTCGGATATCCGAAATTTCGGATCGGATCGGATCGGATATCCGAAATGAACACCCCTAGTTTTCGGTATAAACCGCAACCCTTCTTTAAATGAAGGGCTGCGGTTTTAAGCCTAAACCGCAGCCCTTTTTAAGTGAAGGGTTGCGGTTTAGGCTTAAAACCGCACTCTTCAAATTCAATTTTTTTTTAAAAAAATAAATTAAATCGACCCTAGCCCCCGCCGGCCCCCGCACCCCCACCCCCGCCACCCCACCCCCCCACCCCTGCCCCCTCACCCCGCGCCCCCTCACGCCCATGCCCACCCCAAAGACCCCCCCACCCCCGCCCACCCCCGCGCCCCAAAGACACCCCCCCGCCCACCCCAAAGACCCACCATCCCCCGCCGCCCCCGCACCCCCACCCCCCGCGCCCCATCCCCTACCCACCCCAAACACCCCCCACCCCCGCGCCCCGCACCCCCACCCCCGCCACCCCCGCCACCCCCACCCCCGCCCGCCTCCTCACCCCCACCCCCCGCCCACCCCCCGCACTCCCACCCCTAGCCCCCCACTCCCTTTGCCCCACACCCGCCCACCCCCGCACTCCCCCCGCCCCGCCCTGCCCCCCGCCTCCCCACCTCGGCCCCCACCCCCTTCACTCCCCCGCACCCCCACCCCAGCCCCACCCTCTCGCCACCTCCTCCACCCATTCTGCCGCCACCCACCCCAAAGACCCAACCACCCCATATCCCGGCCTCAAAGACCCCCACCATGGCCCCCCCCACCCCACCCACCCCCAAAACCTCCCTTCGACACAAAAAAAAACCGATCAAATTGCAATAATATATGACAAGTTTTTGAACGTAATAATTAACTTTAAATATGTATATATTTAATAATGTAAAAAGTGTACATAGAATTGATACAAACTAGTAGATGTATCATAAGCAATCATCACAAATGTGGGACGCCAACTTATCCCGAACTTCATGTAATTCATTTGTAGTGAAGGTCCTCAAACGTGGTGTGTTATTCATATAAACCAAGCAAAACAACCAAGGAATAAACACATACTATAAGAATTCAATCATTTACCGTAGTTAGTAGTTCTAAAAATGACATATACCTTCTCGAAATTCAATCAAAAATAAATGCAAGCCTTAAACTCTACACACTAGTTATATTATACCTTATATTATCATATTTAAAAAGAAAATGGAGTTAAATGACTCGAGAAACATGAATTGGAGGCGAAAAGGCAAAAATAGGGCTAAAATCACATTTATGTTCCCGATATACAACCAACAACAAATGCAAGCCTAAGAATCTACATAATAGTTACATTATACCTCATATTATCATGTTCAAAATGAAATTGGGGTTAAATGAAGCGATAATACGAATTGGACGCGAAAAGGCAAAAATAGGGCTAAAATGCCCTTTTCGTTCCCAAAATTCAACCTACAACAATTGCAAACCTAAAAATCTACACAATAGTTACATTATGCCTCATATTATCATGTTCAAAATGCATTTGGGGTTAAATGACTCGATAAGTACGATTTGGAAGCGAAAAGATAAAACTAGGCCTAAAATGACCTTTTCGTTCCCGAAATGCAACCAACAACAAATGCAAGCCTAAAACTCTACACAATAGGTACATTATACCTCATATAATCATGTTAAAAAAGAATTACAAATTGGAGAAATTACACGCACTGAGTTTATGTCTCATGATTTATTGACCTTCCGCCGTTTCTTAGGATCCTCAAGTACATGTATCCCTTCCGTGTGATCTACACGCATATAGTTCTCCGACATATTCACATCATCTTCCACACTATTTTCAGGATAGGTAAAAGGGGGGAGGTCCTCAAATGCATCATATTCTTCCTCATTATCAACATCACCAATACCGAGGATACTCCTTTTACCGTGTACAACAATTGACCACTTATTATCAGCAGGATCAGTTACAAAAAGTACTTGCTTAATTTGTGATGCAATTACAAATGGCTCCTCAGTTTCACGTAGACGACTAAGGTCAACATGAGTGAATCCGCAAGGATCATCTTTTCTTACGCAACGTCGATTATCGTCAACCCACTTGCAACACAAGAGGCAAATATTAAAAGTACAGTAGTCCAGCTCCCATATTTCTTCTATTCGCCCATAATAATTGCTTTCAGCATGTACAGGCGACTTATCCTTCGAGCTTGCGTATTGTGTAGATGACGCCACAAGTGAAACACCACTATTTTGTTGCGATGTTGACTTCGGATCTTGACGTTCGATCCAAAACGTATACCCATTAATATCATAACCCTCATAAGAGCGTACGGCTTCACGAGGACCAAATGCTAACCACTTGATCGTTTTCAGAACACTTTCATCCAAATCATTCACTACTCGTTTATGAAACCAATCAATGAAAGTCTTGTTATGCATTTGCGTCAATGCCCTAACTCCTTTTCCAGGATTGCTAACACGTAATTCCTCCATATGTTCATTTAAATAAGGATGGACAGATGCTACGTGATGCAATACAAATAAGTGAGCTTGTTTACGCTTTTCTACGGAAGGTGTGATCAATTTTGAACCAATTGTGCCCTTGCCCTCAAGTCCGCCCTCGTGTCGGGATGTCGAAGTCCAACGGGATCAACACTAGCAAAATACTCGGCCACAAAATTACCGATCTCTTCACCCACAACCCCTTGAATTATACTACCTTCTCGGTTGTGCGAGATTCCGAACTTTATCCTTCAAAGTGCCCATATATCTCTCAAAAGGATAGCACCACCTCAAAAACACTTGGACCACACAACTTAATTTCTCGAACTAGATGGACAATGAGATGGACCATAATGTCAAAGAATGCGGGGGGGGGAACATCTCAAATTTGCATAGAGTTTCAACTACTCGCCTGCAAGGAATCGAGGGTCGACGGTTCTAGGACTTTGCTGCATATTGTATGGAAAAATGAAAAAAGTTCTGTAATGGTGTGCCTCACATCCTTTGGAAGTATCCCACGAATTGCAATTGGTAAGAATACTTGCATCATGACATGACAATCGTGAGATTTCATACTCGATAACTTCAACTCACCATTTAAGGTAACAAACCGCTTCATATTCGATGAGTAGCCAGTTGGGACCTTAATGCCATACAATGACTCGCAAAAAATCCGTTTCTCGCACGTGACATCGTGTAGCAAGCCGGTGGCAAATAATTCTTCTCCGAATCCTCCACCTTCTTTTTACTTTTTCGAGTTTCATCATCAACCCTTTCCTCCACTACTTTCTTCTTCCTTCCGTCCCTTTTCTGAGCCCACAACTCTGGTCGAAGCCCCTGTTTTTCCAAGTAAAGTCGTGACGCCTTAACATCTTTTGTCTTGCCCGGACTATTCATAAGTGTCACAAGAATAGCTTCACAAACATTCTTCTCTATGTGCATGACATCCAAACAATGTATGACCTTTCCAATATGGGAGTTTCCAAAAAATGGACTCCTTTTTCCATAATCCCGTAGGTCGATCAACCTCACTAGCAGGTTTACCAAAGATTGTTTCAATGCCCTTCACCTGATTATAAACTTCAGTACCAGTTAATGGTCTATGAGCAACTTCTTCTTCAACCGTCCCATCGAATGCCTTCTTCTTAAACCGATAGGGATGGTCGCACCTGAGGAGCCTTCGTGTGCGCATATACACATGTTTGCATCCCTTATGGTGTGTAGATTTCATGTCATCTACACAAATCGGGTAGGGTTGTTTTCCTCTCGTCTTATACCCAAATAAGTTCCCATAAGCTGGATAATCGTTCATAGAACAAAAAAACATGGCACGCAGAGTGAACATCTCATTAGCATACGCATCAAATACTAACACTACTTCGTTCCACATCTTCTGTAAATCTTCAACAAGCGGCTGGAGGTATACATCAATGTCATTTCCAGGTTGTTTGGGTCCCGATATAAGAAGCGACAACATCATGTACTTGCGTTTCATGCACAACCAAGGAGGCAAGTTATAAACCACTAAGACTACTGGCCATGTACTATGCTGCGAACTGAGATTACCAAAAGGGTTCATGCCATCCGTACATAATCCAAGCCTCAGATTCCTATCCTCATTACCAAATGCCTTATGCACCCTGTTGATACTTTTCCACTCGGGCGAATCAACTAGGATGCTTGAGCGCACCGTCTTTCTTCCTACGATCCGCATGCCACCTCAAATTCTTCGCATCTCCTTTAATTGAGAACATGCGCTTAAATCTAGGTATTATGGGTAAATACCACAACACCTTAGCTGGTGGTCCTTCACTACCTCCAGCTCCTTCACGCTTGTACCTTGACAATCCACAACGTGGACACTCATGTAAATGCTCATACTCATTACGATAAAGCACACAATCGTTAGGACAAGCATGTATCTGCTCGTACTCTAAACCGAAAGGACACATCAGTTTCTTCGCATAATAGTACGACTTTGGCAGTTCATTTCCATCAGGGAGCATATCAGCTAAAACTTCCAACAACGATGTGAAACTAGAGTCCGTCCAACCAGCTTTCGACTTAATGTTGAACAATGTTATCACCGCGGAAAGTTTGGTGTACTTTGTACAACCTGGATACAACGACTTTTCAGCAGCCTCAGACATAGACTCATGATACGAGGTCGTTTACACGACTGATCTTCAACCTCGTGTATCATCTCGTCTACCCGATCCCTATCATCATCTGCAAACTCATCATTCAAATTCTCATCCCCGAACTCATCATCCAAATTCTCATCCTTCTTTTCTTCACGTACATTGTTCATTACTCTAGAGCTTCCTTTATACTTCCCCTGCTCACCATGCCAAACCCATACGTGGTATTGAGGCCTAAACCCACGGCGAAAGACATGCTCCCTAACCACATGTATACTACTAACCTTGCTCACATTTCTACAGTCGAAACAAGGACAATAAAAGTCAACTGCTCCAGAGGATGCTTGATATTGTAATGCAGTTGTACAGAATTCCGAGACCCCTTTCACAAACTCAATCGATTCACGACTACCATACATCCAAGTACGATCCATCTCATTCAAGAAGACCTCTAATAATTAAACACAACCATTCATTATAATGCATCAATCATTATTTAAGTACATACACTCACATATTCAAATCACACACGTATAGAACAATCTAAGATAGTGACATGTTCAATTGTATGCATGCAGCCGAAGGTCCTTATCACTCCAACTTAACCCATCCTTGGACGTCTAATCTCACTAGTGAATATATGCCAACTTTTCAATTCTAAGGAAAATCCGGCAAAGCATTTCCCTCTGATTCTCCAAGTACACAATATAGATAATTGCTTATCTACATATGTACCCAGAGAACAATGTAGAGAAACGATGAGCCAATAATTTCCTCAGAATTGAAAAGAAGACACACATTCACCACCTAAGTGAGATCAAACGTCCAAGAACAGTCCCAAACCGGGGACTATTCAAGACTTACTCCTAATGAGTAAGTCTTGAACGGGTATCTAGGCATATGATGACAATTCAAATAATAACTTGTAGATTTCATAGCTAAATTACATTGCGTTTTCATACAATCTCATATCAAGAAATATACATACATTATAAGAAATACATATATATATATATCAATAAATTATCATAACTTAATCAAATTGAATCACATGACAACTTTGTCTCATCAACAAATTAAATCAAACAAAAAAGACAACGAAATTAAACTAGTTACCTCTTAACACCAATGATAAGCAATGAAGAGAGAAGAGATAGTTGGAACTTTATTTGCCTTCCTAAGCCTCTTCTTCCTACAATTAACAAAACCCACATTGCACATTAATCATTTAATTCAATTAAGAAAAACAAAACTAACTTAAAAACAAGATTAATTCATACTTAACTAAGCAAAAAATTGGCTAAACCCAAGAGCAATGAAGAAAGAGTAAGGCAGTGGTGGTGGTAGTTGTTGCTGCCGCTTGTGGGTGGTGGCGCTGCGTAGTGGTGGAAGAGCTCCACACCCTAAACCCACTCAAATGGTGGAGAAGAGAAGAGAAGAGAAGAGAAGAGAAGTGAAGAGAAGAAAGAGAAGGGTTGTGGTGGTGGTGGAGGTCGCTGCTACTCGTGGTGGGTGGTGCGCACTAAGTTGGTGGTGAATGGAGCAGAAAATGAAGCAATGTGGGTGCTCCGGCGCTGCGGTGATGGGGCGTTAGGGTTAATGTGCGAGTGAGTGAGAGGGAGGGAGGGGTTTTTCGCTCGTCAAATGCGTCTAAGGGAGGGAAATTTGGAAAAGATGTCTAGCTACTGTGTGTATGTGCGCGCAAAACTCGAAATGTGGGATGGGATGTGAAGGGTTGCGGTTAGTCCAGAAAACGCAGCCCTTCGTGTATGAAGGGCTGCGGTTTTTAGGCTAACCGCAGCCCTTCACTAATAGGGCTGCGATTATCCTGAAAACCGCAGCCCTTCATACAATACGAAGGGCTGCGTTTTCTGGTTAACCGCATCCCTTCACTGAAAGGGCTGCGGTTTCCTTGAGAACCGCAACCCTTCATACTCGAAGGGCTGCGTTTTCCAAAAAACGCAGCCCTTCCAGCGCAGCCCTTCCAGCGCAGCCCTTCCTTTTTTTTCCCCTAGTGGAAATTTTATTAATTGAAGGCCAAACGGCATCGACAATAGATATTAAAGAAAAACAAGATACAATTAAACAAGGTTAAATTAAATTCATCTTCGAAGAAACTACAATGAACCGGATCAAGCAATACAGTGCAATCCCTTTGTATTTGCTGAATCAAGCAGCTATTGATGAGGAAGTCTATCATTCTGATATAGTTTGGGAAGACCATTCTTAATCGAGCCATGTTAACCGCATCCGAGATTCCAATACCTTCATTTGAGTCTCGAACTTCAACCAATAAGAACAATTTCTCATACCTAAAAACAAAAAAACCACACTCACAACTCCCATAGGGGAGAAGGAGGTCTCCGCAACAGAGACTAAAAACCCCATAACAAGGTTTGAAAAAAATATCATAAAGAGATACTAATTTATTCAACAAAACAAGAAAAGGAACTAAAAACTGAAAATAAAAGGGGGAAATGGGCTTACCATGGATGAAATCATCTATGGCAGCCCCTAACCGATGAAGAAGAGGTAGGAGAGGCTAGGGTTTTAGAGAGAAAAGAGAGAGAGGGGAGGCTAGGGTTTTAATTGCTTGCAAATACATGATGGACATGAAGTTACTTTATTAACACAATTATAACTCATATATAATTTGAGGTCTTTAACGATGGATTTTGAAACTTTAGGTCCATAACGATAAGATATCCCAAACTGTAGGTCCTTATATAGCTAACTCCTAAAACTTACTACCTCTATTCCTAAAAGATTGTTACATTTGACACTTTCATTTTTCACGCATAACAATGCAAATTTAAAACTTTTAACACTAATATACCTAGTTATGTGTTTGTAAAAAATATAAAAAAAGTAGATATTTATAAAATTCATAAATCTAACAAGATCCCCACATAACTATATTTTTTCTTACATACAAATCACAAATGATAGTGAAAGTGAAATTTATGAATAGTGAAAAAGTCAGTATAACAATCTTCAAGAAACGGAGGTAGAATTTGGCTACTTTCCTAGTAATATAAAGTTAAATGGAGCGGCTCCACAATAACTTATTATGCACCGAGAAATCATAAAATATAGTCAATTTTCATTTGATATATATAGTCAGTTTTCGTTTGATACAATCAGTTTTTGTATGATATAATCACCTTTTATATAATTAGTTTTTAAATATTATAGTTAATTTTATGATATAATCACTTTTTATATGATATAATCGGTTTTTTTAATATAGTTACTCTTGTGTGATAAAGTTTATTTGAATGCACTAACCCGATCCACCGTACGTTTGTGCTTGCCTAGTGGCTACTTCCTCCTGTATTGTCTCTCCTCTTGAGTCTTGATCCATGCCTCTTAATCTCACATAATCTGAAACTCACCTCAGTCTCTCAATTCATTACCGCCGATTGCTGTCCTCCGTCGCCGATATAATCGCCGGTTAACCTCGCTCATATACTCCAGCTCTCCATCGATTTCTCTATCAATCCAGGTTCAATTTTTCTTTTTTTCCAGTTCGAAATTAAGGTTTTTGCATTTGAAAATTCTTAATTTTATCATCCATTTCTGAATTTAGGTTGCGTATTCTATCGACACTAAAGCCGTAGCATTATTGCTGAAAAAGAATTGGTATGTTGGTGTTTCTCAGCTCATTTTTAGTTAGGTCTTCAACTATGTGTTTGTTTATATGTCTGAATGAATTTTAATGCTTTGAGGTATTCATTATATGTTAGCAACATCATTTTATCTTTTATTTTGCTTGTGATTTTGTTCTTGCTTGGAGTTCACAATTTAAACTATCCATCTTATGATTAAACACTAGAATTAAATTGACTAATAACTGTATTTAATAACTTTTAAAATGGATTCAAATGGAGAACTGATAAATGATGCTTTTTTGGGTTACTAAAGTAAATTAATTCCAGTTTTTATTTGAGGATTCGATGACCCCATTAACATAGAGAATATTCATAATCTGCCTCATTTTTAGACAATTTTTACAATGATAAAGTCCTCGGATTTGTGTGATCTAACAATTATTCAATCCACATGATTTCGGATATTGGATACCCAAATTTATTGGATTGGATTTGGATATCGATTATTGCGTTTTTGGAATATCCAATATCCAGTCCGGGATATGTTACTATTGAGTATGAAGCTCTTCACAGTGCAAGCTATGAATATCTGTTCAGAGTCTAACTTTGTTATTGTTCTTCTGATTTAAGGTTTTGTGTAAGGAACCTCTGATCAGTGAGTGATGCTGGCGAAGTTCTTGCCTTCCCCGGCTTTGGCCTTATATCATGGATCATCTTTACACTGGTCTTCTGTAAGCTCCTACTTTGAAACTCATTTGTCAAATTACTGGTGCATCTGCTGTAGTTGTTTACTAACCATAGTATCTTCTTCGATTTCTTTGACTAGACCTCATAAGAAGATGTCTCGTATTATGATTAAGTACTTACGGCCATTTTTACTCTTTCGGGGAGGAGGAGTAACTTGCATTTAGAATGTTCTTCTGTATATCTCTTTGGGAGGGAGGAAGTTTTACTCTGTAGCCCTCATTGGTCATCCTTCATTAATCTAGGCTAAAAGTTCTGCTGAAGGAAAGACATAGCAAAAGCCAGCTAGTGTACTATTACTTCCCGAGGATTAGAAATCAAGCTGCAGTCTGGAATTGACCGCGTTTCTTAAGAGAATTTACCTTCATGATAAGTAAGCTTAGGCTCCCCCTGTTTCGAACTATTGTTTTTCCCATCCCAGTAAATTTGCCAAATGTTGTCATATTAACATGAAAGAAAAACCCATTATGATATACGCTAAGAGTTTGCTGATAAGGATTAGGCCTCTCCCACAACAAGTATGCTTAATTTTTGGTTAACACTCATAACTCAACCTTTTCTTGCTCACTGTAGCAGCCTGATTTTGTAGCACTTCCCATTAGTTCAGCAGTCCATGGAGAGCAACGGAGCTTTACTCCACGGGAACTGACTCGAAAAGCTAGGAATATTGCCCTTCCATCCAAGAAGTGGGAACTACTTTCCGCAGCTCCAACAATAGATGTAACCTTGAGCAATGAAGATACCGAGAAATGGGCATCTTGCAGAGAAGCTCTGTCTGTGTTCAACTTCAGCATTGAAGAGCAAGACAAGATACTGGGAAAAGCATTTGGCCACATTCGTTCACCATATTGGGGTGAGGAACGAAAAGCAGAGGTACCGGATTACAAGATTGTGAATGAAATACTGGAGTATCTCAGGAGTTTGAGTCTCTCTGATGATGATCTCTCCAAACTTCTCAAGAAATTTCCTGAAGTTCTTGGTTGTAGCTTCGAGAACGAGCTGAAGAATAATGTACAGATCCTAGAAAACCAGTGGGACATAACAGGGAAGCCTTTGAGAAATCTTCTTCTTCGTAATCCTAAAGTCTTGGGTTATAATGTTGATTGCAAAGGAGACTGCATGGCACAATGCACTCGTTGCTGGGTTAGGTTTTAGAGGAACTTGATTATTGTATCAATTCTTTAATATACTGTACACAATATGATATACATATTCCTGTATTTTGTGGCACTTGAAAATATACATACTTACACATTATGCATATGCTTGAACCCCAAACAGGAAATTCAGCTTTTCATGTTTTAGGTCAGGAAATACTGAATTTGACTGAACCTGTCTTACAGAGTTCAGGACAGGATTCTCAACTTGGATCAACAGACAGCTTTTCAAACAAACTAGTTCTACTGCCCCGGAATTATAGTCACATATATGCAGACATAATCCCAGTAAATAACTAACAAAGCTAGATATGTTATTGGATTTATGCTAATCTTAGTATCTTACCATGTTATTACGATACACAATCAATTTAATGACTAATATTCTATGTTAGCTCGGACTCGGGTACTCAAACAGGTACGTGTCTAAGTGTCCTACTCGGTAATTTTTGTAGAACTATTTCAATTTTTTGGCCCGAAACGCAGTGTCCAAGTATCCCACCCATGTCCGAGTATCAAGGATCCGACACGGGTAATTGAGGTGAAACTAAGAATCCGAGCAACATAGCTAATACTTCTATTGCCCGAAATTAGTCACTGTTATAACCTCTACATAATTAATAATATGATATGATTCTTTTACCACAAAAAACAACAACAAAAATCTGATAATGATTAAACTTATGCCAAGTCTATTCTTTTAAAATTACTCACATTTAAAGAAGTCGCATATTGAGAGCTGCACTATGAATTGTAATTAGAGATGGCCACTGGTGCGGGCTGGGCAGGCCAGTCCGTGGGCCATAGCTGGCCGGGCAGAGTTTTTACGGCCCAGGACCAGACCGTGAAATTCACGGTTTGGGCGGGCTGGTCCACAGGCTGAAAAATCTTGGCCCACACCGGTCTGTTATCGGTTTTCGCGGTTCGGGAAGCGGTTTTTGCAGTTCGTGGGCCTAGCGGGCTGGACCAGGCTGGCGGACCTGCTTAAGAAATTTTTTTATTTTTTTTTCAAAATTATTGTTACATAAAACCTTTAAAATTAATTAAAATATATACAATCATTGATATTAATGAATAATTTCATTATTTTTGAATTTTATTTAATTATATTATATGCAATTTGATTAAAATATATACAATTTGATTAAAATATACACAATTTGGTTGAATAATTACTTGGACTGGGCTGCTCCGGTTCATGGGCCGGGTTGGACTGGTTTTGTGGACCCGACTGAGCGGTTTTAGTAGCGGGCTTTCGTGAGTTGGGCTCAAAAAATCAGGCCCACGATCCACCCACCAATTTCACGGTTCGAGGCGTGCTGGACCGGACTTTTCGCAGGCTCGACCCACACGGCCCACGAGATGGGTTGGGCTGGATTGGCCCGCACTGTTGGCCATCTCTAATTGTAATTACTACTCAGAGAAGGACCTCTAGAGATCCTAAATAATAGTATATTCTCGTTGATACTAAATTTAGACCGGTTGAGTACTATTATTTTGGTTCATAAGGAGGTGCAAAATATCATATCTACATTAGATAAAAGCTTGTTTGCTATGGTTTAAACTAGTTGGCATACACTTATATGAAAATAAATACATGTCAACCTATTAAATATATAATAAATAAATAATTACTAACTAATTAAGGAAAAATGAAATATAGGTTTCCTTTCAAAGAAAAACAACAAGAAATAAAAGAAATAACTAATTAGAGAAGATAATTAACCCTTAAGAATAGGACAAAGATTTAAAAAAAACGCCTCCATAATTAAGAATTCCAACAATTTGCCTTTTATATGGAAGCATATTTGAGGCTCTTCGCTGGCAACACAATCTCTTTCTCTCAAATTAACCTTTCGAGGACATAAACAAACTCCACATTTCTTGATTTTTGGCTCTTTTCAGGATTTCCAATGAATTGTAACATTCGCCAGAGATGTCTAACTTCAATAGAATCCTCCTCCTTGCCATTGCCATCTTTTGCCTAGTCCTCTCACATCAGGTGCGTATGTTCCTAGTTTCTACATTCCATATATGAATGCTTTTTTTAAAGGTGAAATAAAATCTCTTGCAAGTAGGGGGAAATTGAGGATTCCTCCTTACATGGGGTAATCCCAGATAAACATCATTTAATTTATCACCCGATCGCCAACATTCCATATGTGAATCATTATTCGTTATTTCTTTTGCTTCAAAATTTAAAATAAATTACAATACATGCATGAATTTGGTTAATAATTTGTTGACTATTTTGTATTTTCCTTTCAATAGATTAAATTACAAATTGTCTTCAACATGTAGGTAAGGTACTCCCTAGAATTATCAAAAATGACCCAATGGAATTGCAATGATATGACTGGATGGACCTGGCCCAAACTCCGATTAGATAACAATATAGACCCAAATATAAAAAGACTCGATATTAATTGACTCTCATAGAAAAAAATTACTATGTGATAATTCAAAAAGGAATATAATGGGACCTTGGCCTTCTTTATTTGTCTGATTCGAGGCGTAGAAAAGAAACCATTGAGTTTTTATACCAAAATTGATAATTTCTTGCATGATAAAATAATTGAAGCTTAACATAAATATGCCCTAACTTTCTATTGACCTAAACCGACCAAAACCAAAAGTTGAATGGTTGACCACTTGTTTTTAATTCGAATCAAATCTAAAACTCTAAGAGCACGTTTGGTTCGTGATTTTTAGGTTCCAACTTCCAAGAAACGGAATCAATTACCGACTCCTTTTTTTTTGTTTGGTTCAACCCCTCATCAATCCATTACCATTACTTGGTGGTAATGGACTCCCCCCATTTGTTACCCTTCCCTCCATCTCAAGTGACAAAATACATTATTTGGTGGTAATGGTTCTGAATTCCATCGCCATTCAATGAGGCCAACCAAACACCTAATAAAGCTAATCATTTTTGTTACCATTCCTCTCCTCTATTTGTTTCCATTCCCTTTCCATTCTATACCTTGAACTAAACGACCCCTAAGACTTGTTTGCCATCTCGATCTATCCCTAAACTAGAAGTATAGATACAAATCTCCTGACTTATGACAGTTATGAGTTATTCCCCGAGGAATATAATGTAATTTTGTCTACCTAGTTCTTAATAGTTTGTTAAACAAAATAAGCATGTTCAATTTCCCAACTCATTGAATATTTATGTTTCTATTTTGTAACGACAGTTGGAGGTTTGTCGTGCAAAATCGCAACAACCCGCTAAGGGTGCCTTTTTGGGTGCAAAAATAGGTAAGAAGCTCTATTCCTTAAAAAAGTTGCTATTATTGAAAATTCAAAGGGAGTCATCCGATGGATACACCATATTCTTTATGTGAAACATCACCCTTTGTCTGCTCCTCCTTTTATTTTTCTTTCTAATTTGATAATTAACTGAGATTGAGGGAAGGGTGATAAACCCTGTCATGTCATCTTCCACCAACTGGGCAACAGGTTGTAGCCTTATAGGTTCGATTCTCATCAATAAGAGTCGAGTGATTTATTTAGAATAGGTCATACTTAGATGCACTGTGAAAGAGCGTTAATGTAATTTATCTTACCAGATTCTAAAAAAAATTAGTCAAACTTAACAACTGATAATCGATAATCATACGCCATTATCAACCACCACAACCTCAAACCTTTAGGAATTGACAATCAAACTTCCAACCTTAATATGATTGAGAAGTGTAAGCTCAACTAGTATTTTGTAATATAGATGCCATCTCAAGAATTTAATATTTTGCTTTTCTTTTATGATGTAATATTGACAGATTGCAAGCAAAAATGTCATGTAAGGTGTAGTGTGGCGTCAAGATATCGAATATGTATCAGGACATGTAACACTTGCTGCCAACGTTGCAACTGTGTGCCACCAGGAACTTCAGGCAATGCTAATGTGTGTCCGTGTTGGGCTAACATGACAACCAAAGGTGGCCGCAAAAAGTGTCCTTGATTCTTCAATTAGTAAAAAGTTTGAATAATGTAACACACTGTAACTAATTTTTTTCATATATCACATTATTATGGCGCATTCGTGGTAAAAATTTGTTTAGTTGTAATAATTTTTGGGTGCATGAATGTTGTAATTGCACAGATATTAGGGAGGTGAGTAGGTGATGAACTGAAAATTGAGGGATGTACATAATTATAAGTTAGGTGTTTTAATGTCATATTCATGTATATGCTAATTACTAATGCCACAAAAATCCACCAATTTTAACTTTCACATATATTTATTAGTCTTTATATCTTACTTAATTTATAATGTGACGTATGTTTATAGTTTGAATTTTCTTTACTAAACAAGTTGAAAATATAGCATTACTAATTATCGTTACTTAAGATTAATTTCAGTAGACTAGCTTTTAGTAAAAAAAACCTTCCTTGAAAGATAAGATTTTTCTCCCTTGAAAAAGAGGTCTTACTCCCTACTAGGGTTTTCTTCGTCTCCAATGGCGGAAGAATTAATCGAAAGATGTGCAAAACTAAATATTACAGAAGATGAGAATATAATCATTGATCTGGGGAATGATGTCCCTGCTGAACTAGATGACAAACTTTTGTTACGTCTTGTTGGTAAACTGCTGACGAGTAGGGCTTTCAATGTGGAGGCCTATAAACGCACAATTACTCAATCTTGGGGCTTGCAAAGGAAAGTAATAATCAAAGCAATCGAAACAAACTTGTTTGTCTTCCAATTTTTCCACTGGCGGGACAAAGAAAAGATGTTGACGGGACGTCCATGGTGCTTTGATCAACATCTACTTGTGTTGAACGAAATTACCGGCAACGAACATCCGGCGCAGGTTCCTTTGTCGTTCTCTCCATTTTGGGTACGTATACTTAATCTACCATTTAATTGTCATTCACATGAGGACATTACAGCTATCACCTCTTCCATGGGGGTTGTTATGGACATAGAAAACGATGAGTTAGGTTTGGAAAAATATTGTAGGGTTCGGCTTATGAAGGATGTGACCAAACCCTTGCGTCGTTTTTAGAAAATCAAAAACAAAAACAAAAAAATTACGGTTTTTTCACCATATACCCCTGACAAATTTTTTTTTGCACCGTATACCCTCGCAAGTTTCCAAATGCACCATATACCCCTCACGTTTCAAAAAATACACCGACATGCCCTTATGACTAACGGTGTTAGAGTTCCGTTAGTCATTAGGCCCTAATCCTAACCCCCTCTAACCTAATTAACCCTAAACCCTACCCTAATCCTCCTTTAACCCTAATCAACCCCGAACCCTAACCCCACCCCACCCCACCCCCACCCCCCCCCCCTTCCCTCCACCACAGCCCCCCTCCCTGCGGCCCCCTCCCCGGCAGCCCCCCCCCTCGCAGCGCCCACGCGCAGCCCACCCCCGCAGCCCCCTCCCCGGCAGTCCCATCCCCAGCCCCCTCCCGCATCCCCACCCCCGCAACCCCTCCCCCTCGGTCCCGCAACCCCCTCTCCTTCCCCTTCCCCCATGACTTTCCGTAGCACCAAACCCCTCCCCTCCCCCCTCCCCGTCTCTTTAGGATGCCTCAGTCGGATCTCCCCCCTTGGTACTCGCCGGTTCTGCGACGTTGCGGAAAATCGGCGGGGATGGGGGGAGGGGTTCGCGACAAGGGGGCGAGGAGAGGGGAGGGCGGTTCGTCCACGAGGGAAGGGGAGGGGAGGTGGTGGTGACGGGGAAGGGAAGGGGAGGGGTTGGGCGACTGCAGGGGAGGGGGGCTGCGGGGTGGGTGAAGGGGGAGGTGGTGGTGGTGGTGACGGGGAAGGGCGGCAGGGAGGGGGTCGGTGGGGGAAGGGGAGGGGGGATGGGGCGGCGGGGGAAGGGGAGGGGGAGGGTGGTGGCGGTGACGGGGAAGGGGAGGGGGTGGTGGTGGTGGTGGTGGTGACGTGGTGGTGGTGACGGGGTGGTGGTGCGGTGGGGGTAAGGGGTGGTTAGGGTTAGGGCCCAAGTTAGTAGTTAGGGCCCAAGTTAGTGAATTGGGTTAGGGTTAGGATTAGGGGTAGATTTAGGTTAGTTAATTAGGGTTAGGGTAGGATTAGGGCCTAATGACTAACGGAACTCTAACACCGTTAGTCATAAGGGCATGTCGGTGTATTTTTTGAAACGTGAGGGGTATATGGTGCATTTGGAAACTTGCGAGGGTATACGGTGCAAAAAAAAATTTGTCAGGGGTATATGGTGAAAAAACCGATAAAATTATCACTATTGAATTTAAATATGAACGGCTTCCGTTCTTTTGCTTCTTGTGTGGATGTATGGAACACCATGAGAAGGATTGTCAAGTGGTGGTGGAGGATGATGAAGAGAAGGAGCTGGGGTGGGGATTATGGTTGAAGGCTTCGCCCCGGAAGGGACAAATACAGTACCTTACGGAGGAAGCTTTGGCGATGAAGAGCCAGAAAAAATTATTTGTGTGTAAGAGTGCAACCCCTTCGTCCTCTTCGAACGCAGATAGTATTGATCCAATGGTGCATAATATGGGTGGAAAGGGGAGTGCTAATGAGGGTGAGTTTGGGGAGAATGAGTTATGTGATGAGGGGGGAGGGCAAAAGTGCGTGAGGGAGATCGAAGGGAGCTCAAAAAAGTGTGAAAGGGAGTATAGGGGAGGGCTGGATGTGAACAAGAATGCATGGAAGATGGGAGAGGTATTGACGGGCAGTGTGGACCCATCTCCTACTGCTTCGGGTGTAACACCCCTGAATTTCAAAGCGGAAAAGAAAGAAATAATAATAGTATTATAGGACGATGGCGAAAACATCGTCTTCTGGGAATGCCACTACTAATACAAAGGTATTTAAATAACTATGTGAAGAGACCAACTTAAATAAATAATATAAATAAATAACTAATTCAGAGTATTCCAAATGAGAAAAGTCTAACTAGAAGTCTAGGCCTAAAACAACCATCATTCCATTCTCGCAACTCAACCCGAGCCCAAAACCAAAGAATATTCCCATCAACATAACCTGCAAAATATATAACAACAATCCACAATCAGTGGGGAGTAACAGCAGTTCTCCTAGAACAAAAGAAATCAAAGTCTAATCCAGACATAGATTAGTAAGAAAGGAAAGAATAAAGTCAAGTCAACAACAATATGCATCCACAACCATATAGCTCACAAGTAACGCAAATGAAAAATAAATAACAAGTAAATAAGGTAAAATAAATAAATCATCCCAAGAGTATTTAAATAATAATAAAAGCAAAGGTACAACAAGTTATTGAGTCAGAAACCGAACGCCAGTGAATCGCAATTCACTTCCTAAGGTTTGTCAGATCGCAATCTCCAGGTCAATCTATGGGCTTACATTCCCCACTGCATGTGTCTAAGAATGGCCAAACTCCCGATGTAGGGTAGAACACGCAGAACTCCCTGACCTCTCGGACGACAACAATTAACCCAGGTTTACCCCTAGTTCGCAAACCAGGTGGTTGACATGTTCTTCACCGGGGACTACATCTATCCCACCGGATGTTCTTATCTCAAAATAAAATCATAAAAATCATATAAGTATCATTCATCTCAAAAAATATTCATCAAAGGGATGCCACCCGGCCTTATACCCACCATTCATCACTAGATTTCGCTTCAAAATTCCTCAAAAAAAAAAGTAAACTTACAAAGTTACAACAAATACTTTGAACATCACTAAGCACAAACAACGATAATAAAAGAGTTTTTACTGCACTAACAACATCAACCAGAAACGAATTACATCATATAAGATCATCAACTCATGTGAAACATACGTACAAGAACATACGAAAATCATACAACACAAAACTGTGCGCTCGGCGCCACCCTGTGCGTCTGGCGCACTGACCAACCTGCTTCTGACGCATCAGCGTGCGTCTGACGTCACCATCAATCAACTTCAAAGCTAATTAAATTAGCAAAACGTACACGACTAATTATTTTTTTACATAAACCAAACGTAAACATAATGATACTCAATAATAACTACAGTAACCTACAAATCATCAGCTTCCAAGAACATAAAAGGTCACAAATTATTTCTGATTAATAAAACCCTTAAATAATTAAAAAGAATATCCTCAAACTCTTAACAAAAACTCAATAAAAATTATTAAACTAATAAAACGATTAGTAAATTATCACAAAAAAATTATCATACGGCCATTATGACTCTACTGACATAATACAAATTTTATTTCTAATTTCCGGACTCTAAAAGTAATTTTAAACGTTAATTTACAGAATACTCAATAAAGCCAATATAATATACCCAAAACAAGGCCGCCTCTTCTCTCCCTTCTTTCCCTTTCTCTCCTAAACCCTAGCCTCCATTAGTGAATCTCAAAGGGGCTTCCATCGATTTTATCGGTGGATAGCCCCACTTTAATTTTAATTTTCTTTGTTGTTTAACTTTGTTTATGTTCTTTCTTGTTTGAATAATACTTCCTCCTTTAAGAGAGGATCGTTTCTCCCTTGAAAGAAAGGGTTTTTTCTCTTCTCCTTGGGAGAAACTTTAGTTTACTCCTTTGTTTCTAGATGAATTATCGTAATTTTGGTTCGTTGATGAAAAATTATGCGGTGTCGAAGCTGATTTCAGACCTACAATTACAATCAATGGTATCAGATTCAATTCTATTTCAAAACTACAGCATATCGAAAGACCCCGTCGTTGAATGTTGTATCAAACAGCGGTGTGGAAGAGGGTATGCAGTAATTTTATTTGTTCAAAATTGTTATGCATTTGTTATTTCTGATTTTTATTGTAGATGTCGTATGACTCTTTCATTAATGAATTAATTTTACTTTCAAAAAAAAAAATTATAAATATATATAAACGCCCAAAAATTACCAAAAATTCACATAACATGCATAAACCCACGTTAATAAAGATTATGCAAAGAAATAGATTTTTCGGCCTCCAAAAATAATATTCAAAATTTAAATACTAACAACCACAAAAATCCAAATAAAGAGAATTCAATTAAATAAACCCATAAACAGTAAACAAAAATTATTCCAAGGCATGAAATACATACTACACACATAACATGATTCACAAAAAATAATTTCAGCAATTACAAAATTCGTTCAATAATTATTTTACAAATAAGCCATAAATACACGAATTACCAAATAATTCAAATAAATAAGAAAACTCAAATCAAAATTATTTTGCTGTACATAATATACACACAGAAGACATCATGAACACTCACGTAAAATTTCATCAATAATTTCATTCAAAAAGTATTTTAAACAATTCCTAGCGTAATAATCTAATACCGAATAATTATCAAAAAAAAAATATAATACCGAATAATACCCTAATCACTATTGTTCTAAGATAACTACTAGTTACCTGGAACATCAGGAGGAGAGCGAGTCTAAAGAGATACGAAAAATATGTGCAATCCAAGTCCTCCACGAACGATAATTGTAGCAACAAGTCACTAGGCGTTTTCTTCTTGAACGTTGAAAAAATCTCATTTCGTGCTGTTCTGTTCCGACCATGATTCCCAGCTATTAAAATATCATATTCAAAATCGCTCCGATCAAAGTGAATTCCAAGATGTTCTAAACTTTATTTCCAAATTTGAGGATGATCCAACGGTTAGATCTCCGGCTAAAGATATTTTCGCGAAAGTGTGACAGAAAACAAAAACCGGATGACTCGTCTGATTGAAACGAAAACTGCAGTCGTGTCTTTCCCTTTATTCAAAAACAAATTGCACCACAAGCAAGATCTTTCCGAGTAGATGGATTTTGACTACTCACACGTCCAATTCGGATAAGAAACGAAGAGGATATGATCAGCCCCGGCCCAACCAATATGGAGGCCCTGTGCTGATTTTAAAAAATAGCCCCCTGTAAAATCTATCGGGTTTCTAAATTGTTTCAAAAAATTCAAAGGAACAATTGTTATATAAAAAAAGATGCAAATAACACCTATAAAATCTTTCTTATGGGTTTCTACATTTCCCAACAATCATGTCTCATACAAGTACAATAAACAAATCCCATTTTCATTTAGTTTACACCAACAAAACACCATATCATAAAACCAAGATATATTGTTCAACAAACTTGCCCAAAAAAAAACGTCCAGATTCAATTTGAAAAAATCCAAATATTCACTAAAAAATACAAGATCTAACTTCCTTTTATAAGACAGTCTCTGATGTTCTAACTACTGTAGTGTATACTCTTTCGACTCTTAAAACTTAAAAGTACTAATTATTTTGCATAATGGTTGTGATCTCTTCCCTTTCTCTTATTTGGTAGTGTTTCTGCAACATATATTTCATTAAACAAGGGAGCTTCTAGACAGAATTTCCCAATTGAGCCACAATGTAAAGTATTACAAGGAATAAGTGGCTTACAACCAAAACAAGACTCCAGAAGAACATTTACAAAACAAAATTAGTAAATTACCTTGAGAATCTTGCAATCTGAAGTGTATTCATTGTATATTCATAGACTCTAGGCAAGGTGCAAGCCAGAGAAGAATCTCGATCAATTTGACTCGAATATTACTTTCTGAATTAAGCGCCACAATCAATTTCTTGACTCCATTTTCTCGAATTATACTTTCTCCAATTTCAATCCATTGATTATTTCTCCAACACCAATTAAGACAATAATATTCAAGGAAATTGGTGATGGATTTTTGAGTAGCGTCAGAGGATTAAGGCCCTGTTCTTTTGAACTTATTTTGGTTGAACTGAACTGGACTTATTTTATTTTTGTTGAACTGAACTTATTTTTACTTATTTTTTCTGAACTGGATTTATTTTTACTTATTTTTGCTGACCTGAACTTATTTTTGCTGAACTGAACTTATTTTTGCTGAACTGAACTTATTTTTGCTAAATAATAATAATAAATAATAATAATAATAAATAATAATAAATAATAAATAATAAATAATAAATAATAAATAATAAATAATAAATAATAAATAATAAATAATAAAT
The DNA here is from genome assembly GCA_947648045.1 of Beta corolliflora. NCBI lineage: Eukaryota > Viridiplantae > Streptophyta > Magnoliopsida > Caryophyllales > Amaranthaceae > Beta > Beta corolliflora. Next base: position 173,741 of record CANSZD010003952.1, read on the forward strand.
AATAAATAATAAATAATAAATAATAAATAATAAATAATAAATAATAAATAATAAATAATAAATAATAAATAATAAATAATAAATAATAAATAATAAATAATAAATAATAAATAATAAATAATTAATGAATAATAATTAATGAATAATAAATAATAAATAATAAATAATAAATAATAAATAATAAATAATAAATAATAAATAATAAATAATAAATAATAAATAATAAATAATAAATAATAAATAATAAATAATAAATAATAAATAATAAATAATAAATAATAAATAATAAATAATAAATAATAAATAATAAATAATAAATAATAAATAATAAATAATAAATAATAAATAATAAATAATAAATAATAAATAATAAATAATAAATAATAAATAATAAATAATAAATAATAAATAATAATAATAACAATAATAATAAATAATAATAAATTATAAATAATAATAAATTATAAATAATAATAAATAATAATAATAAATAATAATAATAATAATAATAATAATAATAATAATAATAATAAATAATAATAATAATAAATAATAATAATAATAATAAATAATAATAATAATAATAAATAATAATAATAAATAATAATAATAAATAATAATAATAAATAATAAATAATAAACAATAAATAATAAATAATAATAATAATAATAATGATAATGATAAATAATAATAATAAATAATAATAATAATAATAATAATAATAATAATAATAATAAATAATAAATAATAAATAATAAATAATAATAAAAATAATAAATAATAATAATAAATAATAATAATAAATAATAATATTAAATAATAATAATAAATAATAATATATAATAATAATAATTAATAAATAATAAATAATAATAATAATATATAATAATAATTAATAAATAATAATAATAAATAATAATAATAATAATAATAATAATAATAAATAATAACTAATAAATAATAAATAATAAATAATAAATAATAAATAATAAAAATATTAAAATTAAAAAATTAAATAAAATTATAAAAAAGAAAATTAAATAAAATTAAATAAATAAATAAATAAAAAATAAAAATAAAAAATTACAAATTCATCGTTATTATAATTATAATATTAATAATAATAACAATATAAATAGTAATATTGAAAACAAAAATAATAAGTACAACATTAGATAAGACTGAACTTATTTTTGCTGAACTGAACTTATTTTTGCTGAACTGAACTTATTTTTACTTATTTTTGCTGAACTGGACTTATTTTTACTTATTTTTGCTGAACTGAACTTATTTTTGCTGAACTGAACTTATTTTTACTTATTTTTGCTGAAAATAAGTCCAAAAGAACAGGGCCTAAGAGAGAAAAAGAGGTAAGGAGAGAGAAATATGAGTGATTTAGGGAAAAGGAGAGAGAAATATGAGTGATTTAGGGAAAAGGAGAGAGAAAGTGTACTGTACTAGTGTTGTGTGCTCTCTTGGTGCAAACTGCAAAGTACTGTTGTTTCTGAGTACTTCACGTGATTTCAGTTTTTTGTTAAAAGATTTTTTTTCAAAATTTGAACCCCCTCCAAAATGGAGGCCCTGTTCCGAGTCCCATTTTGGGCCTGTTCAGGACCAGGCCTGGATATGATGCAAACAAAATAGGGGTGCAGAAATAGCCGAAAATGCGGAAGAGAGAAGAAGAGGAGTTGTTATGCACGAATTTCCTTACTTGTTTTCAGCATTATGGAGGGGGTTAAAGTGCAGTAAAAGAATGAGATTATTCACCTCATTAAGCAAAGGTTTAAGGGTGCATTAAGGTGGGTTAATGGGGAATTAAATGAGGGGTTACAAGAGATCCAAAGGTTAGCTTAATGAGCACCAAAACTCTTCATCCTCCATACCATAATTACTGATTTTCGGCCAACATGACACGCCACACGTGATGCAACATTTCATCACCCAAGTTGGTCCATCAACGTTACAAAAACGCTACGCGACAACACCGCATCCTAAACGCCTAAATAAATAACGAAACTAATATAACCTTTAAAATAATTAACTAACAGCTTAAAATAAATATATATAAATATACACAACATATAAAAATATTACACATTTTCACAACATGTTCCAAAATAATTTAAATAATAAATTATTTATTTTTATGAAAAATATCATTTTAATGTAAACAGACGCCAAAAATAAAGGGTGAAAATTACGGGGTGTTACATCGGGCTAATCACCTCTTACTTTCTCGGTGGGGTGTGGGTCACAAGCAGGGAGGAAAATTAAAATGAAAGTGAAGAGGGTTGGATAGAATTGTGCGTGCTGCACCAACTATAGAGAAGATAGGACCGAGAGGAGAAAAAAGAAAGGAGGTGATTGTGGAACAAAATGAGAATCGGGAGGGGGACTTAGTAGTGTGCAAAAAACAATGTATGGAGGTGTCGATGGTGGAGACTGATTTAATGGACGAGAGTTACAGTTCTTTGAAAGTAGCGGAGGTTGGTACCACCCAACCCCGCGAACAACAATGAAAATCTTAAGTTGGAACTGTCGAGGGCTTGGCAATCCTCGAACAATGAACACTCTCCGGGATTGGTGTTGGAGAGATAGGCCAAACATGGTGTTTTTAATGGAGACAATGGTGGATAAACAAGCGTTGGAGAATGTGCGCAGGAGATGTGGTTTCGAGAATGGTATGTATATTGGTAGTGTGGGATTATCGGGGGGAATGGGGGTTTTGGTGGAAAGATATTAACGTCATTGTTATATCTTTCTCTACTCACCATTTTGATGTGGATGTTTGTGATGAAAATGATAATGTTGTGTGGCGTGCTATTGGAGTTTATGGGTGGCCGAAAGCAGCAAATAAGCACCAAACTTGGTCTATGATGAGACAACTATGCAGAGGGGTGATTGTCCCTACTGTGATGTTTGGTGACTTTAATGAGATCACAAGCTTGAATGAAAAGTTTGGGGGGGCTACTAGAGGTAAGAGACAAATGGATGTGTTTCGGAGTGCAATGGATGAATGTGGATTGATGGACATGGGTTTCAAGGGACAGATTTTCACTTGGCAAAGGGGGAACTCAGTTGAGACTCGTGTGAAAGAAAGGTTGGATAGATACCTTGCAAATGACGGGTGGTATTCAATATTTCCATACTCGCAAGTCATACATTTTCCTATCTATAAATCGGACCATGCTCCGATTTTGTTGAAGTTTGGCAAATATAAAACTCGCTATAAGAAAGGAAAATTGTTTCGTTTTGAGTCCCTTTGGTTATCTAATGCTGAATGTGAGAAGATTGTAACCCGAGAATGGAAGGATCGGGTGGGAGAGGACATAACCGTGAGGGTGGCTAGTGTGGCGGGGGCACTTACAAGCTGGGCAAATGTGACTTTTGGGGATCTTCAGAAGCGAATTATTGAGGCAGAGAAGACTCCATACTTTACAAGAGAAACCTCCTGATGGTGCAATACTTGAACAATGTCATAGTGTGGCGAATGAACTGGATGAACTCCATAGATTGAAAGAATCCTATTGGCATGCTAGAGCTCGGGATAATGAACTTCGTGACGGAGATAAGAATACTTCTTACTTTCATCACAAAGCTAGCCAAAGGCGGAAAAGAAATGCTATTAAGGGTTTGTTCGATGAAGATGGGAATTGGAGAACGTCGAAGGTGGAGCTCGAAGGTATCATTTCCAACTATTTCGAGCGGTTGTTCGCTGCTGGCAATCCGTGTGATTTCGAGGAGGCAGTTGCGGGAATTGAACCAAGGGCTACAGCTGTGATGATTGAAGATTTGATGAAAGAGCCGAGTGGAGAAGATATTAGAGAAGCACTCTTTCAGATGCATCCGAACAAAGCGCCTGGTGTTGATGGTATGCATGCTTTATTTTTTCAAAAATTTTGGCATGTTGTAGGCCCGGATATTATATGTTTTGTGAAGCGTTGGTGGAGAGGGGAAGTAGAATTGAATGAGGTGAATAAGACATGTATTGTACTCATCCCAAAATGCGCTGAACCAAAAAGAATGTCGGAGTTTCGCCCTATAAGTTTGTATAATGTGATTTATAAAATCATCTCAAAGACATTAGCAAATAAATTGAAGAAGTGCCTTGGTGAGTTGATTTCTATTAATCAAAGTGCTTTCGTTCCGAAGCGCTTGATTACAGATAATGCACCCATAGCTTTTGAGATTTTCCATTACATGAAGCGTGGGGGGATGGTAGGGATGGTACTGTGGCTCTGAAACTTGATATGAGTAAGGCGTATGACAGAGTAGAATGGAATTTTCTGGAGCATGTGATGATGAAATTCGGTTTCAATATTCAGTGGATCCAGAAAATAATAAGCTGCTTACATAGTGTGTCTTTTTCTTTCAAGCTCAACAACCAAGTATCCGGTCATATCATTCCGGGACGGGGACTTCGCCAAGGTGATCCAATCTCATCGTACTTATTTTTACTTTATGCTGATGCTTTTTCTATGTTGCTCACAAAGGCAGCAAGGGAACAAGCTATTCATGGAGCGAAAATTTGTAATAGGGCTCCAAGAATATCGCATCTCTTTTTTGCAGATGACAATATTTTATTTGCTAAAGCTAATATGCAGAAATGCTCTAAGATTGTCGATTTTATCAATTTGTATGAGAGAGCTTCCAGTCAAAAAGTTAATCTAAGTAAGACTGAAGTGGCTTTTAGCAAAAAAGTGTATGTTGAACGGCGAGTGGAGATTGTGGAAACTCTTGGAGTTCGAGAAGTAGTAAGACATGATAATACTTGGGCCTCCCAACAATTATAGGGCGTTCAAAAAAGGGTGTATTTGCATGTTTGAAAGAGAGAATATGGAAGAAACTGAATGGTTATATAGAAGTGAGTTCATATGAGAATGCATACTTACATGAGAAATGAGAATGAATTTTACGCGCTATAACTCTAATGAACAAATGATGTAACTCTAATGAAAAAGTGATGTAACTCCAAAAAAAGAATATTAGAAAAAAAAATTCAAAAAAAAAAAAAATTGGGCTCAAATTTTTTTCGGAGGTATAACTCTAATGAACAAGTGTTGTAACTCTAATCCAATCATGTGGTTGAGATTCATTCTCATTTCTCATGTAAGGAGCATTCTCATGTGATCTTGCCCCTATATATATATATATATATATATATATATTCCTAAGGTAATATTTACCTCAATCTTATTCTCAGTCTCTACCAAACAAAAGACAATATTATTCTTATGCTTTTTCTTACATCAACCAGTTCTTTATCCTTACCCCTCTCGCTTATCCTTCTCTACCCCTATTCCCTCCTATGAGCCATGAGGGTTGCCCAGACAATCAATGAGATTTATTTGGCAAGGAGATCAAGGGGCATAATGGTAAATTCTCATGCATTTATTTACAATTTATACTGTTTTTCTTTTTTTCACCTTTTATTACAATTTTAGTGTCAGTATGAGAGACAACAGTAGAAGATGCTTATTTTAGTGTAAAGATGTCAAACTTATTCACCATATGTATATTTTGAAATTTTATTTTCATTATTATTTCTCATTGTTGAATATATGGGGATGCAATTTCTTTTGGGCAAACATTTTCCAAATCTTTAAGCATTTTTGTTGTTCTTTGATTTAATTTTTCATGTGCTTAAAGTAAATCATTTTTTCCTTTTTATTCATACGAGTAACCTCATTTGTTTATAAGAGTAATCTCGTTTGATGTTATGAGTAGTAACCCCATTTTGTTTACATAAGTAACCCCAATTTGATTATATAAGTAACCCCATTTATATTTTGCGTTCATTTAGTTTTTGGAATAACCTTGTTAAATCTTATGAGTAACCTATTTTAATCATATGAGTAACCTAGTTTAATCTTATGAGTAACCTCATTTATTCATATCATTAACCTTATTTATTCATACCAGTAACCCCAATTATTCACACAAGTAACCCCATTTATTAATACGAGTAATCTCATTTGTTCATAAGAGTAACCTCATTTATTCATAAGGGTAACCTCATTTAATCATATGATGATGCTATTTAACCATACTAGTAACCTCAACTGTTCACAAAAGTATCCCCATTACTTATCCAAAAAAAAAGTAACCCCTTTTATTCATACAAGTAACCCCACTTAAATCATACGACGACTTTACTTGATCATATGAATAATCGCAATTGTTCACAAAAGTAATCTCATTTCTTCATACGAATAACCTTACTTAATCATACGACGACCCTATTAACCATATCAGTAACCCCCAATTAATCATACGACGACCCTATTTTACCATACGAGTAAATTGTTCACAAAAGTAACCCCAATTCTTCATACAAGTAAACTCACTTAATCATATGACAACCCTATTTAATCATATGAGTAACCTCAATTATTCACAAAAGTAACCTCATTTATTTATACAAGTTACTTCATTCATTCACATGAGTAACTTCATTTAATCACACGACAACCCTATTTAATCTTACGAGTAACCCAAATTGTTCACAGAAGTAACTTCATTTCTTCATACGAGTAACCTTATTCGTTCATAAGAGTAAACTGATTAGTATTCCCTTTTGTTATAAAAGTAACCATATTTATTTATAGCAGTGACACTCCTTGTTAAGAGTAACCACATATTCATACAAGTAACTCCATTTGCTCATAAGAGTAACTCCATTTGTTCATAAGAGTTTGTACACAAAAGACTTCAAAATGCCATATCTCACAGCACACTCAATATCTTTGGAAAATTCAAGTTGGAGATGAAAATTGGCTCAATAGCTTTATAACGCCTGATCAAAAGCTCGTTCCGATGAGAAACTAGTGAAATATGATCTTTTGAAAATGAATTGGTTGGCTGACAGGCGCATGCGGACACACCTATATTTATAGGTATGGCCGGCCGTACGCAAAACATATTGAACTTAGTATTATTGAGAATCAATTTACTTTAAAAAAAAGGAAAAATTGACAATAGGGGTCTCAACTTTGGGTGATAATTTTTAAAAGGTCTGAACTATTGATTAACCTGTATAGGTCCCAACTTTAGGGGTATTAACTTTTAGCAGGTTTTAATGACTTGAAACTGACTAACTAGGTCATAACTTGTAAAACGTGGGTTAGACAAGAAGGGTTAATTGAGAGAGTGAATTATGAACTAGGTGAGATTAAAAAAAATCATCTATTTAAAGTTACTGAGTCCCGCTAAAAATTAAACTCTGCTAAAATAAGGACTTACACAGATTAATTAATAGTTCACACCCGTTAAAAAAGTAAAGTTCAGACCTCTACTATTAATTTTTTCAAACAAAAAAATATATCTCCTCCGTACCTTCTTTTGGGGGGAGGGAACGAATAACGAAACTGAGATGTGTGAGAAACGCAAATTGAAACCCACAATTTGAAACAAAACCCTAACCCCCACTTTCTCTCTCCTCTCTCTGCTCTTTTCTCTCACTCTCTCACACACTCAATTCAATCCAGCCGCCATTAATCCTCGGTAATCCTCACTCATATTCTCCCCAGATCTCCATCGATTTCTCCATTTATTCAGGTTTTGTGTTTTAGTTCGATTTTTAGATTTTTAACATTTTAATTGACGCGAAATTTCTTAATTTTTTAACCAATTTCTTAATTTAGTTTGGATTTTCTGGTATTTTAGAGCTTCTCCTCTCATTTCAGTTATTTGCTCAACATTTGTTAAGATGTCTGAATGAATGCATACATTTTTTTTGTTTTTTGTTTTTTGTTTTTTTTTTTCTGGTGGTTTTTTCCTGTTCGGAGTTAAACCTACGAATCACATGATTTAACACTAGATTATGATTATGAAAAAGGTTCATTCTTGTTTAGAATATGTTCATTCTTGTTTAGAATAGGTTCATTTATGTGTTGGCATTACATTGCTACTATTTATAATTGTATATGTAATGCTAGATTGTGATCATTTATTATCACATAAAAATTTAACATGAAGGGATGGTTTCTCTATTTTTTGTTTGTGCTGAGAGAATTTTGGTAATCTGCCTCATTTTTCGACGATTGTCATAATGGTAAGAACTTCAGGTTTAAGATATCTGACAATATCAATTATCAGATATCGGAATTTTTTCGGATTGGATGTTGAGATTTGCCAATCTAACTTACTAAATGAACTAAAGAGTTGATAGGCAGGGCACCCCTGAAAAACTTCACTTTAGAACCTCTAAATCTCTAAGCATGTATTTTGAGTAATGAGTAGAGTAGAGCTTAAATGATTACTTCTAATTGGAAAACAAGCTAGGAGAAGAATGTTAGAAAGAGGAGTTTGTCGAGCAATTCATGGTATATCTAGAAGAAAAATGGGTTTTATTTTTGCTGAGAAGCGGGGGTTCAGTAAGGTGGGGTTAAGGACAGGGTTTATACATAGGGAGTACCATAGTAGTAGGCTAGTAGTTTTGGGATTTTGGAAATTGGTTAGTTACTAGAAAGATGTTGGATTACACTTGATCATCGGTCACTAAAAAATCTATGCAATTGATAATATATATTTTAGTTTATTGATGGAAGTGATCTTATTTGACTCGTTTTCTTCGTTATGCAATTGATGTATGTTAGCCGCCATGTAAGTTTAATCTAACTGTGTTTGTTTTTGACATGAGAAGCCTAAATTAATAAGGCTATTATCATACTGAACGCTAAGTTGCTTAACATCTGCTTTCTCATGAAACATACTCTTCCTGTGCTGGTAGAAATCAGAGTAGCAAGTAGTTTTTTTTTTCTTTTTCCTCACTGTCCTTTTTCACCCTCAGGATAACTTGTTTTTAGTATCCTCCCTTGTCATGTGTATGAAGAAACATGCACTTATTAATGTTCTTGATTGACAGGTTATTTAAATGGATGCTATGCAAACAAATCCTGAGCGCCGTCCATTCTCCATTAAACTGTGGCCCCCGAGCCAGAACACTAGGATCATGCTTGTTGAACGAATGACCAGTAATCTTTCAACACCAACAATATTTACCCAGAAGTATGGTAGCTTGAGCAAGGAGGAGGCTGAGGAGAATGCTAAGCAAATTGAAGAGGTGGCATTTTCTGCTGCGAATCAGTTCTATGAAAAGGAGCCAGATGGTGACGGAAGCTCTGCAGTCCAATTATATGCCAAGGAATGTAGTAAACTAATCTTAGAAGCCCTGAAAAGAGGTCCTGTAACTAAAGTTGTCAGAGAAGTGCCAATTTCTGAGTTAGTTCATGAAAGTTTATTTGATATATCAAAAGGCCCTCGTGCCTTCATTGAGGCTGAAGAGGCAGAAGAGCTATTGGCACCATTAAAGGATCCATCAAACAATTACACCAAGATATGCTTCAGTAACAGAAGTTTTGGTTTAGGCGCAGCGCGTGTAGCAGAGCCCATTTTGGCATCTGTGAAGGATAAATTGAAGGAAGTAGACCTGTCTGATTTTATAGCTGGTAGACCAGAGGTAGAAGCCTTGGAAGTCATGAACATGTTCTCAGCTGCCCTTGAAGGTGCTCTTCTGAAATCTCTTAATCTCTCAAACAATGCTTTGGGTGAGAAGGGTGTACGAGCATTTGGAGCACTTCTGAAATCACAGAGTAACTTGGAGGAGCTTTACTTGATGAATGATGGCATCTCAGAGGAGGCAGCACGTGCTGTAAGTGAGCTGGTTCCTTCCACAGAGAAGCTTAGGGTGCTTCAGTTTCACAACAACATGACAGGCGATGAAGGTGCTCTTGCTATCTCCGAGGTTGTAAAGCGTTCTCCTTTGCTGGAGGACTTTAGATGTTCCTCAACTAGGGTAGGTTCTGAAGGAGGGGTTGCCCTATCTGAAGCCCTAGAGGGATGTGTTCATTTAAAGAAGCTTGACTTGCGCGATAACATGTTTGGTGTAGAATCAGGAGTTGCTTTGAGTAAAGCTCTTTTGAAACATGAAAATCTTCTTGAGGCCTACCTGAGTTATTTGAACTTAGAAGACGAGGGGACTATTGCTATAGCAAATGCTCTCAAGGATTCAGCTCCGTTGCTTGAAGTATTGGAGCTGGCTGGAAATGATGTTACGCCTGCTGCTACGCCGGCCCTGGCTGCTTGCCTAACATCAAAGCAGCACCTCTTGAAGGTCAATTTGGCTGAAAATGAGCTTAAGGATGAAGGAGCTTTACATGTTAGCAAGGCTCTTGAAGGTCATACTAAGTTAAAGGAACTTGATATGAATACAAATGCAATAAGAAGGGCTGGTGCTAGGGTTTTGGCTAACATGGTGGTGGATAAGCCTGATTTTGAAATGTTGAATATTAATGGAAATTTCATCTCGGATGATGGAATTGATGATGTTAATGAAATTTTCAAGAAGTCCCCCGGGAAGCTCGGGCCATTAGATGAAAATGACCCAGAAGGTGGAGATGAGGATGAAAAGGAATCAGAGGATGGTGATGGAGAGGAAAATGAACTGGAATCCAAACTGAAGAATCTTGATGTCGATGAGGAATAGGTGTATTTCTGACAGGTAAAATTATGTAGGATAAGTCAGTAGCGTACTTTTAGCATCCGAATCCACAGTTGTCCTCTTTTATCTTGGACACGCTTTGGATCGACAGCTTTTTAGAGCATCTGGCAGCAAATGACTTTCACGGGGAGTGATTTGTAGCTTTATATTTGTAGGTCTTTCTTCTTCTTTTGAACCCTCCCCATGCCCCTCTTTTATGCTCTTTTATTGTACTGGGTAAGTTGCTTCTTTTGAACCCACACTGAGCTGTTGTTCTAAGTAGGATTCTGTTTTTATTTATCGATATTGTAAAAGAGGGAGTGTCATTTTTCGTCATATTCAGCTTCTGTTTATAAAGAAGCAACCTTTGCTAGAGATGTACTTTTCAGTGTGCTGAGTCATTATGTAGTACTTTTATGATGTTGCAGAGCCAGCTCTTTCAATATAAACTTGCTCTGTTTACTGTCCAGCTGCCTGTCAGGTTTTCTTCTTCACTACTAGATGTTATGAGGAATCATTCTTAAATTTACGAAGTGCTAATTGCAGTAAAAGGCGAATAATTATTATTGTATATGGCTTCATTTCATAAGAAGATTGTGAGAATTTTAATTTGTTTTTACTAAAATATTTTTGATTGTACTCCCATCACCTTCTATTCCAATTTTTTCTACTTCGAAATTTAGTTTTAGTAAAAGTGAATAGGTTAATTCCAAACCATTTGGTACTGCAATAAAGATGTCTGCGGTTGAAATGCCTGAAATAGACACAACCTAACATGGAAAAGCATGGCACAGCATCGAGATGACAAAGGTATGGTACTCTGTGATGGGTCATGGGAATTTTGGAATGGGAAGCACGACTCAACAAGAGGCACAATTTTTGTCGATACAATTTCATGAATTTCAAGCTTAAGCATGACCGCACGATATGACAGGCCAGTAGGATGTGTTGTGCCTTGGCTTTTATTCTATATTTAGGCCATTCAACACTGCACTGGTACGAGGTAGCATGCCGTGCCTGGGCCATGCCTAGCCAAGCCATGGGCATGAGCGTTGTCAACTGTCAAGTCATATATCCTCTTTTCATACTCCATATTCGGTGATGATGTCCTTTTTAAGAATACATATCAATCAATCTCGTATGGTATGTCTTCTGGTGCACTGCTTGGCATTAATGGCCATGGAAAGGTCATTCTTGTTGGCTGTGTCCTACTACATGAGGAAACACCCCATCCAACTTCACGGGCCTTGCAGGTCTGCTCTCTGTTCTAGATACACAAATTTATACTGATGTATTTATTGTGTCCATTTTGAATCCATCTTGTTTTTTTGTCTTAACCTACAATGGTTTTGTTTTGATTTTGAAACAGACTATTCTTTATGGACGGGAAGTATCCACAAACTATTGTAACTGATATTGATCCAGGGCTTCAAGAGGCCATAAAGTGGCTTGCCAAGTATGAAAGACGTCATATCTGTATGGTATATTCTGCCTGAGTTGTGTTGGTTCTCTCTTCTGCTTGGAACAAGTTTTGCTGACTTCAGGTCTAAATTTGATGTTTATACCACATATAAAGTGCTGAACAATTTGAGTTTGAGTGGACTCAGATGGTTGCTCGATTTGGACTGGAGTCAGAAAAACATATAGCCTTATTGTTCTCTTTAAGGGAATCCTGGGTGTTATTCTATGTTCTTTGCTCAGATGGCATCAAGAGCATATTCAAGATGCCTACATATATGTTCTTAAAAGGTATACTCAGTGCACAAACCTGTTTACGCAAATTTTCTGAGCAGGTATACGAGAAACTCTTCTGTGTGCTTTTGACCTTGCATTCGTTCTTCATTGGCGTGGAGCTATGAACTGATTGACCATGAATTTTATTGGTTCTGTAGATCAGCCTTGCTGCAACTACTGGAAGAAGGGCATATATATGAAGAGATGCAAAGTATCCGAATGAGTACAAGTATTCTTATTGAAGCGCTTGCTCAAAACATCCTCACCCCCTGTGCATTCAGTGCTTTTCAGCATGCATTGGTGCTTCCTATGTATTATGCCGTTTCTGAGATGGCTACTGGTTCATGTCTTGTCCATCACTAGGAAAAGATGGATGGGGAACACTTTGTCATATGGATACCAGAAGGTGAAGAAATCCATTGTTTCTCTATAGAGTTTGATTCTTCTGAATTTCGTGCAATCTGCTCTTTGAGTACTCGTAACAAAGAATTACTTTGACCTCTTGAAATACATTATCCTAAAAGATGGCAGGAAATACAAATATAATGATCGAACTGTGCAGACCAGCTATGATGGATGGTTTCCAGAATTTAATGATCTCACTTCAAAAGTTCAACTCTATAAGATCGGATTTGTCTGAACAGTGCTTAAAGAGCTTGTGAGGCTTCTTCTGTTCTTCATAATGAGGTCAGAAGTATGCCTGCCCCGATGCCCATGATGGAGTTGCTTAGATATAACTTTTATTTTTCATGACTCTGTTTCAGTGTTCCCTAGATGGCTAGATGTACCATCTACTGAAGATCTTGTAGAAATATGGCTAGCAGAGATTATGGCATCATTGACAAGGACTAGCTGGCGATCATAGGGCTTCTCTCTCTGCCTCTTGTTCACATTCTTCATTTAAAAGTCTGTAGTTTATCTGCTGCTTTGAAGAAACTGAAGATATATGGTATTAGCATCTGAAAGTGATGCAGCATTTAGGTAATCATGAATATTTGATATGTGAATACAAATAATTTGATGGGACTTTTATGGTGCTGTTGCACTGAAGTTTTGACATACATGGATTGTGTTTTCTAATGAAGTTGCTCTCCCGTATTTTAAAAGTCGTCTTAAACTCTAAATTTCGTGTTAGACTCTTAGAGCAAAGATCAAGATGAACACAAAAGTCTCCAAGCCACATAATTCATCACCACTCTATGCAGTTTTGAAAGGGAAGAAATGAATCTGATTTAGAGGCTAATCCCTGAATGTAATACAAATTATCCAGAAAATTATTTAAAAATCACAATGCATATGAGGTTAGCTCAATTTCGCACTCTTACTAACTACCTCATAGAGTCAGAGGAATCCTATTTTCCACTAGGTTTCATACTTGCACATCCATTGGTGTTGCAAAACAACTTCCCTGAGATTACAGTTCAGAGTTCAGACTGATGATTCTTTGAATAAGGGTGACAAGGTTGATGCTAGTGCCTGGGATGCAATTTGTCCCTCATCTGGCTCTTTCTTAGGGGAAAGTTGCTGTTGTTATGCTTAACCTGCTTTACAAATGAAGCTTACTGTTACATTCAACCCATCCAATGGGTGAAGCAGAATAACTATAGCAAGGTCCAAAAAATTGCAGTGTCAATTTGGTGGATCTCTTCTTATGTTTCTATTCCGGAACTAAGACAAGAAGTGCAAACCTCATGAAGTAATATAAACATAAGAAGAGATCCATCAAATTAAAACATAAGAAGATATCATTTTGTATGAATTATGCTACTCTTTTTGTTTGTGTCTAAATTCTTTCAGTTTTATGGTGTCAAAACAATAAAACAGAAAAAGAGTTCTCCTACTTTCAGCCCTGAGTGAATAACTTGCCTTTATTTTATATATCGCGTTTGTGATTTGCTGCTAATTTTCTTTCTATTACCAGAAGGGTTCTTGAATATTGATGTGTTAAATGCAATAATTTGATAACTTTAGCTACTAATCTTCTTTCAGATATGACAGGAAAGAGCGCCAATATTTGAAGTCACGAACTGTTAAATCTTCTTTTCAATTCCAAAGGAATCTACAGCCTAGCTTGTTGCCTAATTCCTACTTTAAAAAGCTTTTCCATGTATGCTGCTTGTATTAGGTACTTCATTTACTTCTACATTCGCCATCATCTTCGCAAGATGACGCCTTTCATGCCTGATTATGAAACTTCCTGATACTGTCTGACCTTACTTGGAAATATTTAACTTATACAGTTGTAGTGGAGTGTTTGTAGTCCTGCAACAGTAAGCTTTTCGCATAACCTATTTTAGCTGCCCCTTGCTATTTTTTTTTTCTTATTTCCTAGTTCTTAACTTCTTTCCAATCACTTCATAGCCAATGATGCGAAGGATCTGATTCTGGACTGTCCCATAGTGCAGGAAGAGTCTTCATTTTTTCTTTTTAATTGTATGTTTTTTTACAACTCTATTTTTTGTCTGGATCTCATATATCATTAGTACCTCAATCGTATCTGAATGAAATTGGAGATTGAAGAACTTTGATCTGCCTGATAGATCCATATTCTAGTTACGTTGGTATAGAAGACTGAATAATGTAAAAAGTTGGTCATTTTTCGCCCGTTGCTCCTGTTTCGACACTTTCAATCGGAGTTAACGTGAACCTTTTTTTTCTTTGCTTGTTCTCGGAAAGTTAGGTGAAATCATCCCTGACAGACGGGTAACTTGATGTGAAATAGAGAGTTCGTGTAACATAGCTAATAGCTTTGCCTTTTCTGTTCATTTACTTACTGTTGTGTCACTTGTGTGCATAGAAATCTTTGGTTTTTGGCATCACTTATTCTATGGCATTAAAACTTGTCGACTGGAAAATTTATGAAGTGGATCTAGTTCCTTCTTGATCAGTCCTCTTATATCTTGATAGGTCTCTGAAATTAATATGCAGGAGAGCCATTCATCTTGTTATGTTTATTTTTTTGCTTCAAATTGATTGGAGTGGCCCCATTCATAACATGTTTGAGAAATTCATATTTCTTTGATTAAGATAGTAGACGTGAAAAGGATAATATGTTTGTTTTGGACCACATAATTGTAAGAACTCCATGGAGCAGTCACCTCACCATCATCCATACTGTATGTATTTGGTAAAAGACAAATGGGAATACTATTGTGTTGCCAATATTTAGCTGAATGCTTTATTATGTGAAAGAAAATATCATAATCATCTTGCACTACAATTTTTCAGAGCAAACATTATTGTTTAAGCTCCAAATAAGGCGTGAAAGCACGTGGCAAAACTTTATTGGGTGTTAACGTTTAGCTATACATGATTATCCTTGTGATAATTGGACACCTGACACCTTATAAAATAAGCTAAATGTAAATAATTGTCTTTCTTCGTCCCCACTTTAATGTTTAATGTGCTTATTTCAATGGCATTCTTGTCAATTTTTTGCGTGTTATGGTTAGCTAATTAACATATTGAGTATATAGAGTTTTCTCTGGAAAATTAAGCATGTGCACAGATTAGTAATTTAGTATCTTTGTAACTTGTATGGATCAAGTTCATCAATAGGTTTGAAGTTATTGGGTTCTTGTTTTAAGAGATCTTTGGAAATGATTTGTTGAAGGAATGAGAAAGTGTTGTCCTTAGTTAAGTGACAATTTATAAGTATGGTTCAATCAAATGGCTTTGAGGTGAATCAATAGCCAAATAGTAGTAGTGCCTTACAGTTTTTGGACCCAGAAGTTATTTATAAAGAAGGTTCCCATTTCTAAGTAATTGCATGACAGGAGATTACATATGATAATATCATTGAATTTCCTTTTATATGTCGAATAATGTTGAAAGTTTTAAATCATTTATATAAGTTTGTGGCAAAAAGATAAAAATAAAATAAAATTGTTTTGCTATAAAAAGAGAACACGTGTAATCACTTGATTGCATCCAATATTAATTCATTGGGCCTTCCAATCTTCATCGTGGATTCCTTTCTAGTGTATTCTACAAACAGTAATACACAGTACAAGCACAAGTCACGACTGCATATACCCGAGGTAGAGGTGGTGGAGTATTGACATCGCTTCCCACCTCATATCCCTGAAGTCTAGGGATCAAACCTCATGGGACTCATTTGAGGATTTCCCTTATCCCCTCACATGAGTCCATCGCAAGACGAAAGGGCTACTATTATGTAATCAAGCATCGTTTTCTAAAAGTAGCACGTAAAGTACATGTGAGGTATAAAATTATGATTATGTGAATCATTTTGAGTTGATGAAATTGAATATAGCAGCTGCAAATGTTGGTGATATGTATGCATCAGTTGGAGCTGAAAAGACAGTTAACTTTGCCACTAAACTTGTAGGAGTAATATTATTCTTCATGATCTACAAATTAAGAGTGATCTAATTTAAGCTAAGTTTTACCCTTAAAACTTCTAGACTTAGAAAACAAAAATCATGGAATAACAGGGTAAATGAGTATTGATTAATGGTAGTATTCTTGCACCAAGATTATTAGATAAGATTAAGCAGCAATGATTTGTTGCTGTTGAGCTTCAAGCTTAAGTTCTTCCTTCATCTTCCTTATAAACTCCTCAATCTTCTTATTCAATTCTTCTGTATTGGTTGCAGGTTCTTCACTTTCTGTCTCTGAATCATTATTCTGTTCCTGTCCATCAACTATCCCACTGTCCTCCTCGTCGTTATCCATTTCAATAACACTTTCATCCGCGTCTCCATTATCTTCTGCTCCAGTCTCATCAAGCAGTTCATCATCATACAGAGGGTAGCGTTCTTCGACGTTCATGCTATTTACATTGATAACGTTATCAGGTTCAGCATCGGCCTCCATCTGATCAAGCCCTGTAGAAGGCAAACAGGAGGCTCTACCAGCAAGAAAGACGAGGATTCCGTTGCAAAGGAGAAACATGTACTTCCTCTCAAAGGTTTGGGTGACAAAGGTAAGGAGAAACGTTGACAAATTATACGTGTAAGTGTGAAGGAAGGGGAGGCCTGTGAAGAAGGAAAGGAAGAAGGATGATACAGATATTAGGAGGATTAACAGTGAGGCTTTTCTCAAGTAATATTGGTACATGCTTATTCTATTTGGCAATAATATTGGATTATCAAGCTTTAATACCTCATTTTGAAGGTCCATTATGTTATTATTCATGGAGATGGTGACACAAAATTTATCAATCATGCACAAGCAGAGGGATCTCCTGCCTTATATATAGAGAGGGCAACCAACAATTATACTATTGGAAGTTTGCATGGGAGCTGAATTTTCATATTGTATGGTATAATAAATAAACCATGTTATCCTTTGTGGGACATAAGAGAGCATGAATTTGAACCATAGATTAAAGGGATAAAGAAGTAAAGTGATCAAATAGTTTGCCTCTAATTATTCTACCTGCTTTTGAAGGTTCTAGTTATACAAATGCTAGATCTTACAAAGGGGGATGATGGTGGACGGTGGTTTATTGATTGGGTTGATATTCTACTTGCTCGCTAGTCATATATCACAAGTAGAGTCTAGAAGCTGTGATTGCCTTTGCAATGTTTATATGTGGAGCCCACTGAAGACATTAATCAAATTTCATGAATTACTTTTTTTTATGATATAATTTTTATTTCATATATACTCCTCCGTCCCTAAATAGAGTTCCCGGTCCACCAATTAAAATATTGTTACGCTTTTATTTTTTATTATATTACCCGGCCACTTTCCCATAAACAAGATGACTTTTTAAAGTGACCCACATTCTCTCTGTTCAATAAACAATTCATAAATAGTGTACCAACTTCAATATTTAATTTTGATTTAATACAACTAAAGTCTCACTTATGATTTCTCCTTAATACTTGGAACTCTATTTAGAGACGGATGTGGTGTTTTCCCTTAGAGTGTTTAACTCCATGTAATCCACGTATAATAAAAAAAAAGTGTTGTATAAGATTCGACTCCATGATCACAAACATATATACTAAAGTCTTAACCACTTAACCAAGTGATACTTGATGTTATCATTTTAAAGTAAAACTTAATAACTGAAAGATATAATTACCCGGGGCGTAGCCCGGACCTAAAAACTAGTTACTAGTAAAACACCGGCCAATATTACCCTAGAACCCGTACATCCTTTATAGATCAAAAGCTTCCTTCCTCCCCCCCCAAAACCCTAAAACACAACAACTCCCCGCCGCCTACCAATCCAGGCTCGCCGGCGGCTGATACCTCAGCCTAGTCGCCGACGAGCCATCCCCCTGTCGCCACTTAGGTTGTCGAGTTAGTTTCAGCGTCTGGTTTTTTCCCCTCCACCGCGTTTTCCTCCGCCCCGCTTGCGTCGCCCCCATCCCTTGGTGGTTTGTGCGTCGGTTGTTCCCTCCCCCTCCCCGGTCGTCGGAACTCTTCCTCCCCCCTCCCCGTTGTCGTTTCCCCCATCCCCCGTTCGCGTGCGCCACTTGTTTCCTCGGCAATCGTGTCGCGCGTCTCCCACAAGTCTCCCTCTCCCCTTCCCTTTCCCTGTGTTCCACCCCTGCCCAGTTCCTCGGTGGTTAATAGGTTCGCCTGAAACGAACGCTCGGGTCGCCGCCGCCGCGGGTAGGTCATCCCCTTCCCATGTCTGGTGTCAGTCGCTTTGTGGTTTAGTTTTCTTGACTTCCCTTGTTTGGGTCTATTTGGTTCGTGCTCTAGGTTTGTTAGGTTTGTATGGTGCTTGTTCGTGTTCCTAGGGTATTGTGTTGGTCCGTTTGCTTGCGTCGAAGGTTTTCGGTCCCCGCTCCCCGTCCTCATGTCTTGTACGCACAATCCAAGTAGTTAGGTTTGTGATGGTTTTGGGCTTCCCCTCCCCCTTCCCCAGTTAGTGTCGGGTTCCTCTACCTCTTCCCCCAAGTTAGTGTCGGGCTCCCCTTTCCCTTTCCCCCTGTTAGTGTCGGGCTTCCCCTTCCCCTCCCCCGGTTGTTGGAGTTTCCAAATAGTTAAGTTAAATCTTCGAATAAACGGAGTGCGTGGTTTTCGAGCTGCTAGAGTTGTTATCGGTGGTTGGTTGTGGCCATCGACAAGTATTAGTCAGTTGGGTCAAGATTGGTGGTTCAAAGTAGTAACAATTGTGTATGTCGGTTTTTTGGAATATGTGCTGAGGGACAAGGTGACTCACGATGTTCGTGAGCAAGGACGAGGTATTTACCGGTTTTGAAAACCGGAGGTGTGTTCGAGGGCTCAACTTGTTTGACTCTCCTTTTAGCTTGGCATTGATCTTCATGGACTTTGCCTTGAAACCTTCAAATCTGCAGGCGACACCCCAGTTGCATCTGGGGGTTTACAGCACGCCCACTCATCAGCGTTTCTCCTTCATCATGGAGAAACCTGACATACTCTCGATCGAGAGTAGTGAGTCACAATGGAACGTGACTCCTCACATGGTCATGAGCTCAGAATCCCAAGTGATGACAGATCGTTGGGATTGCTCATACGGCGAGACGCGACGCTCGCCGTTGGTTGTTCGTTGTCCAAATCGTGATCGTCAATCGCTTCTTCAACCAATTCCATCAGCCATTGGAGGATTGCATCCACCATCATCAGCACTGACCAGCGACGCGCTTCTTTCTACGCGACTTTGTTTCGTTATTATTTATTTCTTTATTAGGTGCAATGTACGAGCTCTTAAGGCTCCTTTAGGTTTATGTGTTTGTTTTAGTTTGGGTTGTATCAGCATTAGGTTGTACTTCCTCTTTTAATTAATGTACGATTTCTCGATGTCAAAAAAAAAAAAAAAAGCTTCCTTCCTCTTACAAGAATTAACAATTTGTCTTGTTTGTGTTGATTCTTTGTATGTCATAGGATCGTTATGTATACAAGTCAACTTAATGCATATGTAATCTCTTTGTGATTCGGCGCGCTAAATCTTATTACATATATACAGTACACCTTGTATTATCGATAGGTTATAGTCTTGTGTATGTCAATGTGAACGTATCAACAAGTAAACATACTTTTTCTAGTATTACCAAACATTGAGAGCCCTGATGGCTGATAGTAGCTACCCCCATTTCTCAGGGGGCACGCGCAATTGTTCGAACCTCACCAACAGCAAAAAGGGCTAGGGGAGGGGGTCGGTCAATGTCTATCTTCTTCCCTCTCAGAGCAAATTTGGTTAACTATTTTTGAACTTCAAGAAATGATATCAATTACCTACTGTTGGGCTTACTTTGTGGAGTTTGTGCAAACATCTCAACCATGGAGGATTTCAAGGGCTCAAAGCAAGGGAACAAGGTCAGACCCAGCAGCACGCGAGCAAGGGAAGCCCAAACATCCCTCGACCCAGCTGCCCGAACGGGCCAGCTTGGGCTCGGGCGGGCCAGGGGCCCGGGCGGGCAGTACCCCAGCTCGGGCGGGCTGCTGCAGGTGAGTTGATTCTGCCTCGAAGGCAGTTTGTAGCTCGCATGCCTGCACCGGGCGGGCAGCCTGGTGGCCCGGGCGGGCGACCCACCCCGGGCGGGCCTACTCCGGCTCGGGCGTACGGTTTTGGTATCCAACAAGGCAGTTTGTGAGTTTTGGCTTGGGCCCGGGCGGGCACCTTTTCGGGCTCTCCCGGGCAACCCAGATCTGACGGGATTTTTTGCGAATTTCTTCTTTAATCTCGACCCTTGATTTGTATTAACCCCCTAAAAATATATAAACCCCCTCTTTTCTGTTTTAGGTTATCAATCACACAAAGAGATATCAACCTAGGGTTTAGTGAATGAGGAGAGAGAAAATAGCATTAAATCATCCATTAATGCTTGTATTGTTCATCCATTTTCTTTATTAATCAAAGGTGCTTGTTTGGTGGGTTTTTCTCCAGGTGCTCGGGTTTTCCCACGTTAATCGGTGTGCTTTTCATTGCTTTTCTATTTATGCTTAGTTTCATCACTTTCCATTGATTGTTGCTTAGTATTAATTACAAGTAATTAGTTGGTTTGCTTAATCTAATTCTCAACACCTACTCCTTTTTCTTTTCGTTAATCTATTACCATTATTTGGTGGTAATGAATTTCCCTAGTCCATTGCCTTTCATTCTCCTCAAATAACAAATCTATTTTTTAGTGATGCTGATTACCAATTTCTCTGCATTACGCAGCTTGAATCAAACACTCGACAAAAGGTAGGTACAAATGAGCAATTAGTTGATGTGATCAAAGTCCTTTATCCTAACAATTAAAGACATTCCAACAGCTCCAAGCTCGATATGATCCACGGCACCTGTCATCCAATACATCAGTCATGCATGCACCACTTTGTATTGAAGCACATTATAGTAATTATTCTTTTAGTTGGCAGAACAACTATTACTTCAAGTAATTAATTACGTACTGCTCCCTACTGTAATTAGAGTATTTTCATATAGTCATACATTTGTTTATAAATAACGGTTAGATTCACTTTTATATGTAACCAGATCTAGGGCTGGCAATTAGGTCGGGGTTGTGTTCGGGTCGATAATAAATGGGTAAAAAAATCCCTCAACCCAAACCTAACCCATTTAATAAACAGGTCGAAAAACTCAACCCTGACCCGACCCATTTAATAAACAGGTTACCCATATAACCCGTTTAACCCATTTAACCATAATTATCATTATATTGAAAAATATAAAAAGCTAAATGAGTAAGTTCACTATTGAAAGTATGCATGTTTAGAGTTTCTTGGATTGATTATGACCTATTTTAGCAGTATTTTACTTTTTTTTAAACTAAATTTTAAATTTATCAATATATTTTTTCAAGAATTTTCTATATGTTTAAGTTAATAAGGTCAAAGCATGTCATTTTGAGGTCGGAAATGTCAACCTGAACTTAACCCGTTTAATTAAATGGGTTAATCATGTCAACCCATTTACTTAAATTGGTCAAAAATCCAAACCCTAGCTCGCTTATTTCGGGTTAGGTTAGGGTCGGGTTGTCGGGTTGGGTCAGCTTTTGCCAGCCCTGACCAGATGTGTTTATTTGACCATTAATATCTTTAATTGCATACAAGTAAAATTATGAAAAGTTGATATTTTGAAAATATAGATTGAAACGAATCTAATAAGATCCCACTTGGTCATATATTTCTTTATATAATAAGGTGAAAATAGAATTAAAGTAGTTAAGTGTCAATTTACTCAAGTTAGAGAGAAGGGTCCGGTTCACATGCATGCTGCCTCGGTGACTCCTGAATTAGCTGTGCTAATTGATATCCTACTAGTAGCTTGCAGTCCTATTCATTGCCATTCTACTAGTATATTCTCATAATCTCTTGTTTATTTACTCATTGCGAGTCTTTTATTCATTGTTAAAAGTCCACTATCTTTTAACCTGATTTTTTTTTCAAAAAATGCATGGGGCATTCAAAAGTCAAAACTCTGGATAGAGGGCAATATATCATAGATTCATAGTGATGGAGAGAAAGGACAGAAATTGAAGGCCTCTAACCATATACTTCCTCCGTTCCATAATAAGTGAAACATAGGAATTGGGCACAAGATTTAATAAACATCACTTTCAAAAGCCAAAAAGTCATAAAATGCCCTTTACATTATCAAAAGGAGGAGAGAGAAAAGCAAACCACACAAGCTTGTGATGGGTACTCTTGTCATTTTGTCGCTTTCTTTTTTCCATTTAAGGTATGTTTCACTTATTTTGAAACGTTCTAAAATAGTAAGTGTTTCACTTATTATGAAACGGGGGAAGTATATATATACTAGCCTTTATATGCACGCTATGCGTGTCAAATCATATATTCTTTAATTATTTTTAGTAATAATTTTTGTCAAAAATTGTTTAGAAAATTGAAAAGGGGAATTGTAGTTATGTGTTTTTTGTTTGCAAATGATGAAGAAGAGAATGTAATGATGAGGAAGAAGATGTTGTAATGTAACTTGTTTTTGGGATAAGAGATAAATTAGGGATTTTAATTTATTTTTTTTAAATATGATTGGCACTTGGCAGTTACCCTTCTCTTTTTATTTTTCTTTATTTCTCCATTTTCTTATTTTTTGGTGTCCCCCATGTGTTGTCTTATATAATAGAAATAATCGCTTTATTTTCTTTTAATTTTATAAGGCAAGTACCATATTCAAGGTTAGCTTTTTTTAATCCTTAACTAGTTTATGGGATTGGGCGATATCTAGGGTTAGTAATATATATCTAATATTGTATAGTTTATTGGTAAGGATTTTAGTATATTATTTTGAAGTCATGCAAAATTAATAGGATGGTTATTAATTACATTTATATCTGCGCATTAATTGCACCAAATTGCTACTATATAAAACATTATCCGAGTTTGGTATCACTACTCCTATAGTCCTATATTTATATATAAGCTATTTGATCATTTGGTTCTTCAAATTTCTGTTAGGTTACTTTCCTATTTCATGCAGCAGTACTGAATACTGATAGCCATAGTGATAATCTTATTCGAGTTCTTATATACAAATTTACTGCTTGGTGGCTAAATTTGAAGCCTCAGGACCATGAGAACTACTGGTGGAAAGCTTTGTCACCTTCAAGTTTGCATGCTTTACAGCTTGCTCTTTACCATTCTGTTTCTACTTTCTAATATTTCAGGTAAACTCACCCCCCCCCCTTTTCCCCTTTCAAATTTTTAGTTTCTTTTTTGTAAAGAAATTTGCTAAATGCATAGTGCATGACTGCATGATAGTTTATTAATTAGTTTGATCCTTTATATGTATAAGGAAAACTGTATAACATATGGTGAAATACTTCCTATTTTAGCTTGCGCATGCACAAAACTGTAACCATTGTATATTTAGGTCCAAAATTTTATAGTATGTCTTTTCACATACTAACTTGGTCTATCCATATATATATATATATTGTTCTAAAGTATTTCTATCATACAATGCATAAGTATTGTGTGATGTATGAAAGATACTCCATCTGTTTCTAACTATGAGGTGTTTTACTAAAAAAATTGTTCTAAAGAACTACCGCAGCAAGATCGAAAGTTATTTTTATTATATTAATACAGTATCCAATGTCAATTATTATATAAATAGGGGAAATATTCCATAGTAAGTATTTATAACAGCCAGAGAAAAAGAAAAAAGAAAAAAAGAGGGTGTTTAAATTGCACATATTTCATTTAGAAAGATTAAACTACTCCCTCCGTCTATAATATAGTGCTTGTTTCTTTTTTACACGATCTCCAAGATGGACATTTAACCTTTAATATCTACAATTCCTTATTAATAAAAAAATATAAAATTGATATTATGAAACTATACATTGAGGCGAATCTAACAAGATACTCATGCGTAAGTTTTTTTTATATATATTAATGAGAATATTTGGTCAAATATTTTAAAATTTGACCCATAAAAAATGAAACAATCATTATATCGTGGGACGGAGGGAGTAGTACAGTATCAGTCATGATGAGGCCATGAGGGTTATCCAGTATCCACTATCCTTAAATACCAACATTCTTATGATCCTACATAGGCGTTACCTTGAATTAGTAAATTGTTCTCTGATTTTCTCGGGTAGTGAATATTGTACAAGTGTAGCTTTTTCACAGAAATGGGGTGGCTAGGTTACAGTAAATGAGAGGCAGTGCATGCATGGCTGCATGCATTATCGATCGCGACAGTGAATTTAGTATTTACTGCTTAACAAATGAATTGGCAGGGGGGTTAGGCAGCAGCAGCCGCATGTCGTTAGTAAAAGAGCGAAAAAGCAGCAAGGAGATTAACACTTCTAAAGTAGTAGTCATTTCCAACAACGACTCTGTCAACGCCACTAACTCTACCTTCTTAATGCGCAAGCTCCACCTCCCTCTCCCAACACCATCTGGTAAATTTTTTTTTAGCCCTACCTTAATACTCGCCCCGTCTCAAAATATAGTTCCTGTTTCTTTTTACACAGTCTGATATTATAAATGTATACATCGAGACGAATTTAACAAGATCCCAGTATATTTTTTGTATACATTAATGAGAATATTTGGTCAAAGTTTTTAAAGTTTGACTCCTAAAATAGAAACATGAACTATATTTTGGAACGGAGAAATTAACTACAAGTGTAGTAGTACAGAATAACACACACTATTTGTGAAACAGGAACTATATAATTTTTGTTAGATGCATCTAGCTAAATACTATTATATCATTTCTCGTCTACTTCTAAGTTCTAGTTAAGCTAGCATCTATTAGACTATTACTATTATTGTCGTTACTTTTTCTTTCATTCAATATTAACCAAGGTCCAAGGTGATATTTGTTTGGACCCCTGATCTGGTCCAACAGTGTTATGCAAAGCCCACCTAAAAGATCTGATCTGTATGCTCCCAAGGGGCCCATCAGCTTAGACAAAAAAACAACTTTACTATAAAAGGGAGACAACTTTCCTACAGACATGGATGCTCCCCAATAGGGTTTCCTGTCTGGGAAATCCCCAACATTATAAAAGCAGCAAGCCCAATCAATGAGCAGGTATTGAATTCTCACCTAACAAAACCAGAGCATCTCTCTCTAGAACTGTTCACTTTCTCTCTCTACCTCAATCTCAACTGACTTGAGCGTCGGAGGGGCTTTCCCGGGAACACCCCCGGGCTAGGTCTCTTTGTTTTGCATGACCTCGGTGGACAAGACTCGGGATTACACTCCAACTCGGGATTTTAACCTCTCTAAATACACTTAACTTCTTTGAATAGTTTCTAGGCAGAAACAGTTTGGCGCCGTCTGTGGGGAAGCTACATCTCAAAGCTACGCACCGAATAACATGGCACCCCGAAGGAAAACAACCCGAGCTTCACATCAGCCCCAACCGACCCCGATTCGGTCCCAACAACACAATGTGCTGGTCGAGTCACTAGCCATTGACGATGAGGGATCTACCCCTCGTAACGAGGAACACAATGTTCCCCAAGAACAATACCAACATGATCCACCTCCCATCACCATGGTGGACATAGAAAGGATAGCTCAGCAGTTGAATGAGAATATGCAACGCAGCTTGCAGGAACTCATAGCGGGAATCCCCCAACTCAACCAAGGGGTACCCCTAGAGTTGAACCAGAGAGGGCCTCATAATCGGAGTGATCTAAACACTCAAGCCCCTAACCGAGGCGGGCAACGAGCGGGAGGAGAAAGATCACGACAGGTCAATTCTCATAGAGCCCCGAATTCCGATGCCCGACGGATCATCGAGGAGAATCGTAGGCGTCGGCTGGAGCAAGACGCTCGGAATTTACTCAACGACAAGAGGAAGGCCAACCAGGGGAAGGTCCGCCAAGAAGAGCCAGCTCAGTCTCGGACTCCCCGAAGGGGGGAGGAGTCGTCCCCTCTCGGGTCCAAAAAGACCAGGACCGAGGGTGAAGGAGACTCGGGACCACCACGAAACCAGAGCCCCGTCTTGATCAACAGAGGGGTACTGAACTTCATGACCCCCTTTAGCCGGGAGATCATGGAAGTCCCTAACCCAAGCAAGGTCAAAGTCCCACTAATCGAACAGTACTCGGGAAATAGCGATCCTGATGATCACATGGCGGCCTACAAGGCCCAGATGAGTGTACAGACCGGGTGCGAAGCCGCTTGGTGTCGGTACTTCCCGACGACCCTTAAGGGCTTAGCACTCAGCTGGTTCTCGGGACTCTCTCCTGGCATCATCACGAACTTTTCAGTATTAGAAGCCTTATGCCACCAACATTTTATTGCCGGGCGCCGGCATAAAAAGACCAGCATCCACTTAATGTCAATCAAACAGCAGGAGCATGAAAGCCTGGCTGACTACATCAAACGGTTCAACGAAGAATCACTAAAGATCTCCGACCTCCAAGACGGGGTGGCCTTCACCGCTTTGATGTCGGGACTATGGCCAGGCAAGTTCAGATGGTCGTTAGCCGAAAATGAAGTAACCACGTTTACTGACGCCATGAGTCGGGCCCAGAAATTCATTCAAGCCTCAGACATTTGCAAGCCTATTGCCGAGAAGTCAAAGAAAAGAAAGGAAGACACCTCTTACCGGGAATCCAACAAAAGTAACAGAAATAACCAGCAACTCCTCCCGAGAACTACAGATAATGGGAGCGACCCCCGCTTCAACAGAAATCGGCGTGAGATCTACTTGGATCTGAAACACAAGTCGGTATTACCTATCCCTCCCCCCATAAGGACCTCAAAGGAAAGAAGGGATCAACGACTGTGGTGTGAATATCACCGAGAGTGTGGGCACACCACTAAAGACTGTCGGGAATTGAAGAAGGCCTTGGATCACTTAGCTGATCAAGGAAAGCTGAACAGATACATCAAGCACTCTCGGGAGGAGAAAGGGAAGGAGAATGAAGGAAAAAATGACAGTGATAACCCGACGGGTATGTCGGAATGATAGCAGGGGGACATGCCTCGGGAGGCTTAACCAGCCGAGCCCGCAAAGCTCACTTGCACGCAATGAGGCAACATGTCTTAGAGATAGAGCCAATGAAGGCGGGATGTCCCGTCATGACGTTTGGGGAGCCTAACCGGCACATCCATACCCCCCATGACGATCCCCTTGTCATAGAGATGAAAATTGCTAACTCAAGGGTCAAGAGGATCCTGGTCGACAGCGGCTCATCAGCGGACATCATCACTCTAGAATGCTTACGGAAGCTGAAATATACCGAGAAGGATATAACCCCGACCAGTCAACCACTGATAGGCTTCGGGGGAGGATCAGTGTATCCCCTCCGGTTCGTGAAACTGGCTGTAAGACTCGGGGAAAGAGGTAAGGGAAGAAGCCTACCAGTCGACTTCCTGGTGGTCGATACCCCACTTCCTTATAACGCTATCATGGGTAGGCCTACCATGAACAAGATAAAAGCAGCCATCTCGTATACCAGCTACTCCTGCAATACGAAACAGATGAAGGCCAAGTCGGAAAGATCTACGGGGATCAGCAGACAGCCCGGGAGTGTTATACAAATAGTTTTAAAGGAACGACTTCAGAAGAAAGACCAAGGAAGAGAAAGAGGGAAGACCCCGTGGATACCCCCACTGGTCTCGGGGTCTACCTTTCAGAGAATCCGAAGCTGTATGAACGACCCCAGCCGGTCGAGGAGGATGAAGAGATAATGCTCGACGAAGATCTCGGGCACGGAGTAAGGATTGGCAAAAACCTCTGTCCCAAGATCAGGGAAAAACTCATCACCACCTTGCGGGAATATAAAGACGTTTTCGCTTACTCCGCCACGGACATGCAAGGGTTGGACCCCAAGTTCGCATCACATGAACTGAACATCAAAGAGGGGTTCCGCCCCATCAAACAGAAGCTCAGGCATCAAGGGCTCGAGAGAAACGCAGCAGCAGCAGAAGAAGTGAAGAAATTGTTAGAGGCGGGCATCATTGAAGAGTGCCAATACACAGAGTGGTAAGCCAATGTTGTTCTGGTCAAAAAAGCTAATGGAGCTTAGCGCATGTGCGTCGACTTCACTGATCTAAACAAGGCATGTCCTAAAGACAACCATCCGCTGCCAAAGATTAACAGGCTGGTCGATTCAACGGCCGGTCACGAGTTGCTCAGCTTCATGGATGCCAACGCGGGATATCACCAGATCCCGATGGCGGAAAAGGACCGAATACATATAGCATTCGTTACAGCCCAAGGCGTATACTGCTACAAGATGATGCCCTTTGGGCTAAAGAACGCAGGGGCAACGTATCAACGAACAATCAACAAGGTCTTTGAGGAGCAACTCGGGAGGAATATTGAGGTGTACGTCGACGATATGATCGTCAAAAGCAACAAGGCAGTAGATCACGTCGGGGATCTTGCGGAAACGCTGAACACCCTACGGCGTCATGGCATGAAGTTAAATCTCAAGAAGTGTGTGTTCGGGTTAGAGGGGGAAATGCCTCGGGTTCTTGGTAGATGAAAGAGGAATTGAGGCTAACCCCGACAAGATCAACGCAGTGTTAAACATGTCCTCACCAAGGAATGTGAGAGAAGTTCAAAGGCTAACAGGGTGCCTAGCAGCGCTGGGCCGCTTCTTGTCTCGCTCGGCTGACAAGAGCTTGTTATTCTTCAGAGCACTGAAAAGGAAGGAGTTTGATTGGGACGACGAGGCCGAACAACAGGGCATTTCAACCATTTGAAACAACACCTAGCGACGTTGCCCAAACTCATATCACCTTTGCCGGGAGAAACTCTCTATATATATCTCTCGGTATCAGAATATGCTCTAAGTGCGGTACTCGTGGCTGAAAGAGAAGGAACTCAACACCCAGCATACTTCATCAGCCATGCTTATAGAGGAGCAGAAGCACGGTACAGCCAGATCGAGAAGATGGTTTTTGCGCTGGTAATGGCGAGTAGGAAGTTGAAGCCATATTTCCAGGCGCACCCCATCAAGGTCCTAACCGGACAACCCATCAGGAAAGTAATCGAAAGCAGAAATCATTCAACTCGGATGACCGAGTGGGCATACCAGTTGGCAGACTTCGGGTTGGAGTATGAGCCCCGAAGAGCAATCAAGGCACAAGCATTGGCGGATTTCATCAGTGAGTGCAGCTCCCGACCCCTTGACTTGGGAGAAAGGGAGTCGTGGGAGTTGCAAGTAGATGGTTCAGCCACCAAAGCCGGCAGCGGAGCAGGGCTCGTGATCATCCCCTCAGTCGGGGATAAAATGGAGTATGCTGTCAAATTTGATTTCCTGGCCTCAAACAATGAGGCTGAATATGAAGCCCTGATCTTGGGCCTTCAAATCTGCATAAGCTCGGGAGCCCAGACAGTAATGGCCAAATCAGATTCAAAGCTCGTAGTGGGGCATGTCTCGGGAGAGTATGAGGCCAAGGAAGACAACATGAGGATGTATCTCAACAAAACCCGGGAGCTCATCAAGAAGTTGTCATCATTCAACATACAACACCTCCCGAGGTCAGAAAACCAGCAGGCCGACGCCCTGGCCCGTATGGCAAGCTCCGCAGATGGACTGACCCCTCGAACCATCATCTGGGAGGTTCTAGAGCAGCCTAGCATTAATTCCCTCCGGATCCACGCCTTGGACAGAGCCGATACATGGATGGGGGAAATCATAAGCTTCCTCAGAGATGGCATACTACCCTCGGTAGAGAAAGAAGCTAAGGCTATTAAGAAGAAATCAAGTTGGTTCGTCTGGCATGAGGGGATCCTCTACAAAAAATCCTACACTCATCCACTACTAAGTGTGCTACACCATTTGAGGGCAATTACATCCTTCGGGAAATTCACGAGGGCGCATGCAGCAGCCATCAAGGGGCAAGGACCATTGCCGGGAAAGCTCTGAGAGCCGGGTACTACTGGCCCACACTGAAAGCTGATGCTCGGGAGTTGGTGAAGAAATGCCCCAACTGCCAACTCCACGGAGATATCCCTCGGGCTCCCACGAATCCCCTGACAGCCATACAAGCAGTACTACCGTTCGATAAGTGGGGGATGGACCTAATAGGCCCATTCCCAGCAGCCTCGGAACAAAGAAGGTTCCTCCTAGTGGCCATCGACTACTTTACCAAATGGGTCGAGGCTGAACCACTAGCTTCGATAACGGACAAGCAAGTGCAGAACTTCATTTGGAGAAACATCATCACCCGTTTCGGGATTCCAAGGACCCTTATCTCGGACAACGGGAGACAATTCAACAGTGGCCCCACCCGGGATTATTGCTCCAGGTTCGGGATTCAAACACGGTTCTCTGCAGTATCCCGACCCCAGACCAATGGCCAGGCTGAGGCCGCGAACAAAATAGTGCTGAATGGGATTAAGAAGTCGCTGGAAGGAGCGAAGGGCTCCTGGGTCGATGATCTTCCTGGCGTGCTCTGGTCCGCAAGAACAATTGTGAAAGAGGCTACAGGCAATTCGCCCTTCACCTTAGTCTATGGCAGCGATGCCGTCCTTCCAGTAGAAGTCGGGATACCTTCCCCAAGGCTGACATTCTATGAATATGACAAGAATGAAGAAGAGAAGAAAGTCGAGCTGGACTTACTACCGGAGTCCCGGGGCAATGCACTACTCGAGTCAATTCGCAACAAGCAAAGGGTGACCAGGCAATTCAACCTCAGGGTGAAAGCTAGGCCAATTCATGTAGGCGATTGGGTGGTCAGGAAGGTCGAGGCCACAGGGCTGACACACCTAAAAGGCAAGCTAGGGCCTAAGTGGGACGGACCTTACAAAGTCACGGAAGTAATCATGCCGGGAACATACCGACTCGAGTCACCCGAAGGCACCCCATTGGCCCGACCTTGGAATGCGGATAATCTGAAGAAATATTACATTTAGTTATGAGCATAGGCCACACTTGAGCCTCATTTTGTAAACCACAACTCGGGGCAACCAGTTGTACCCTATTGGAGTTGGCGGGATTTCTTGAGCTTAGGCCACACTTGAGCCTTATTTTGTAAACCACAACTCGGGGCAATCATTTGTACCCTATTAGAGTTGGCGAGATCCCTTGAACTGGGCCACTTGAGCCTACAATTCATTCTGTTAGACACAACTCGGGGCAGTCAGTTGTACCCCATAGGTGACCTTAAAGATTGTACTCGGGAAAATATGAATGAAACAATTTGGTTCATAGCAGTTGCGTCCAACAAAATTATACTGAATGGAAATTGCAGTCATATTATACTTGGTAAATTAAGCTCGGAAGATACGACAAACACAAAGTAACTTCATTTCATCAAATTAAAATAGTACAACCTAAAGACACCGGGGAACATAACTCCCGAGAGTCTAGTAACTGTGAACGGGAACTGAAATGAAACTAAGCTGCCAGAGTCTTATCAGGGGAACTGTCGGTGCTACCAGCACCATCCCCATCTGAATCCTTGCTAGAACACGCAAACTCGGGGTCACCAGTATCAGCGGCGGGATCCGCAGAGCTGGGAGTGACCTCAGCGGTCGTAGAAGCCTGAGCAATAATAATCGGCTGAGAAACGGCAAGGGGAACCGGAGTAGTAGGACGAGCGTGAGACGCCTCCACCTGTTCCTCAGCGATACGGCGGTCGAACTCGGCTTCGATGTCGTCCCAGTTCAAAGAAGAGTCGGGACCAACAATAATTCCTTTAAGACGCTCCTTCGTCTCGCGAACAGCGAGGCGGTAAGAGTTGGCGGCCATCTTCCCCAGAAAGGCCAAGCCCTCGGGGGACCTCTTCCACTCCTGTAAAAATTCCCCCTGCACCCGCTCGAGCTTAGAACGAGCTTTCTGCAGTTTGTGCCTCGAACTCTTAGCCTTCTTCGCCGCCTCGGTTAACTGAAGTTGCAGATCCTCGACACTCTTTTGAGCGGTATTACGCTCGATTGTGACAGCCTCGAGGTCAGCCTTGACTTGTTTGTGGGACTCCTTCAGCGTAGTCATCTCGTTCACCGCTGTACGAGCCTGTTCAAAAGTCTCTTTTTGCCCATCAAGCTCAGTATTGAGCTTAGCAATTTCGGCCTCTTGATCCGAGACCTTCTTAGTAAGGGCCTCCACCTCCTTGTTCAAAGCATTGATGCCCGCCTCAAACTGGGCTCGACGGTTGATTACCGAGGTCATTCGGATGGAAGTCTGCGAAGATGGAGAAAATCAACAAAGGTCGACATAAAAGGAATAACAAGCACCAGTTCGAGAGAGCATACCTCGAGCCAGGACTCATAAAGAGCATTAACTTCCCCATGACCTAAGGCCAGAAGGGTCTCGTCATCGGCGTCCGTATAGATCGCCTTGACCGCGTTCTTCACCCTCGCCAATTTTTGAGATTTCGTGATGTCAGTGAACGGAACATCCGACCCAATTGGATCAACTCGGGGTCGTTTCGGGGGAAGATCATCAAAGACCTGGAGATCGCCTTCGTCCTGAACCTCGGGTCTTCTCTTACTACCTGTAGAAACGCCCGAGGTCGCCTTATCAGAAGCCTTGGAGGCAGCCTTCTCCTGTGCATGGGCCTTCTCCAACGCCTGAGCCTTTTCCGTGTTCCCTTTCAGTCGGCGAGAGCGAACCTGGGGCTTCTTGGCCCTCTTCGGATCGGTATCCTGAAAATATTAGAGGTTAGTACCAAGTCGGGGGATGAAGTCAAACAATCAACAGGTCTAAGTTACCTTTGGAGGTGGCGGGATAGACATTGTCTCGGCATCGAGCTCGTCCAGAAGTTTAGCTGCTAGAGCCACGCTGTCGACATACCTCTCAGCCATTGCAGGATCAAGTCGGTGTCGGGCAAGAGCTGAAACAGAAGAAACGTCAAAACTTTAGCAAAAAAGTGAAATTCACACATCTGATGGTAGGGAATTACCCTTGTCACAGCTACAACTCAAGCCCGCCGACGCCAAGAACATCTCATTCCACATCTCATGGCGGGTGGGTAACCAATTCTGGGGCACATAGGTCAGGGCACCAGTCAGCGTCCTCGGGGTCGTGGAAAGATAAATTCCCACCACCGCCTCTTCCCGAGACATCTCGGGGACCGTCTGGTTGAACCTAAAGCGGGGTCCCTCCTCGGGAGGAAGAATGGGAATCCCCCACTCGCCACTAGTGTAGACATGATAGAACATCCGTCTAAACCCTTTCTGATTCGAAGGGGAATCACGGACAACTTTATAACCTGCCCTACACTGGAAGCGGAACCACCCGGGGCCATGAAGATCAGCCGGCCCTAACATCAATGTAAAGATATTGCGCCATAAGCGCATGCTCGGGGCAACACCGAGAAGGTCACAAATGGAGATGAAGCCGTTTATGGACAACCAGCTGTTGGGTAGAAGATTGGTCAATGTCAGCTAGTAGGCGTTCAAAACCTCCTTAATGAAAGGATGCAGTGGGAATCTAAGGCCCATCTGCATGCCTTGATGGTATACCGAAACACACCCCACCGGAGGTGTCACCACTGAATCGGTATGCTTAGCCCGAATCACAAAGAACGGGTCCTGAATCCAAAATTTGGTCGCCACATACTTGGCATTACGCTCCATATATTTCATGAATGTAGCCTCGGGGAAGTAGGTATGGGGGCCGCCCTCGGGGTCTAAAGGGGGGTACTCTTGACCAGAAGTGGTGGGGGCTTCCTCGTCAGCCTCTTTGGATACCGTAACAACCCCGTTAGAAATAAGACGGTCGAGGTAGCTGGTGCTACATGGCCTATGGGCTAAAGAAACTTCCCAAGGACCTGGAACTACCCCCTCATCCTCCTCACTCAGCGAATCCGAGGGGCTGGGTAAAGGAACTGCCTCGGGAACGGCCAACGGGTCCTCACACGGGACTCGGGTGCTAACTAAGAACCCGTCAACCCCACGAATCTCTTCCGAAAGTTTAGGGGAAGCGGGGACATTTGGATCAGACTCGGGATCCATCCTATGGACGTCTATTTCAATTATCAAACAAGGAAATACAGAATTACTGCTAAGGAAGAGCGTACCTTCTCGGGAATTCTCGGTCTCGGGAATGTAACTGGCACGTGTACTCTTGGACTTGGGACTGGAGCCAGCTATGGAGAAAGTTAGAGAGAGAAAGAAGAGAGAGATTGAGAAAATTCGCAAATGATTTGAGAGTACGGAAAAATTACTCTCTTCCTCCTCTATATACATCCATCTCCACGTCCGCACCACGACAACCTCAGGGCCTCCTTTGACGGGCTCTTAAAACCTGGGCCTTCAGTAAGAAAAGCCCAAGGATCAAACCTTGAGTCAAGGGGCCCAAATTGGCATAAAGGCACTAAGTCAAGAAAGTCAACGGTCAACGGTCAACGGTAAACAGTCAACGGTCTATGACCAATTACTCAAACACCGACCAAAAATTAAGCCTATCTCCAAGATTCCCCGAGTCAAGCACCAGCTTACCTCCTCGGCCTTGCCAGGAGTCCCCAGCACCAAGCTAAAATACGATAATACTCCTAGTACCCACCTCGGGGTTGCATCCATGGAAGGCTTACTAGCTTCGTAAGGGGCCCAATACTTAGCCAAAAAATGGCCAAGTACCTCTACACCCAACTCGGGATCCTCATAGGAAGGGCTCATTAGCCCCCGAGTTGGTGTCTCACCCTTCTCGGCCTTGCCAGGGGGCTCAATACTTAGCCAAAAAATGGCTAAGTACATCAACACCCAACTCGGGATCCTCATAGGAAGGGCTCATTAGCCCCCGAGTTGATGTCTCACCCTTCTCGGCCTTGCGCAGGGCTCAATACTTAGCCAAAAAATGGCTAAGTACCTCAACACCCAACTCGGGATCCTCATAGGAAGGGCTCATTAGCCCCCGAGTTGATGTCTCACCCTTCTCGGCCTTGCCAGGGGGCTCAATACTTAGCCAAAAAATGGCTAAGTACATCAACACCCAACTCGGGATCCTCATAGGAAGGGCTCATTAGCCCCCGAGTTGATGTCTCACCCTTCTCGGCCTTGCCAGGGGGCTCAATACTTAGGGCTAAGTACATCAACACCCAACTCGGGATCCTCATAGGAAGGGCTCATTAGCCCCCGAGTTGATGTCTCACCCTTCTCGGCCTTGCCGGGGGCTCCAATACTTAGCCAAAAAATGGCTAAGTACATCAACACCCAACTCGGGATCCTCATAGGAAGGGCTCATTAGCCCCAGGAGTTGATGTCTCACCCTTCTCGGCCTTGCCAGGGGGCTCAATACTTAGCCAAAAAATGGCTAAGTACCTCAACACCCAACTCGGGATCCTCATAGGAAGGGCTCATTAGCCCCAGGAGTTGATGTCTCACCACTTCTCGGCCTTGCCGGGGGGGCTCAATACTTAGCCAAAAAATGGCTAAGTACATCAACACCCAACTCGGGATCCTCATAGGAAGGGCTCATTAGCCCCCGAGTTGATGTCTCACCCTTCTCGGCCTTGCCACGGGGCTCAATACTTAGGGCTAAGTACATCAACACCCAACTCGGGATCCTCATAGGAAGGGCTCATTAGCCCCCGAGTTGATGTCTCACCCTTCTCGGCCTTGCCAGGGGGCTCAATACTTAGCCAAAAAATGGCTAAGTACATCAACACCCAACTCGGGATCCTCATAGGAAGGGCTCATTAGCCCCCGAGTTGATGTCTCACCCTTCTCGGCCTTGCCAGGGGGCTCAATACTTAGCCAAAAAATGGCTAAGTACCTCAACACCCAACTCGGGATCCTCATAGGAAGGGCTCATTAGCCCCCGAGTTGATGTCTCACCCTTCTCGGCCTTGCCAGGGGGCTCAATACTTAGCCAAAAAATGGCTAAGTACATCAACACCCAACTCGGGATCCTCATAGGAAGGGCTCATTAGCCCCAGGAGTTGATGTCTCACCCTTCTCGGCCTTGCCACGGGGCTCAATACTTAGGGCTAAGTACATCAACACCCAACTCGGGATCCTCATAGGAAGGGCTCATTAGCCCCCGAGTTGATGTCTCACCCTTCTCGGCCTTGCCACGGGGCTCAATACTTAGGGCTAAGTACATCAACACCCAACTCGGGATCCTCATAGGAAGGGCTCATTAGCCCCCGAGTTGATGTCTCACCCTTCTCGGCCTTGCCAGGGGGCTCAATACTTAGCCAAAAAATGGCTAAGTACCTCAACACCCAACTCGGGATCCTCATAGGAAGGGCTCATTAGCCCCCGAGTTGGTGCCTCACCCTTCTTGGCCTTGCCAGGGGGATCAACACTTGGACAAATATTGGTTAAGTACCTCATGACCAACACGGGATTCTAGGAGAAGGCTCATTAGCCCCCGAGTTGGCCCATACCCACCTCGGCCTTGCCAGGGAGCTCGGGTAGTGAAAGATGACCACACTCGGGTTCACCTGTGGCATCAAGAGTTTGTCTGAAGCTTAGTCCCGAGTCGGGACTAATACTCGCCCAAGTCGGGACAGGATAGAGGAGCATACTCGGGGTCCGCCTAAGCACCACAGCAGCCACGACCAAGTCCGGATTCATACTCAGGGCCTGCATACTCTCGGTAGGGGCTCCAGTGGTGAAAGAACGGCACACTCGGGGTTCTCCTGGGGCATCAAATCAATGCCAAACCGAGTCGGGGTTTTCACTCACCCCGGGTCGGTAAACGACTGGCCAGGACAACGTGACTTTCTCGGGGTTTGTCTGAAGCTCAGACCCGGGTCAGAATTCATAGCCTACCGAGTCGGGACTCATCTAATGGAAGGAGCGCCATACAGTGAGAAGCCTGGCCAACACCACCTCGGGGAAGTAGCCCCCCCCTCGGGGTGGCTCAATGCCGAGCACGATGGCGTCACCTCGGGATTGCTTGGAAGCAAGCCTAATAGTCCCCACATCACCTCGGGACTTGCCTGGGGCTCCGGAATTCACGAAGTCTCCCTCCTCGGGATCTGCATACTTTGAAAAAGTTCGGGGGCGAGACCCCCGTGCTTGGTTAATCCTAGCGCCACATAGCTGACTCAAGGCATCATTCGACGAACATCGGCAAAAACATTATTGTTCCGCCAACCAACCGCACCGAAAATCGAGGATCTCACTCCGATTACTTGGCGTGGGGCTAATTGTTTGGACCCCTGATCTGGTCCAACAGTGTTATGCAAAGCCCACCTAAAAGATCTGATCTGTATGCTCCCAAGGGGCCCATCAGCTTAGACAAAAAACAACTTTACCATAAAAGGGAGACAACTTTCCTACAGACATGGATGCTCCCCAATAGGGTTTCCTGTCTGGGAAATCCCCAACATTATAAAAGCAGCAAGCCCAATCAATGAGCGGGTATTGAATTCTCACCTAACAAAACCAAAGCATCTCTCTCTAGAACTGTTCACTTTCTCTCTCTACCTCAATCTCAACTGACTTGAGCGTCGGAGGGGCTTTCCCGGGAACACCCCCGGGCTAGGTTTCTTTGTTTTGCAGGACCTCGGTGGACAAGACTCGGGATTACACTCCAACTCGGGATTTTAACCTCTCTAAACACACTTAACTCCTTTGAATAGTTTCTAGGCAGAAACAATATTAATTCAATTAGTCCTAAGATCTTTGACCAATTTTTTTGGAGGTCATAGTTAATGAACTCTTACATATATATCATTCCTTCGTTTTTTTTACTTGCAACGTTTTGACTTTTACGCTTGTCAATGTACAACTTTGACCATTAATATCTCTAATTATATATTTGTCAAAATTATAAGAAGTTGAAATCATGTAAATATATATTGAGATAAATCCAACAACACCTTACATGCTAAAATTTATATTGTATATTATTCACAAATTTTCGGTGAAAGTAAGTGCATGAATAGTGCAAAAGTCAAATATTGCAAGTAAAAATACTGAGGAAGTATATACTCTAGAAGGTATATCATCAATTGGCCGGGTCTTATTAGATTATTTGCATTGTGTATCTTTATGATGTAAACTATATATTGTGTATTTAAAGATATTAATAGTCAAATAGTATGTAGGTTGGAGATAGTTAGAAGGAAGTCAATGCATGTCAACAATGATCATGCCTTGTGAGTTGTGACACCACATTACCTGTACAAATATATATGTACAAGTTCCTATTATTCATTTCATTTGAGATTAATAATAGGGGGTCAAAATTATCAGAGAGTCACATAACTGAATTCTACTATAGAATATTTCTGACTTATGATCTCAAAAACTCTTTGATTTCCTTCTAATATAAAGAGTTACATTTACATTGCTCGACTTATGATCTCAAAAACTCTTTGATTTCCTTCTAATATAAAGAGTTACATTTACATTGCTCAGTCCCTTGTACAACATCCTTTGTCCAAGTCATATGAAGCTACCAAATAAGATTAATTATATGATTAACAAATCTTCAAGATTATTGTACTAGCTACTTCAACAATGATGATTATATATTGATGTTCACACTTATGGTACTGTTGGGTAGAGTGTTTTCAGACTTAAGCATGATTTTCAAGTTTCCATGCATCACAATGATGTACATATATGCATGCTATGGTGGACAGATGATGATGGATCAGAATATAATGGAATGGGATCATCATGCTCAAACGAGGACATAGACATATACCAAGGGCCAACCTCTCCGTTACCCAGCGGAATCCCAACCTACACAGTTGAGATACTGAATGCCTGTGTAGACGGTTGCAGCATTGCTAACATTCACGTCAGTTGCGGGTGGTTCAGCTCCGCTAGGCTCATCGATCCAACCGTGTTCCGGCGACTCTCCTACGATGACTGCCTTGTCAACGACGGTGATCCGCTCGACGCCGGCCAAAGCTTGTCTTTTCAATATGCCAATAGTTTCCGTTACCCTCTCTCTGTTTCCTCTGTTGATTGCTACTGACATACTCCAATTACACCATACTTGTTGCAATAATAATACTCTACATGTGTATCCATAGTACTCAATATCTCATGTTACGTCCTCCATTTTCCATTTTAAGTTGAATTTTACATTCCTCGCACGAGTTTAACTATTAATATCTTTTTAAAATTTATATTTCAAATATATGTTATAATAGAATTTATATTTATA
This sequence comes from Beta corolliflora, assembly GCA_947648045.1. Classification (NCBI taxonomy): domain Eukaryota; kingdom Viridiplantae; phylum Streptophyta; class Magnoliopsida; order Caryophyllales; family Amaranthaceae; genus Beta; species Beta corolliflora. The sequence goes on from CANSZD010003952.1 coordinate 213,382, forward strand.
TGTTCATCAAATTTTTACTAACAATTTTTAATTGCCAACTAGTTTTTAGGCCCGGGCGATGCCCCGAGTTATTAATATTTTTATGTCAAAAGAGAGCATCTAATGTTGCATAGTTCATTGGTTAGAACTTTACTACATTAACTTGAGGTCACGTGGTCGAATCTTGTACGAAACATGTTTTTAATTTTTTTAATGTATGTTGATGACATGGAACGAAACAACTAAAGGGGGCAGTGCCACGTGGCGCGTAGACTTGCTTCAGAATGCCTTTTAATATATTTGTATAGATAGTATAGTACATATATCGTGCAATTAATATTGCAACTAAAATTTGTTGAAAGATTTGTTACTAATGAATTAGTTTCGTAATAGCTTCATAAGCACAAGCTAATACTTCTATATTGTTAGTAATGTTGGCTAATAGTACATTAATGGGTAGTTAGTAGTACCATGCTTCTGAAGTGTTATTGGTTACTAATTAATCATAAATCATGAGTTGGTAAGTAAGCGTGTATGTTAGTAGCTCACTCACTAAGTGTAATTGGTTAGTAGTGAGTTAGTTTGTCTAATTTAGTAATCCCCCGTTTCTATTTGTTCTTCCTACTTTGACTGTTTTTCTCTCTTTAAAAGGTTCTAAATAGGAAGAACATGTAGGAATGAAGGGAGTAATAATAATGTTAGTTTTGTATACTTAATTACTTTTTAATTTGGGGGGGCCCCACTTGGGACCCTATGGTAAGATGAAGGGTCATGCCAGACCGGAACCTCTTACAGGTTAACCCGACCTGGGTTTGCGGGCAGACATTTTGAGAGTTGGGGGGATGGTAAGGGGAAACCCTTCTCCCAAAGTGCCCCTAGTGAGGATCGAACCCCACCTTGAGGTTGGAAGGTTCTTTCCTTACCACTAGGCCAAGCGTAGCTTGGTATATATACTTAACGGTGTTTTCACCAAATACCCCTGACAAATCAAAAAATTCACAATATACCCTCAATGTTCCAAAAATTCACCATATACCCCTGAGTGATCAAAACTGTTCACCAGATGCCCTTTTTCTAACAGTCGTTAACTCACCGTTAGCTTTATTTACGATTTTGCCATCATTAAGCCCTAACCCTAAAATGTAAACCCTAATCTAAACCCTAAAATCTAATCTAAACCCTAACCCTAAAATCTAAACCCTAACCCACCCATCCCCCCCTCCACCCCCCACCCCCCCCCCCTCCCCCCTCCCCCGCCAGCGCCTCCCTCCCCACCACCCCCGCCCGAATCCCCCTCCTCCCCCACCCCTTCGAACTCACGGGCCCCCACCCCTTCGAACTCATAGCCCCCCACCCCTTCGAACTCGTCGCTCCCACCACCCTGCGAACTCGTCACTCCCCCTCCCCGTTGCAAAATCGTTCCCGAGATTGTTCCCCCACCCATGCGAACTCGTCTCTCTAACGCGCCGTCGTTCAACGCAGGTTTTTAAGATCTATGGTAGTATCCATTGAAACCCTAGATCTGTAAAATTGAAGAACCGGTGAAAATTGGGGGTGATAGAAGCGAAATTAAGCTTGAGTTGGGATTAGAGTGACGAGTAGCGTGGTGGATTGTGCGCGCGCATGGGTTCGGCGAGTGGCCGGCTATGGCGGAAGGGGGGCAAAGGGGGGTGGGGTTCTCGCGACGGGGTGGGGGGAGGGCCTGCTAGGGTGGGGTTTTGAAAGGAGGGTGCGGGGGGGGGGGGGGCTTGGAAGGGGAGGGATTGTTGGGGTGGTGGGAGGGTGGAGGAGGGGTTGCGGTGGGGGTGGGGGAGGGGGGGGTGGAGTGGGAGGGAGGGGTGGGGGCGGGGGTTAGGGTTAGGGTTAGGGTTTGGGTGGGTTAGGGTTTGGGTGGGTTTGAGTTAGGGTTTACATTTTAGGATTAGGGCATAATGATGGCAAAATCGTAAATAAAGTTAACGGAAGTTAGAAAAGGGCATTTGGTGAACGTTTTCGAAAACTCAAGAGTATATGGTGAATTTTTGGAACATTGAGGGTATATGGTGAATTTTTTAATTTGTCAAGGGTATTTGGTGAAAAAACCGTATACTTAATTACTTATATGTGGTTACCAGCACCAAGTTTTTGCCATCATATACTCTTACTATACTCTTCAATGGTTGCTACGCGCAACTCTTAATCATTAAACGTTACACACCCATACAAATATTTAAATTACCCTTAATACTAAATTTTAAGTCATCTTTAATCTTTTTTTTTTGAGGGGATCTTTAATCATCATTGGACCTGCACACACAGGCCCACACCGGAGAAGAGAGTGACCACACACAAGCCCATATGAGGTTCCATCCTAAAACCAATTGGCAATAGGAGAAGTAGCCCATTAAGCTTATATGTTAGTCACTCTCTTTCTTTGTCTTCAATGTGGGACAAGCTCACATGTGGGTTAGTTAACACCTTAACACTCCCCCTCACATGTGAGCTCATCTGAAATAACACCCCTACATGGGGCAAACACTATTATAGGGCCCTCCCTATATGGGAACAACAATGGGTCAGTATCGTCCTGCTCTGATACCATGACAAATTCATCATTGGACCTGCACACACAGGCCCACACCGGAAAAGAGAGTGACCACACAAAAGCCCAGATGAGGTTACATCCTAAAACCAATTGGCAATAGGAGGAGTAGCCCATTAAGCTAATATGTTAGTCACTCTCTCTCTTTTTCTTCAATGTGGGACAAGCTCACATGTGGGTTATTCATTGTGTTATGACACTAGTTTATATTGGTTTTTAACTTTTGTGTATATTATTGTAACACCCCCGCCAACCCGAACCCTTTTTCATTTAATAATACTAGAGATGGGGGAAAATCCACGAGGGTTCGACTCAACGGGCGTGCTATCACCGCACTTATCTCCTTGGAAATAAATGCAAGGCTAGATTAAAGCATACTAAATTCAAAATAAATTAATCCTTACAACTCAGTATATCGTTCATTAAATATTATTAATTACTTAAGTGTTTCAGAGTTCCAGCGGAAGCTAAATCATAAGCTAAGTGGATAACAACTCTACATGATCTCCCTTTTGTTCCCCCGTCGATCACCCACCTGCACAAATACATTGAAAAGAAACAAGAGAGACAAGCTCCCAAAAATCAGAAAAACTGAGTAATTCCAACTCCATCCCGTAAAATACTTAAGTTGAAAATACCTTGTAAAATAGTAGGTTAATAGGGTTATAAGGCATAGCACACATACACGTTTATATACAATGAATAATCGCATAAGTTCAATTAATCCAGTTATTTAAGGAGAGGAAAGAGAACGCCAGTAAGCCAGAGTCAATCCTTTGTAACCACTTACTTCAACATTGTAGGCCGGGGTCAATCCCCTGTAACCACCTACGGATAACATAATGGCCATAATAACAGAGTCCCTAGTGTGCACACCCCTTCTACTTGGATCACAACAAGATAGAAGGAAGACAAATGTAAAAATCAGCATAGTAACTTAAAACCTCAGAGGGCCGCTGAACCTCTCATATAAGGCAACATGTTCATCATTTCCCTCCGATATTTCACTTTACGTGATTAACATCTTTTAAATTTCAAGTCATCACATAAATCACGTACACATTTACGTCATCTTGTTCAATCCAGTGTGAACATATTCAATCCATCATAATCTCAATCCATTCATATGTTTCAATAACTCATTTCATAAACACCACCGTCACTTGAGTTCATTTATCACTTCAGATTCATAATCATTTCATTATCACAAGTTCTTACCAATTTCAACTTTCATAAAGTCTCAATATTAATAACAATAATAATATTCATGATAATCATAATGATATATAGTAATAATAATAACAATAATAATAATAATAATAATAATAATAATAATAATAATAATAATAATAATAATAATAACATTATTAAATGACATTAACCGATTTTAATAACGTTATAATAACCATCTTTGTCATATCGTACATCGTCCATAGTCATGATTCATAATCGAAATCCATAGTCGTTGTCCATTTTATCCTTCATATTCATAATCCGCATTAAGTCGATAATCCATAATTATAGTCCATACTTATAAATTTTATAAGCACATAATGATCATGTAATCAATTCTTTTACACTAACGGGATCTATGTTTAGATGGACATCGGAGATTACCTCGTGACGCGTGCCGAAAAGTTACGTTCACGAACGGATTAACACTCTTGATATTCCTCGTCTACGCAATCGGAGTCTACAATAGACGTTAACGATATCTAAGTTAATTACCTAAATAACCCCTTTTTATATATAAAATAAACAATTTAAATAATTGAAATAACTTAAATAATTCTTAATGATTTTAAGAGAGTTTATAAATCAAAGTTTATGGTTTCCAAATTATTTATGAAATCATTTTAAGTACTCAAAGATTACTTCAACTTAATTCTCATTAACTTAAACAATTATTTTAAACATAAAAACTAACTTTATTATACTTCTTACTTTGTTTTAGAAAATTAAGAAATATTTTCAAGTTATAAAAGACTAAGTTAATTAATGTAAAATATACCAACTTAATAAAGTAAGTTAATATAATTATAGGATACCAATCCAAACCAATTAATCAAAACTAAACATTGTTTTGTTATTAAAAGTCAAAGTCAAAGTCATACTAAAAAGAGAAGGGGGGGTAATACTGATTCTTTGAATCAGTTGACATAAACCAAGAGAAAAAAAATTGAAGGAAGGAAGAACAAGGGAAAGAGACGAATCAGGAGGAGAAGAAAAACAATGGAGGGAGCCTGGTGGTTTTGATGGTGGACGGCGACGACTCGGCGGCGTCGATGGGTCAGGTGGGAGGGGGACGGCTGGGCGCGGCTGCAGGGAGGCAGCAGGGTGCTGCGAAGGAGAAGAAAGGGTTGGCGGTGCTGCGATGGTTCAGGTGGCGGTTTTCTGGGTGGTCTTGGTGGTTCGAGTGGTGGTTGTCGGTGGATTGAAATTTCATTTTAAATTTTCAAAATTAAAAATCAGAAATTAAGGAAGAAGAGAAATGAATTGAAGCAAACCTTTTGAGATTGTTTGCTTGAGTAATTTGATGAGTAAAGTTCAGTATTTATAGAGGAGTTTGGTCAGAAATTTTGAGCTTTGGGTCAAGCTCCATTAATGGTGGGTATGGTGAGGTATGGTGTTAGGGATTTACTTTTGACTGATTTTACTCCCAAAATCCGGGATTATGGATTGAATTTCATACTCTTCTGACAAGAACTGTTGATTTTGTTGAAAAATTGCTCCTTTGGCTTTGTTGATCATACGTGAGGAGGGATGAAGATGGTGATCTGATGATCACGTTTCCCCTTCTTTTTCCTTTTTTTTTGGCTAAAAGGCATATGGGTTATGGACTTGGTATTTGGGTTTAGATTGCTAAAAATGGATGGACACATGTACAAAGATACCCACAACCAAAAATAAAGAGTTTAATTAATTAGAAATAATGAAATGAATAATAAAACAAGTAAATCATTTATTTTAAACTTGTTAAATAAATTAAAACTAAATGAAATCATTATTTTAATAAACATAGTTATCAAATAAAATAGCATTATCATAAAATAAATTTTAAGTGGAAATAATATTAAACCTTAATAAATAATAAAATAATCTTTGAAAATTCGGGGTATTACAATTATACACCATAATACCGTATTTTACACTTTCCTAATAAAAAATTAGATGAGCCTCACAATTTGACTTTTACACTTGCCAACGCATAAATTTAACCATTAATAATGGATAACTTATGTCCAAGGTTGTGAAAATAAAGATTAGCTAAGATATTTTGCATTTGATATAATTATATGAACTAAATGAGTAAATGGATATCAAGGACTAGCTAGGAGTGTAGAATCCTAAGATTCATATCTTGAAGAATTCCTTAACGAGGAGATAACAAAATATCATATGGACCCACTAGCTTCACATAAATAGACTTATTATTAACCAGGTTCATTTTATATGTGTTATCTTTTATTTGTTGTTACAATCAATATTTAATACTTCAAATTAATTACCTTCTTTAAATGGTGATTTTAATACGTAAAAGCCTAAAAGGTTAATTTGTAATTCAAATAAGACTGTTTGGCTCGATATTTGTGGGTTCCAAGAAACGGAATCCATTACCTATGTCTTCATATCTGGTCCCCAAATCCATTACCATACCATTACTTGGTGGACTGGTGGTAATGAATTCCTTTAGTTTTTTTACCTTCCCTTCCCCGTCAAGTTACAGAATCTATTTTTTGGTGGCAATGATTGATTACATTTCCTTTTTCATTCTATGACTTGAACCAAACACCCGATAAAGGTAATAGTTATTGTTATCATTCCTCTCCTTTTTGTATATTATATCCCTTTGCATCTCATGGCTTGAACAAAAGAAGTTCTTAATAGGTATGGGAGAATTGCCTTAAAGGTTTCCACAAATGTGGTAAGAGATCAAAATCTTGGTATGTATATACATACGATGAATATGGGAGTATATCAGTACATGTCTTGATAGTAGCTGAATACTACTCCTATATTAGTTGTTGTATTAGCGTTGTGAATTGGTATCTAAATTTCAAGCTAATTAAGATTATCTAGTCACCATGAATGCATGTGATAGGTTTTGCATGTTGTACTTGGTTTTGAGCATCTTCTCTCTACTTTCTACCACTGGTATTATACTCTGATGTTTTCTCTATCACCCTGTTTTTGCCATTTTAGATTCTAGGTTGTATATACCAATCTTGATTTTGCTGCTTCATGTCATGCAATGTCCTCTAATTTCTATATACTTTGATTTCTTTGCAGGGCATAGTACTAGTAGGAGGGTGGCAACTTTTCAAAGTGAAGTGTTTTTTAAGGACAATAACATTACTAACGTCACTGATAATTACATGAATCCTTATTCGACCGGTAAGTTATTAAAAATTCTTATTTCCAAAAATAAGATCTTTAGAATGAGGTTATTCTAAGCCATTATTAAAGATGGGGTTTTTTAAAATAAAGTTTATTTCAACGAAATTGTAACAAAGGGATTTTGAAGGAGGATTTTTTTAAGTATTAAGGGGGCGTTTGGTTTATTAAGGAGAAAGGGAAAGAGTTTAAGAAAGAGAAACAAGGAGAATGGAAAGGTAAACCCTTTGATTAAAAGAGGTGTTTGGTTAGAATCAATATATCTCTCTCCTCTCACTATTACTCCAACATATATACACCCTCTCTCTCCCAACAACCACTGCCACCACCTCGTCGCCGCCACCACCTCGCCGCCGCCTGCATCTCGTCGGCGTGCCCGCGCGCTGCCCTCCTCTTTACTGCCATCAACGCCTCTCCTTTGTCGCCACCGCCGGTGTCCTTTTGCTGTCTCCTTTTTCTACCACCATAAAACTCAAATCTTAGGTTTTAAAGGTCAAATTCCACCATAAAAACTTCAGATCTGAAGTTTTCATGGCCGAATTTAACCATATAAAGCCATAATTAAAGAGAAGAAAAGGCAATTTTTTTACTCTGGCTTTTTTTTCGTTTTTGGATTTTGGTGATATGCGGTTTGTGTTGTGATGGTGGTGGGGTGGTGGTTTGTTTTTGGTTTCGGGTGTCTGGTGGTTTCGTGGGGTGGCTAGGTGGTGGTAGGTGTTGGTTTTGTGATGGGTGGATGTTCAACAAGGTGGTTACATGGTGGTGGGGGGTTGGTTTCGTGGTGGTTTCGTGTGTCGTGGGGTGGTTGCGTGGTGGTAAGTGTTGGTTTTGTGGTGGATAATTGATTTCGCGGGGTGGATGGATGGTGGTGGGTGTTAGTTTGGCGGTGGTGGGTGTTTCGTGTGGTGGTTGGATGACAGTGGGTATTAGTTTCGTGGTGGTTGGGTTTTTCATGCGGTGGTTGGATGGTGGTGGGTGTTGGTTTCGTGGTGGTTCGGTGTGTTGTGGGGTGGTTGGGTGGTGGGTGGGTTGCGAGGTGGTGGTTCGGTGGCATGAGTGGTGGTTCGGTGGCATGAGTGGTGGTTGTGGTGGCTTGAGTGGTGGTCAATAATGAGTCAAGATGATCATGGAGTAGCATGAAGGAAAGGGTAAGTGAAACCCTTGGGGGGTGTGGGGAATGGATGTAGAGGACTTTGGGGGAAAGGAAGGGGTAAAGAGAATGATTAAAATGACCCAACAAACATTAACAAAGGGAATCAAGAGTTTTGTTTCCCTTTCCCTTTCTTGAAGCCCCCAAACCAAACGCCCCCTAAGAGTAATCCTAAATTTGTCCCAAAATGATAAAGGAGGGGAATTATTAACATATGAGTTTTGTAAGCCACTCAACCTATATTGTCAATTGGTTTTTCGATGGAGTCCTGACCCATTCAACTTATATGTTGTCAGACTTTCCTTCAACTAAAGCCTATTTATCGTATATGAGAGCAATCTCTTAATGTAGATGCGGGTGCACTTCGAGCAAGAAGGACGATTTTTCTGCTCGGAGTCCGACGTATCAATAGTCCAAGGGACTTCACCCCTATAATTTCTTGCAGAATTCCAACGTACACTGTAATGTATCCTCCATTTTCTTGTAAACTTTAATAAGCTCACTTCACTTTGGGAGAAGACAAAGAAAGTAGTACAAAAGTGAGCGAGAGATACTTTTGACACTATACATATGTGAAGTTTTTATTATAGAAAAAATTATGCTTCCTCCGTTTTTTAGTGCAAATTCTTGGGTGCTTTCAAAGGCACTTGAAACTATGTGCTTTCGAGCATATTTATTTGCACATATGTGATATGTCTAATAACCTAACAATGCAAATTCTTGGGTGCTTTCAAAAGCACTTACAACTATGTGCTTTTGAGCATATCGATTTGCACATATGTCACATATTTTGCTCAATGAGTACATTGTAAAATGTTCAAATATAAAATATACAAACAAATGTGAGAGACAGCACCTGTGTCTAGGTGCTTTTGGAAGCACTATATAGACTTTGACCTACCAGCCCTGGGCCTTAATGTTAACACACCTCTAATTGACCTTGTCCAATTTTGTCTTAGGATATTTTGCTGTAAATATATGCGTATGTAGATATATGCTCTTAGTATTTAGGTATCTTCCTAACTGTGAATATCTCCTTGTAGATTATTTCCTTATTTTGTATTGCTTCCTTTTTGCCCTAGCTAAGGCTGTATATAACCAAGGTTTTAGTCGTTGTCATAATTCAAGGAAAGTTCTTCCCACAGAATTAATTCTTCAACCTAGGGTTATATAGTATTAGTCACCATGAATGCAAGTAAATATGTTTGCATGTTGTGCTTGGTTTGGAGCATCTTGTCTCTACTTTCAACTTATGGTAATACTCTTGATTTTGGTTCGAGCTGATTTTCAGTCAGACAATTATTTTGATTGAATATCTTTATATAACTTGTTTGCACAACTTTATAAATTCTAGCTTTTGTTTGTTTAATTAATGGTCTGACTACCAGTTTTTATTTTACAAAAATTTGCCTTTGGGTTTATGTCATGCAATTTCCTCTTATTTCTATATACTTTTATCGCTTATGTAATTTTATTTATTTTTTTATTTGCAGGACATAGTACTAGTAGGAGGATGACAACCCTTCAAAGATCAGGGTTTTCCAAGGACACTAAAAGTAACAATGTTACTACTAAAACTGGTATGTTACAAACAATCTCTTTTTTCCAATCAGGTTTTATGAACAAGTTTTAGTACAAAAGGAAATTATTAAAAAAGGACTATATATAGAGAGCAAATTATTATTCTATATTTCACTGATTGTAAGAAAATAGATACTGTGGATTCAATCAACAATATTAGTTATTTGTTCCATCATGATGACCGAAATACCATTTTCACTCCCTCTTGGGAATTTTTTTCGGTTTCGCGAAACATTGTTGATTGGTTAGTGGTGTTAACTAGTTAAAGATTTTCCAAAAAAAAGATTTGTAATGAATTTTGATTATCAATTTGCAAATTCTTCCTCAATTAGTTAAAAAATGAAATTGGCTGATATTATGACGATACTAGGTAGCATAGATATCATTATGGGAGAAGTTGATCGTTGAAATGATAATTAATACAACAAAAGTACAAGCTATCAATTCTTTTTCCAGATTGGACTTATTAAAATTTGTGAAAAAGTCCGACCTTGATGGTTATGTTTAACAATTTAAGATCTCTCGCATCATATTAAAGTTGTTAAGGCAGAAATATATTTACAATAATATTGATGATCAATTTTTGCTCTCCGTGGTCTATGGAATAGTATATATTATAGGTTGATATTACCTCCGTTTCTTTTTAATAGTTACACTTACACTTTTCACGCATGCCGATGCACTACTTTGAGTTTTTATATCTCTAATTTTGTATTTGTAAAAAATATAAAAAGTCGATATTCTAAAACTACATATCGAGACGAATCAAACAAGACCCCACATAACTATATTTTCTCTTAACCATAATTCACAAATGATAGTCAAAGGGAAATTTGTGAATAGTGTCAAAAGTGAAAGGGTAACTATTAAAAAGAAACGGAGGTAATGTTATTATAACGCACAACTGAGTATTTTTTTTCTTAGGTGCAAAAGAGTGAACATGGCACACCCACACCACTAACATCATCGGAACCAAAACTGAGTATGGCTTGGTTATTACCTAGCTAAATAGAATAATAGCTCTCTGTATATATAAATCATGCAGGTATACATCGAATAGGAGGAGGATATACGTGCTCAGAGTCTGACATAATTGTAGACCAAGGGCCTTCTGCACCATTGCCTAGCGGAATTCCAACCTACACAGTTGTACTATGCAATGCATGTGTATCTGGCTGTAGCATCACCAACATCCATCTCAGATGCGGGTGGTTCAGCTCCGCTAAGCTTGTTGATCCCTTCGTGTTTCGAAGACTCCGTTTCGATGACTGCCTTGTTAATGATGGCAAGCCCCTTGATGCTGGCCAAAGCCTCACTTTCCAATATGCCAACACTTATAGTTACCCTCTCTCTGTTTCCTCTGTTGTTTGCTTATGAAATATCCCTATGCCATAAATATGTGTAATCATGTAATAATTGTAAAAATGATTACACATATAGTTATATTGATCATCAACAATTTAGCTGGTAAGTTGGTGTAGTTAAGGGTAAGTTGGTGTAGTCTATCATCATTCAATATTAAGAATTAAGATATTGATAAGTAGGAGAGCTTAAGGGGAAGGTTTTCTACTTAATAAAGCTTTGACAGTTTTATTACTTGATTCAATGCTAGTCCAAGCGAGTATTACAACTTATATTATACAATTGGGTGTACATGTACATCCAAAGCTATTATTTTGCTTATTGGTCATCTTAATTGCTCGTTTGGAGCTTTTCAAATGAGCACTGAGCAGCAAATAGGCTATAAGTATACGAGTGTGCTGTGTATGGCATAGGTTTTAGTGAATATTGCAATTTGCATCCCAGGTCCCTTCGGTATTATGGTCAGTTTCAAGCTTTTGGCTTTAACATCTAGAGATCATATGATATAAATTGTATACCAAACTCAAAATTAGTGGAATTGTTTAGGTAATTAATCATAACCAATTTATTTACTTACGCTTTTGTTTACTTACGCTTCTTGTTTAGGTAATTAATCATAACCAATTTGGCCAAATTAGACTTTTAACAATCCTTTTGATCTGACATTTAAATATGTAACATTGACTGAAATAGATATTAAGAGCAAACACTTAAGCTAGTTAATTAATTAGATGAGTTACAGAAGAATAAAGCTTGTATAAAGTCTGAGATTAGTAAAGCCTGAACAGACTAATTTCTGAAAGAACTTGAAATTGAATATGAGCTTGATTACTTGACTCAATTCATTTGTAGAGGTTGACATGCTCACTAAACAGAACCTAGCTAGCTGTGTAGTACTTTTATAAATAATGGCATAGCATAACAAGAACAAAAATGGTAAGAGTTGTAATCTATAACGCACGAAAACCTCTGGACCTAATGTTGTCCCATTTTCAAATGGTTTCCGTTTTTGCTAATGAAGCATGTGCCACCCAGGACCCCACATAGGTCCGCCCCTCGACCTAAGACTTCTCCGTCTCGTAATTCGTAAATATTTCCACTTTCGAAACCTCAGGCTGTTTCCTGTTACACAGGCTGTAATATAATGAGGAGTCATCTAGTAACTAGTAAGCATACTCATAAGAGAAGTCGGAGACGCCAACCATAGAGTAAAGAACTTGAGAAATGATGAAAATAGAGCCTCCAATAATAATCAATGTGAGAACAGCAGAAATGGGGTTCTTAAGGAGTTCATATATAGGCTGGAAAACAGCATATAAAACCCCTGTACTCACAGTGAGTGCATACAATGCATATCTTCTGACATTCTCCCAGAATTCCTCCATCAATGGGCCTTCTGGGCCTAAAGCCCACGCCTTATCTTGGCCCATTATCAGCATCAAAAGCCCAATTGAAACAGCTCCTGTAATCACCTGAAAACTCTTCCTCCTGTTAAACTCTTCATCATCATCTTCATCTTCATCTGCTGCTGCTGCTGGTGAAGTTGTATCTTTTTCTTTGTTATGTGATTTTATCAACCAATATTTAAACTTTGTGGAATATTTAGGAGGGATTGGGATTCCTTTTCCTAGAAATGCAGGGGAATAAGAAGAAAAGCCGAAAGACGACAACTTAAGGTTTGGATTTAAGGTGGTTTTGGTGTGTAATGGAAGAGAATGGTATAACAATTGAGACTTCATCAAAGTAGTCTTCTTCTTTTTTTTGGGTTTGGTTTGAAGAAATGAAGGTAGTTTTTTTGGTTGATCTGAAATTATTTGATGTTTTCAAAGAAGTGGATGAAAAGGTTGTGTAGATTGTGTTATCAACTACTCATCACTCTTTTGAGAAACTGGTCTTATCTTCTTTCTTCATGTGTTGTATGGTTAATTGGTTGGTCTTCCAACGATTTTCATGCCTTATCTAAATATCTTTTGCTAAGTGGCCCTCTCTTATTCATTCATAAATTCATATTCTGTATGAGTAACTTTTGTCCAATATCCCCCAGTAAAACAGTTAATTCAGGACCTTTTTGTTATCGTTATCTTATTTTAGGTTTTAGTTCTTTTAAAACAAAAAACACAAATATGGAAATTAGCAAATGTAGTTTATGGTATTGTGTTGTTAGTTTCTAGAATAAGCTTTGTTAGTATTAGTATGACTGATTTTCAATACATTTTACAACCTATATCATATTATTTTAACAATTTTTAAAATTAAAATTGGAAATTGACAGTGATATCGAACGGGTGCTAAGCTAATTCAATTTAGAAGGTATTGAATGATTCAAGATTCTCTATTTTTTTGGTAAATTATGAAACTAATGACTATAAAACAAGAATAAGGTTATAAAAGGAAATATGTTGGATACAAAAAGAAAATCATGATCTTTGTCATAATAAAATAATGCCAATTCATTTCTCTTAGTTAGTGTAATAATTTTTTATTTCATGATAAATTATTGCACTAAATGACACCTCTCGCAAGCTTATTAGTCAGACTTGCATATCAAACTCAATGGGAGTGAGGGATGATAGTACGGGAAATCTTACCCCCAAAAAGCCCTTAGTGGAGTTTGATCCCATGACCTTAAAGGCTTAAAGTCATGACGACAAATCTTTACCATTAGGCCAAGCCTTACTTGGTTTATTAGCAACCCATATGGCTTGTGGGCTATGTAATTAGGTCTTATATAAACTAAACGACATTTGTGATTTTAAGGAGGAAGAAGCTTGAGGTGAAAAGCGGAAATCAAGAAGTCAGAATACAGGAGGTTGACAAAAGTGGTAGCTACCAGTTATTGTATGCACTTACCGATTTGATCTGTATTTTTTTCCTTTTACAAATAGAATAAAAATCATAGTTTGATTTGTTTTTAAATTTAGTACATTGTCATCTGTCTTGATGGATATATCATTAAGTTGTTGGTGAGAGGTCTCAAATCTTAAAACTCGCGAAAAACCACGTCTTAATAAACAAAAAGGATCAATAAAGAGTTTTTTTAAGAGGTACATGTGGTTCTGATTAAAGTCCCCGAGCACCTATTCCCCCAAATTTCACTCCCATAGATAAAAGCAGGTGACAATAGAGCAAACACTCTTTGCCAAAAAGACGAGTTGGTGCCAAATATTCTCTAATAACTTAGCATTACGCTAATGCTAAATTAATGTGGCCCTTGTAGTAGTTGTTTTGGTGGTTGTAACTCCTTTTTTTTTGGTTATCAATAACAATTTTGAATTTCTAAAAAAAAAAATGTGGCCCTTGTAGCAAATAAGTGTGGGAAGAAGAAAGTTTTGTACAAACAAATCCCTAAAATCCCCTTCTCTTCCCGTAAAAAAAAAAAATCCCCGTCTCTTCAAATAAAACTTAATTTATTGAGAATTGATTACTTTTTTTTTGAGGGGGAGAATTGATTACTTAATTAGCTTGATCAATAAAAATTTGTAACTTCATCATAAAAATTCTTTGACACTCAGTAACTTCATCATAAACCGACAAAAGTCAACAATCTTCAATATTAATCAAATAAAATTTCAATATAATAAAAATTCCATTAAAAACAACATTTATATTTCATTCTTATAATTTCCCATGCCCTAAACTAACACTAAAAAGTGGGTTTTCCTTCATTTTATATACCAAATTTTTTTCCAAAAACATTTTTAAGTGTTTCACTCATTTCAGAACGGAGAAGTATAAAAATTTTGTGTTGCTAAATATGGCCTCTTGAGAAGGTGAGCACGCCCACACACCACACCACCACTACACAAAAGAAAAGCCACCAGCAACAGCAACAAGGTTCAACTTCAATCCCTGCAACTGACGGCGCAATTCTCTTCTCTCTCTCATCACTCTCACCGTAAAGTTTCTCTTTTTATTGAATGGCACATCACTTCATTTTCCCTCTTTCAAATCTCCTCTTTAGTCCTCCTTTTTTCTGATTTTCTCTCTCCTCCATTCTCTCACTTTCACTCTTCTGTCTCCTTCACCATCTTCTCTTCTTCAGGTACTTACTTCTCCATCTTTTTTTGTGGGTTTTCTTCAGTTATTATTTATGGATGAATATAATATATCTGGGTTTTACTCGCATTACAGTTTACATTACTATTCTGTGTATAAATTTCATACTGTGTGTTTGTTATTTTATTGAAAAGTTTGAATGTTTTACAGTTTTCCCATGTTAAATTCACCTGTACAGTAGCTGATTTCCTGTAAATTTTTCTGGGTATGAATTTTTTCTTCAATGTTGTGAAGTTTGTGGGTGTGATTTTAATCAGGATGTTGACTGAAGATGAGGGTTTTGTGTCATGGGAAGAACGGATTATTTCACAGGAACGAGGCAACCGTATAGTTCACTATTTCCTTACTGACGCTTTTGGGAATTCGGTGCTCGCTGTTGAAGGCACTGAGAGGAGTGTCAGACATATGACTTATGTTGTTTCTGAGGGCTTTGTAATGGACTATGGATCTTTTAGTAATGTTAATTTTGCCACCAAGTGGCGGTCTCGAAGAGAGGTCATAGACTGGCTTACTAAACTAGTCGCCAAGCATCAGTCGCGGTTGGGTGAGTCTTCATGATAATGTACTGCAACTGTATGGATGTTTTATTGTTTTTGGATTATTAGGGTTTTTTGCATCAAATTATAGACTTCCCCTCCCCCAAACGAATGGGTTGATTGATTTAATGGGAATGAAAGATATCTGCTTGTTTTGCTCATGCTTTATCTATTGTGTTTGACGAGTTAGACCGTTAGAGATGTACACTTATGTCATGTCTCCTTCCAGGGGGAGGGGGGAGGGGGGGTTTGAAGCTTTCAATGGCTTAGGTTCCTTTTTTATATGTTTTACTTCTTACCCTACCTAGGCAGGCTTTATTGCTGGTTTGATACAAGACTCTGAAGAAATTGTTAATGATTTTGCATCTAATTTTCCACTAGCACATTGAATATTTTTTCTTTTAATACTATACTACCTTTTCAATTTTTTTATCCTAGAAGTTTATGAGCGGTAAAGAAGTTGATTTTTCTTGATGCTGGAAATGCATTGTGGACATCTAGAAGGGATGTTCTATACAAGTTTATGCACAAAATTATCACTGCTCCTTTAATTTATGACTTCTTCCCAAACAAGCTGTTGGTTGTTACGGGACTTTGACGTGCCATTCCTTTTTTTTCCTGTTGGCATGATAGAGAAGAACTAATTATTTGCATACAGTATCTGCATTTGAATCTCCATTTCCTTGACGGGCATATAACCTATGGGAACTGTAAGCTGTTAGAAGGACCAGAGAAAATAAGGTGAGTGGATGGAGAGGGAAATTGTGCACGCGTATCAACCTAAGATCAAATATTTGCTAGAAAGTTAATGGAAAAATATATAAGCTAAGAGTTTTCAAACAAGTCAACCCTAAAAGGAAATTGTATAAGTTAGGATCTAGATTTTGTTGCCAATTATGCTGTTCAGTGATCAGTGTATGACTCAGAGAGCTCAGTATTCTCTTAAAATACACTGACGATATCTAGTATATCACTGTAATGGTTGGGATTAGCTAAAGCTTGGCGAACTTTTTTTAAAATTTCCTCTTTTGCCTTTTATCTATAATTACCCTCTCACGCAAGCTATTTAATACTCCTTATGATAAGATGTAGCTTTGCCAGGTTCGGGATTCGCTAAAGTTGATGGAAATTCTGTCAACTTGCGTGGATAATCAGAAATTCAAACTTTAATCAGAAACTCAGCTCTAAAAAAATGTTTATACAATATGCCAAATGTATAGGGGCATGCCGTCACAATTCTAGAATGAAATAGAAGTGTAGAATTCCTCATGTAACTTAGAAACTGAAAACATAATCTCAGTAGGAACAGAAAAACATATTTTTGCCACTCTAAAACCTACTTCTTAATGGGCTAGTAAACATTGTGGTTATTATAATAAATTAATAAGGAAACAAAATAAATGATATGATACATCCAAACAGATTTAGAATATATCTTCTAACCTGGTTTTAGCAAACACTTTCATCTCACACGCCCAAAACGCACAGTACATGTGACGCATTTAAGCTCTGCACATGCAGATGGCTGTTGCTGCTGCTGCGTTGCTTTGTCAACGTTGCTTCTTGTGCATTGCATGCTGTTGCTGTTGGTGGGTGCATCCAGATCATGGTATAGTGTCACATACTTAATCTACCTGTCTGATGTACTCTTATGCTGACAACGTGATGACCTCCATTTTCAAAGTCTGTCAGCTTAATATGGTTATTTTTTATTTTAATAATCACATATTCTAGTTTTGGTGATACACCATGTCATTATATGAAAATGAAGAAGGGAAAGGCAAAAACGCTTCCATATAATCTCTCCTTCAACCACCCCTCCCGCAGACAATAAAGCTATGAAAAAAAAACTGAAGAAGGGAAAGGCAAAAATTAATTTGGAGTACGCCATAGTAATCTTTGGCATATTCACATTCATATTTACATGTTTTTATTTGCAAGTTTGCTCTCTTTAAAGCTGTATATTTAACTCTAAGATTCATTGTGTCCATATTTTTTTTCTGTCTGAAATATTATATGGGATGCACCAGTTAATCTTTATTAGTGTTATTAATTGGACTTTGCACTTATCTTTTAAGGACAATTCATTACTCAAAGATAGGAATGTGTTACTATTTGGTTATTAACCATGTTGAACAATATTCTTTTTGTGCTTCATGAGTACATTGTTTATAACTGCATATCAACTGCCCTCTGTGTTGTCTTCTTATCAAAGCACTTATGATTAACTTGGCAATGCAGTCCAGTGCACAATGTATAATTGTTCCAATACTGTGATAGGTTTCTAGTCTTCTGGAAATCATGACTCATCGACTAATCAATTCCTCTCCTCGTTGTCAAGATGCATCAGTACCCCCTTTCTTATTGTAGCAATGGCTCCTTTTGAATTATTTATTACTGCATATCATCTGCCCTCTATGTTCGCTTCTCATCTAAGCACTTATATTTGTTTCAATGCTGTAATAGGTTTCTAAGTCCTCTAGATTCTAATATCTCGATGACTTATTACCACTTCCTCTGTGTGTCACGATGTATCAGTACCCTT
Organism: Beta corolliflora; assembly: GCA_947648045.1. Lineage (NCBI taxonomy): Eukaryota > Viridiplantae > Streptophyta > Magnoliopsida > Caryophyllales > Amaranthaceae > Beta > Beta corolliflora. The sequence continues at coordinate 231,567 of CANSZD010003952.1, forward strand.
TCTTATTGTGAACAATGTTTCTCTATTTATAGATCATTACGTTAACTTCCAGTGTTTCACTCTTCACTCACATGCACATTTTGAACTTGTTTTCTCCTCTCTCTCTCTCTCTCTCTCTCTCTCTCTCTCTCTCTCTCTCTCTATCTCTCTCTCTTTCTATATATATATATATATATATATATATATATATTAACTATTGGATGACACTAATTAGGCAACTACCTTGATGATTTCTGTCTTATCCAATGGATTGGGAGTTGTTTTTGGTGTTTCCAGATTGATTTGGCTGTATGACTTGTTCTGTTACGTCTTCTGTTATACTATTTGCAAGAGATGCTCACTAAGAAATCTTGATATTTTTGTCAGAATCGTTAGCTTGTGGTCTTGTGCAGTCCGTTCATGATCGGATACGTAGACCCAGTGGTTCTCTTATATCTCATTCCCCTGTGATGGTACTTGTTTTTCTCTTTTTTTAATGAGTTTAACTCATGATTATTAAGATAGATGCTCCTTTCTCTGTTTTAATGAATTTGACTCATGATTATTGTGATATGTGTCCCTTCCTTTCTGACTGTTGCTAATTTTGCTGATCTCTTGCTTGTACAGCTTCCTAGAAAGTTGAAGGCACAAATTTCTAATATAGTGTGGAGTGGGGTGAGTTGGACTTGCTCCAAACAACTTATGCATTATCCTTCCTTTATCCGAGCAGGAATTACGATTTCTGTAAGCATCTATCTGTATATTTTATTTTCCTGCAGTAACATTTGCAATCTTTGGACTGACACCTTCAGTTTCTCATGCAGGTGCATTCCTTTGTGTTTATCACGGCTGCAGAAGGAAATAATTACCTTGGTTACTTAGAAGACATGTATGAGGATAAAAAGAGGCAAAAGAAGGTAAAAGTGCGCTGGTTTTATCGTGATGAGGAAGTCATTAATTTAGAGTCTCAACTGGATGCGCACCCTAGAGAAGTATTTATTACACCTCATGCCCAAGTGGTCAATGCAGAGTGCATTGATGGACCTGCTGCTGTTTTAACTCCCAAACATTATGAGCAATGTGTAACCATTCTTCCGCAGTCTATCTTGTGTAGGGTACATTTATGCTTCAGACAGTTCAAAAATGATCAGATCAGGCCTTTCACTATAAGCAAATTGCAGGGTTATCGTAATCAAGCTGTTTTGTCTTGTATAGATCATCTTCTTTACTCTGAAAAGAAATCCAAGGGGATTAAGTTTAGTGAGAATCAACCGGGAAATCCCTCCATAAAGGATGGTATTAGACAAGGTTGTAAAAGAAAGAGACTTGATGAGGGGAGAATCAGAGACGTCAAAGTAAGGAATAGTGTAAGGCTGGGTAGTAATCAAAATCTATGTAGAGCTGAGACAAGTCCTTCAACATTAGGGGGTCGAATTACAAAATCTGCATCATCGTATCCAAAGCTGAAAATAAAGTTAGCTGGGAGAATATTGAAGAATGGAAAAACCTTAGGAAGTAATCATGAGGATCTGGCTTCATTTAAGATCAATGATGATATAGAACTGCTTTGTCAAGATAGTGGCATCCGAGGATGTTGGTTCAGATGCAAGGTCATTGAGATCTCTAGGAAGCAATTGAAAGTTCAGTATGATGATTTGGAGGATGCGGACAATTCTGGAAATTTGCAGGTAATAGCCCTGTTTTTATTTGGAAGGCAGGAAGCACTTATATATAACCTGTTGATGAAAATCGAATTTGCCATGAAAGGACAGTGACAAAATATTATCCATTAATGATTAATCCAATAACTAAAGTGTTAACCTGTTAATTGCTTTAACCCTCCCACCCCACCCCACCCCCACCCCCCACCCCGAAAAAAGGGGGGGTCCCTTGTGGTGGTAAAATTACTTCAGACCTGCTAGATGCTTAGGCTTAAAAGTCGATATTTTTCTGAATTGAAATAAATGAAGAACAGCAAAGTCCAGTGATTTTATGCAAGTTTGTTGCATACTCATGCTTTTTGATCGGTGGCTTGTACATGCGTTTTTAACATGCTCTTGTTTGGGCCCAGCACTGCAATTATAATGGTGAAGTTAGCTAGTTCCTCATTGTTTGCTTTATTTTGACTATATGTAACCTTTGGTTTCTATAGAGACATAACTCAGAAGATATTTTTTGTATTTGTGCCAGGAATGGGTTGCTTCATGTAGAGCGGCAGCTCCTGATAAATTGGGTCTGAGATGCTCTGGCCGTCTCACAACCCGTCCACGTCCACCCAAAGACCCTGGTGACTGCATTCTTGAGGTCGGAGCAGCAGTGGATGTTTGGTGGTATGATGGCTGGTGGGAAGGGGTCGTGATCAAAACTAATGTATCTGCAACTGATCACCTGCAAATTTACTTCCCTGGTATGCTCTAACCCCCCCCTTTTTCCTCACCCGATATCTTCCCTCCCTCCTAAATATTTTCTTGCTATATAACTTTATTGGCGCTCTAGCTGATGTAGACATATGTCCCACATTAGTCACTGGAACCATGGTGTGAAAATTGCTCTAATGCTTAAACTCTATAAGTGTATACGAGTTTTAAACATTAGATCCATATAAGTTGTAAAGAGTTGAATATCTGCAGATAGAACCTTGCCTATCTGTGGCTTCAGGTCGAGTTTACTACACTAAACCTGACTGATCCCCCCCAAACAAAAAAAAAAAAAAATCCCTATATGCTTTGAATGTGGTGTTTTCCTGTGCAACTAGCGAGTGAAAGGTGATGATTCTATGTAAGTTAAAAGAGAATAGGTAGTTAGGTACTTTTTGGTCTCCCTAAAAGACAGTTCCTTATAGAATCGTCAGAGTAATAGTCTCTGAAAAATCATGTACTAGCTTTAATAAAGCCGGAGATTGATGGCTGATGATCACGATGTTGATTTTTCAACTTTGCAATATTGCATTATGACGTAATTAAGATTAAGGTTGTTCGGTGGCGACTTGTGTGGCAGCAATCTAGTGCAGTCATCCATGTATGTTTTGATTGCCTGTGTCTGTTCTCTGGATCTACTTCGTCTTTTGCATTTCCGCCTCCTGAAGGCAAAACATTTGCAGCTGGGTCCTTGAGTGTGGTATTAGACATTTAGACTCTTCTAGCTCATCTACTTTTTTGTCATTCTTTCAGTGGTATAGCTACATAAATTTAGTTCTATAGTAGCAAGGTTTTGTCAACGCATATAAGCATATCTTTCTGGAGGTTTGGCTGCTGGAGGTCTATACTGATATGTCACGAGTTCTGCAAGTAGAGAAATTAAACAATTGAAACGTCTTCTTAGGACCTGATATAGATTGAATATGAATTAGCACTTTGAAATCAGGAAATTCCCTAAAGCTAGTGCATGACACTATACTACATGCTTGAATATTAACTATAACCCCTTACTTTAGGAGTAAGGTATAACCATGTCGATCTTAAGAAAGCTACGTTAATGATAGGTAACACAACATCAGACATTGTGTCATGTGAAACCCATTCCATGCTTCTTGTAGAAGCCAAGTATGAACCTTGATTCATATCATGGACCAAGTGTGAGACATTAGGTAGTCAATATTCTGAAGAAGGCAAAGAAAACGAAGAATACTCACCTATAAGAGGCTACTGGCAAGGCTAGGACCTCGATAACAATTGTGCTTTCCTTGATATCGATACTAGTTCAATTTGCCTGGTTGCCATGGCTGTTGTCTGCTAAAAGTAAGGGTACCTTGGTGGTTAGATGGCTAGGTGCCACTTTTTTTATTCGCTTTCTGTTTCTCGGTACTTGAAGGCTGAAGGGAAACTAGAGGGGTTTAATTTTGGGGGGGGGTGGGGGATGTAGCTGGTGTTGGATTTTGGGAAATCTGATTTCTACACATTCAGTGTAACATGCTTCACAATGATAGCATATCTTGCAATCAAAAGCCTAAAGAAACATTTGACCTGTTGATCTATCTATATCCCAACTCCCTTGTCCATCAATTTTATACTCTCCCCCTTTGTATCCCTGCATAAGCACAACCCTGAATACTCACTGTGAGGCGCTCGCGCTACTTGATGAAATTTCTGTCGTAGTAGGCCTGTCTAAGCCAATAGGTTATGATTTTGTTGAAGTATAGCAAAGCAGAACGAAATAGTTAACTGGGGACCTATTTCTCTCTCTACCATCATTACCTCTGCGACCTTTTTCTTCACTGCCTTCCACCGTATTTCCTGACTGTGTGCTATATGTTAGTATGTTCACCTTGGGCACCATCCTAATATTTACCACTAGATCAACACAAGACCACCATCTTACTCTTCTCCATAAATCTGCCTGTCTTTCTCCTTCTCTGTCTTGGTCGACAGGTTAGAATCTATCTGCAGAGTATTACCTTTGTGACACGTATTACTTCCAGAGATATCATGAACAAAAATTATTATGTATGTTCTTGACCATGAATGGTGCTATATAGAGCCTTCTTGTCTGTTAATAAAAGGTCACTCTATGATTAAGATCACTGTTTTGCGTCCTACCATACTCATTTGTATGATCATGGGATAAAGGAGATAGATACAGGGACAATAAGGATCCTCCTTATTTAAAGGAATTTTTTGTCATCACAAACTTGATGCCTCAATTTCAAATATTGGTCACCCTCAAGCTACGCCGAGTCCTTTGGTATTCGTTTAGTCTTGGTTGTAAATGGAACAGGGGGAACCTAGTTATCTCTTGGTACTTGATACACCAAGAAAATGGATTTTGAATATTGTTACCATTCCCATTATTACCTATTCCTGTTCCCATCATTCCACATTCCCATTCACGTCATTACCTATTCCCATTCCCCATACCCCTTCCAATTATTCCCTGTTCTCGTTCCCGTTCCCGTTCCCGATTCCCATTGATCAAGATGAACCAACATGCTACCATCACTTTCGGCACAGATATGCATATGAACTTTAACCGTTTTTTGCTTTAAATTACTGTGGCTTCATGCCTTCTGATAGAATGGGGGAAGAGCCCAAACTTTGAATTGACAAGTGTGAGAAGGAATAATGCAGAAGTCGTCTTTGGTTCCGTAACTCTGAGTATCTCAATGGAGAATCAGAGGCAAATTCTCGTAGTCAGAATCCACATTTGCATATAAAAGAGGCTGCATGGCTCTTGAAATCAAAACACATTTCTTGAAGTTATTGCACTTAAGCTTGATTTGTTTTCAAAGTTCATTTTCCTTGGGTTTTTTTAGCTTGCGGTTTAATTTGACCAAGATGCATTATAATTGAAGGATGCATTCTTTGTTATCAGGTGAAGACAGATATGTGACGGTTGATAAATCGCATGTAAGGACAGCCAAAGATTGGGTTCATGGTTCATGGATTAATGCAAAGACAAGGCCTGATATTCTCTCCTGCATCTCAGCGAAGTCAAATTCACGCTTATTGGATTTTGCTATGCCTCCTATATCAGAAGTTGTAGAATTTGAAGAAGACAAACGAGATGCACCTGTTGCAGCTACACGTGATTCTGCTCTTACAAGTCTGGAGGTTAGCACGGCATGCCAGAGCTGTTTCAACGAAAAGGACAATTTTGATATTGAGGTTGGCAAGCAACTAGTCAAGGATCTTGCAGGCTGTGATGTAAAAAAATTTGCTGAAGATGACAGGTTAGGCATTGAAGAGGATTTTGAATTTGGCAGATTACAATATGCACAAGTGCAGTCTGTGGAAGCCTCAGTCGGATGAAGCATTTATTATAATGTGATTGTGAGTAGCATATTTTTGTACATAACAGAAAGATGTAGGAGCTCGGAGGATACTGAGGATGGCTCGGAAAATTTTTTAGGTACAGATTATTGAGGTGGTGTATATAGAAGGTGGTAGTATTGACAGAAAGGGGTCTGGGTCAAGTACTTTGCTGAATGAAATTAAAACAGCCCATTATTTTGTTGCTCATTATACTTGTTTATAGTGAAAAGGTTTTTATGTTGAAATTCATTGCTGTAGTAGCCTAATTTCAAGAGCACTCAAAGTTATATATTAAATGTAGCAAGTATATGCCATTTTAGTGTTTTCAACTGTTTCTCTTATATTCTTATAGTACATGGCAACCATCATTGTATGCAAGTGTGGCCAACATGACATTTTCAGTGCTGTCAGGTGCATGAAACGATTCTCCTCAGTGCCAACAACAGGCATGGAATAATTTACAAGAAATATATCATGAGATAATAATCAAGAGGCAAATTCATACGAGTACAAGCTACAAAATTGTGATAAATTTCAGAATGATTACAATACATCCTCTTTGCCACATGACATTAGAATTCCAAATAGGCTGTGCAAACACAATAAATTGATTATTGGGATAATTGCTCACCCTGCCCTATTTATACACATTATTTTACATTATTTTCTAGTGGGAATCTAAATCATATGTCCCATCATCATCTCATCTTGTGTCCCGCAATATAACTTTCTGGAGCTTATTTGTCAAGTTGCCATCTCCTGTGATCTTGGAAAGCACAGTTTTGTATTCTGAAGTCTGATTGCAACAGTTGCAAACAGCCTGTGGTGAATGTACTGCATTCTAAAGTTCCCAGCATGAAGAAAATATGATCTCATTCCCTCATGGGGGAGCGATACCCTTCCGTATGAGCATATCATATATACGGTCAATTTTTCCGGGTTCAATATCAAACAGGCTGTGAGCATCCAAATTACTAGTCACATTGCCACTGAAGATTTTAACAGATATTGTCTCCTGCATCTTCAGATACAGATGCGGGGGGATCTTAGTCTCATGGCAGAGTTGTTTCTCCTGACAAGGTATTGAGAAGATTATAGTAGTTAGATTTTGCAGAGTGAAAACAGAGATTTAAGACTATGATGCACCAGAAAGCCGGTATAAATAGCGTAACAAGGCTTTCTTTTCCGGTCACATTCTGAAGCATGAGGTGGAGGCAATAGAAGACAGAAAAAAGACAACTTACAGCTTCAGAAAGCAATTCTTCACCCGGATATCTCCCTATATCTAGGTCATTAGCAGAGATGAAAGTAGCCTGTCCCTGACCATGTATTAGCGAAGCTGGATCTTTCCCAGCTTCAGAAGCCATAGCAGTATTTTGACCCATTTGACTGGCTGGACCAAGTTGAGTAGCCTCGTTTGCTCTACGGGCAATTGCTTCAGCTTCCCTTTTCCTCTTCAGCTCAAAGTATTTATCTGCCTCAGCAGATGTACGGCAACCAGCGGCTCGAGCCTCCTGTTGTTCATCAGGGGAGACGATGTTTTAATTGAACAAGATATCATAAAAAATTAATTGGGAAAACAATAATCTGAGACTTAATAAATGATTCGAGTGTCCCATAAGCATCCAAAATCAGCCATCCATTTCTTTCCAAAATAGAAGTCCTAGAAGGCTTAGAGTATTATGATAGTGACAACAACAATGTCAAAGCCTTAATCCTAATAGGATGAGGTCGGCTGCATGAGCCAAGGTTTATCAGTGAAAATAAAGTAAAATCTTTCACATGCAGATCTGCAGCCTGCACATCACAGATTCTCTCTAACATCATAGTTTTCTCATTCTGCCAAAGCTGCCTGCGTATCGATGAAGTGACTGCTAACAATGGCATAATGCATATGACCATTCATAAACCAAGAAAATGGGTTTTGAACTTTGTTACCATTCGCATTCCTAACATTCGCCATTCCCAATTCCCATTCCCACTCCTATTTCTCATTTTTATTCCCATTCCTATTCCTATTCCTATTCCCCATCCTCACTCCCAATCCTATTTGTCATTCCCCATTCCCACAATTTTAATTCCTATTTCCCATTCCCACTTTCCATTGAACAAACTAGACTGACATGCTACCATCTCTTTTTATCATGGATAAGCATGCAAACTTTATACGTTTACTTCCCTCGAATTACAGTGGCTTCAAGTAATAGAATGGGGGAAGCAACCCGAATTTTCAATCAACAAGTGTGAAAAGGAATAATGCAGCGGCTGTTATTAGCTCCTTAGCTTCACATAGCTGCAGATACATAATCTTTGATTTGTCATTTCGATATGGGACAAAATTCCAAAGCTTTGGATTATAATGGACTAAATCAAAATAGCTCATTCCACTGTCTCCACTTCTTATTAACAGTCAAATACCAGATAGCATTGCATTACATACCAAGGATGAACCAGAAAGTCTCTATGGGGATGAGGTGGTGTAGTAATGTTGTTCATGTTGAGGAGCCAATTTATCACAGGTTTGTCCGAGAAGAATTAGAGAGGAAAATGGCAACATCGACCTTAAGTTTCCGGAATTTGTTCACCCTAGCCCAAACTAAGGCTTGAATCAAATATTATTTATTTATTTATTTATTTTCTGTCATCTCTAATGGACAGAACTATAGGTTCTTGCCATTGTGTATCAAGTACCTTATCTTTTGCATAGA